>JAQFJA010000023.1:18894904-18920998 GCA_029874485.1 Naso brachycentron
TCTCATTTTTAATGCGTTCATCACGCCGGAAAATAAGAGCACAGAGAAGAGAGAAATCCAGTTTGCATAGATTAATTCATGCGTTCAGGCCAGACAGCCGCAACTCACACACTGTGAGGAAATATTTCGTTTCATACTAAATGTTTCATACAATAAAATACAAGCATGGGAACAAAATAATAATAATAATAACAATAATAATAACAATAATAATAATAATAATAATAATAATAATAATAATAATAATAATAATAAGTGAACGAGAAGAAGAAAACGTGTAATTTGTTTTTAGGGCATAATTAATTATGACTAACAGTCAAATATCCGTCAAATTTTTATTTATTTTTTTTTCAGATTTCAGATGATACATTTTCCCTTTATTTTGCTTATTTACATTAGAATAGTTATTACCTACTTATCTCGATAATGGCTACAACACAAAATAAGCAGGCTTTAGCAGGATCGGCTACGTGATTTGAGAGACAATTGAGGGCCTTTATCGTTTTCCTAAAACACGCTTTAATTCCGATTTTTATAGCCAAGAAAGTAAACTGCCGCCGCGGCTTCGTCAGGCGCTCAAGGCCAAATGTGTCAGTGAGCATCACTGGCTTAATGGTTTATAATTTGTCCAATTTAATATTAAGAAGTCCAATTTTCCAGAAGCAGGGTGATAGTTGTTTGAGATGGCCTAATGGGCTCCAAATCTTTACAGCTAATTGGATATATCTGCAATGACAGACTGACTTCTTCCATGAGGTCCTTGTCAAACAGCTGATGTTTGGTTTCATACAGTTCTCTAAGACAAATACACCGAGATATTTCTGACATATTTCAGCGTAACGCTGGCTGACTTTGAGAACAGTTAGGCTATTTGTCCAAATTCCTATAGCTTGATCTTTTTATGTAAAGTGTCTTTCCGCGTGTAGGAGTCAAAGACAACACACACATTTGGTTTTCCGCAAGCACCCACTAACAAGCAAGGGTGGCTCCTCTGACAGGAATGGAAACAACGATTTTTTTTTTGTTTTTTAAAGCTTTAATGTCTGATAAAAAAAAAGAAAAGTCAGAGGTTGAGTTCCTCAGCAGCATGCAGTGCAGGAATCAAAGCCGTTATATTCATCCTCTAATCACATTAATGTCATGTGTTGTGTCTCCCGCGTGTTTACAAAAAAAAAAAGCTTCCCCCCTTCTGAGCTTGACCTCCCATTTCTATGGATGCATAATAGCGCAGGCTGCAGCTCGGCGTGGGCCTATACTTCAGATGTATGCGGAGCCTGCAAGTCGGAGTGCTCTCTCAGTGTGTGTGTGTGAGTGAGTGTGTGTGTGTGTGTCAGATAGGTACACTGTAGGCTACTGAGGCGGCATCAGCTTGAGCAAGGCATTTCTCTTTACCCCGACAAACCTTCAGGGGGCTTTTAGCATTTGTTCAGTCTGCAGTCTCTGGAAAACATCTGATTCATTTTTTAACCAGTCCCAGATGCAGCAGTGTGAGAGTCTGTGTGCATGAGCGCGTCAGTGTGAGTTTGTCAGCTCATGAGAACTTGGGAAAGAATATCTGCTGTCTAAGGGGAGGGAAAGAAGAACCGTGTGGATTTTTTTTTTTTAAATATAACTTTTTAGGTATGAACGCAGCGTGCGTCTCATACTGCGATATGACATCGATGGATTCATATTATAGCACGTCTAACGCGCAAGGTAGGGATCACCAGGCGAACCCGTTCAGGACTTTCCCGTCCACTGAAGCCAAGTACAGTCCCACGTTCATTCCGGGTAAGGGGCAGCCTTACGGAGAGAGGTCCCGGAGTCCCTTCCAGCCCGAGTGCCAGTCACTGGATGGCGCTGAGGAGGGCAACTTCAACAAGTACCAGCTCTTCATGCAGCGATCGACCTGCAAAACTCCGCCCGAAGGCAGCAAGCTGCACCCGGACAGCGGGCTCAACGGGACGCTCATTCCCTGCTACGGTGAGTGCGCATGAGAGATGCACAAAGTGTAACCGTATGAGGCGACGCAACGCCGTTGAGTTGAACGGAAAGGCATGACAAGAGAGGCCATTTGCAAGCAACAATTAAAATGTGTTTGCTGTGTGTAACACAGCATCTTAAAGTCAGTAATCTGTGCGCGAGAGGCAGAGAGGTGGAGAGGGTAAAAACCCACCAGACTCCTTATCAGCCATCTATTTTTTTTCTGAAGGGAACCATGTCTATTAAAAAAATCTCTATTTAATTGATAGGTTATAATAATGATTACTAGCCTGTCAAGCTGATGTTAGCAAACGTGAGCCATGACTAAAAAAAAAACAACACTTTTCTAATCAACTGTATCCTCTTTGAAGGCCTATCACAGGCAGGAAAATAGCCTACATGAGTGGCATAGACAACCTTACAGCCCAAAATTTTCAGATGAAGTCTGAAAAAGTCAGACCTACAAGAAAAAGGAAAGGCTACTGACTAATTTACTGACAAAATGCAACCTTGACTAATTTTGAAAAGAGGATTTTTGCCCTCTAAGTTTGCAAGTTGAGCTAGAGCCTATTTGTATTATTTCTTATAAGGGGTTTGTGTGGTTTGAACTAAGAGGTAAAAAGTAAAATAAATAAATAAATAAATAATGGATTTTTTTTTTTCCTTTTTGTGTGCATTTACCCTATTGGAAGTTACAGTTTTTCAATTTTCTCACAGAATTTATAATTTATGAAGCCGCAGCATCACTGTCGCTGATTTCACAGCGGCTGCAGTAGGTTGGCGCATCTTCATCACTGACAAATAAAGGAACGTCGTGAATTATTTTAATATTCAAGCATGAACTTGGCCCTACGAGTCGTCACCGTCACCCGCGCACACGCGCATCAACGGAAAGTCGGAGCGCTATGTGGTAAAAAATAATGTTCAAATGCTAAACTGCGGTATTTTGAAGGCCTTTTTTCATGTGTTAGCACAGGTATAACTGATCACTTCTACAGTCAACACTCAGAGAATATAAATTTATATGATGAAGTAAAAAGGCTACTTCCAGTGAACCAGGCCACTTCTTCAATTTTTAGGATTATTACAACCGTCTGGTCATTCAAATATTTATAGACTGCTTGGACGTCCTGAGAAAAAAAGATTTATTTTAATACAGAGCTTTACAGCTTTGCTTTCACCTTCGTTGCACTACAATTGCAGGCCTAACGTTTTCCACTTTAATGTCCCTTTAATGAGAAATCAGGTTAAAAATAAAAAGAGAAAACTGTCTTGAGAATAAGAAACTGACTGAGCCTCCTCTATGTGACAACAGGTCAATTACAAAAAGCCTATAGCCAAAAAAAAAAAAAAAGAAAACAGTGAGTAAAATGTTACTTACATAATATGTGCATATTTATATAACATATACTAGACTAGATTTAAATCTAAATTAAAACAGTATTTTGATGAGTTTTCAGTGCATAGCCTGCACTGGTCGGCGCTTATGTTTCAGGTCCAGATGTTTATCATGATGGTAACAAAAAAAACCATCTGTGCTGATCATGACTGACTTTTTATGTTGACAGAAACTTGTGCAGCAGTCTAAGCTTTAAATGCATATTTTAATCCAGGATTCTTACTGGAAAATTCAGTCACTGAAACAAAGCAGTTCAGAAATAGAGGCTTCACACGGCAAGCTGTTTTTAACACACTGTGGTTTATCATACCTAAGTACATTTAAGCTTTAGGTGTAGCAAACAAAAGTGAAGTGACCTAATTCAGCTCTGTGGGACCAATTACAACTAGGCCTGCACTATAACACATTTTTTTGCGCAGTAGCCAGTAGACTTTGCCAAGATACCTCCATAAAGTGCATAGTAATCTGTTTTCCTGCAAACAACTGGTGTATTTTAAACTGTACTCCAACTTTTTCTGGAGCTTGACTGCAACGCCTCCAAACAGACTTAAGCACTCCTGTACTGAAGTGAATTGATTTGGCAAGTGCATTGACAGAACCATTTAAGCACCGTCATAAAATGCAACATGCCTCCCTTGAGGAGAGCTCGGCAATGTTATTATTGAAAATGTTGCAGCCAGATGAAGGCATCGTGGCTCTGGGGAGGATACTTTGGGGTTTTGCCAAAGCCTCGGGCGTCAACAGGCTTGTGCTCTTATGTGTGGTCCTCAATGGAAGATATATTGCCCAATGCTGATGCTTTATCTCCATTAAGATGACAAAAGTCATCTCATACCCAAAGACATTTTCTGTCTGGGAACTTCAGCTACAACTGTAATATTGTTTACATGCAACACAACACGCAGGATCTGTGTCATTCTGGGAACGTTACATGCAAAACTGCGTTTGGGTACACCAAAGTACACCTAAAAAAATTTTTTAAAATGTCTTACAGGTTATGCCAACACTTTCTGTGCTAAAATAGATATGTAAATATTTATTTTTAAATAAGCAAAGGAGAAGAAGTGAATTAACTGTGTTAATTCTGTAAGAATAAAATGGGAAATTATTTTAGCTGCATGACATTTACACATTATTTCACACTTCCAAAGATTTGGGTAAGTGATGTCTGTAAAATCACATTACTTCAATGATACTACTTTTAAATATTAAAAATTAAGCCTTATTAATGACTTTAAAAGTCAGATTTTTTACAATTTAATTTTTTTAAGTGACTGAGAGGATAGTGCTCTACTAAGTTTATGTTGTTTTGTATGGATAAAAATCATACTTACTCCCAATCAGATTTCTAAATGATCTTCATTAAAAATGCAACGTTGTCCTTTGAAGAGTGAATGAACGTATTTCTGCACAGTAGTGGCTCAGGTTGGAGAGTTTGTTCACGTTAATCAGCAGACTGTCCCACAGCGAGGACAGGGATGGAGCCGTCTACCTGCTCACACAGCGATGAATGAAATAAAACCCCTGGAGCTGATCGAGTGCTGAGGAATGCAGGTCAGCACTGCAGGAGAGGTCCACATTAATCTAAGGCAGATGTGCATTACTGGCTCCTATAGTTATTATTCATACTCCCCAAACATCAGATCTCCAAAGCTACGGAGAGTCCCTGAGATGACAAAGTGGTACTGGTTTACATAACCCCGTCTCAACAATACCTTGTACAAATAAGCAATGAGTCAGAAATGGACAGCGGGATTGGGTAATGATTTGAGGTTCTCAACAAAAAATGAGAAGGTTTCTGGGAATGCCGCGCACGTGTCTGAATGCTCTTTAACACGCATGTATTTCACTGAAATGCCTGACTCTGAGATGCATTACATATATGTATGTTTTGCTTCACAATTTCAATTTTTAGTTTGCGTCACTGAGACAGATTGATTGCTCAGCAAGCCAAACATTTTTGTAAACACAAACGTGGTAAAAAATATTATCCTGCTTTCTTTATAAATTTGAGAGAATACAAACGGAGCCAAAGCTAAATCTGAAAAGTAAAAATCATTGTGTTTATAGGCCTGTGGTTGATACTGAGGTTGAGTTCTGCACTGTACTGCAGCATTTGTGTGAACACGGGTACTCACTTAAAGCTGTTTGTGCTGCACCCTCCTGGTTTTTCACTCAAAAAAAGTGGCTTAAGGCAAATTATAACTGTATATTTGCACAGCTTTGTCAATCTTTGTGCTTTCAAACAACCCCTCCTCCCTTCAGCAGGATATCAAAGCATCCTGTGATATGTAAAACATTTTTTCCAGGGCATATAAAAACCAAAACAAGACCTCAAGAAAGTCCTGGCAGTGTTTTAAAAGCATCCTGTCAAAATATAGCACTCCAAGTACATGTTAAAAGGCTCAGGGAAGTGATGTCACAGGATATGCATGTGCTGATGACTAACATATTGAGTCAATGTTAACGATAAGCAAATGTCAGAATGACACCTATGACTGTGTTGCCATGTGTCTGTGAAGCAGAATGAATTAGAATATATAATGAGAGTGCATGAAAGGATGAATTCCTGATTTGTTAAAACGAAATGACTTATCAAAATGAGGTAAAACAGCAGCAATCTGCCTTCCATTGACTGAAAAACAATACATCAGACATTCAATGCTAAAAACAGTGTGAGTGCACACAGAAAGAGTGCTGTGTTTGATGACTTAAAAACGAATCTGATCACTTTTCACTACTCTGTTTATCTGCTTATATCTGTTCCCGTGTATCTGTCTCGTGCTGTTGGTGCAGCTGAACGCAGCATACTTTGGCTTTTCCTTTCAGCCACCTCTCTTGTAGGGGGAGGGTCACTCCCCACCACCTACCTGAGATCTGCATGCAGGCCAGATACGAGAAGATTTGGTAACTTTAACCAGCTGGTGCACATTTTGCTCTGAGCTGCCACTGTTTCTTTACCTCAATTTCCTCAATTCTTATCAATGGGCGATCAGCTTCTTGAATAATGCAAACATTTGGCAGAACTATGGTATGGTCAAAAATAGAGGATATTGCCTGACAGACCACAAGACGAAACTCAAGAGAGCCAACTATGACAGACTAGGGATGGAAACTACTGGGCAAAGAATCACTTAAGGCTCATGATTAACAATAGTGCTTTTTCACTTCGTCAGCTTGCTTTCGACAGGAGTCACAGTTCATTTGTTTTGGTTTGATATATTTTTTTATAATAAAGGCAAGGGATGGAAAGTACTCCAAATCATCATCAGTGACACTGTCTGCACCACAAACTTTCTTTATGCTCCCATGATTGTAACAAGGTCAAAATTTCTTTGCAAAAATGTGACGACAGTCAGTGGAAACCTCTAAAAGACAGGCAGAGATCAACAGATGTCTGACTGCATCACTTATAATAACATTTATTTCTCTCTTTATAGTGCCAATCACTTGTCATTGATGACGCTTAATGTTTAACACCAAGCCCAAACTTATTTACTGAATTAGATAAATATTACCAAATAATATTACAGGATTAAATACTTAAGCAAATGAATTTCCTTCAGCTAAAGCTTCAGCTTTAGAGGTATTGCTTACACATTACTCCAAATAACACCTTTTATTTTTGCCACTTGCATTTTACTCCAAATATTTCAAAACTGTCCTTTTAAAAGGATTTTTTTTTTTTTTAAAAAAAAGAAGAAACTTTTTAAAATCAAGATCTAACCTCACACAAGTGATTGATAGGTTCTTGGCCAAAGGCAGAAAGAGTCAATTCTAGAAAACCTTGCACCTTTTTTTTTTCAGCATAGTCCTCCACATTTGTACATTTAATCCAGCAGTCGTAGAGCATATGCATCAGTTCTTTGTAGAAGTCACTGTCTTGGATCTCCAGAAAGTGGTCCGCAGTAGTGAAGATGTCTTCATCACTGTCAAAATGGATTCAACTGAGCTCCTTCTTCAACCTGAGGAAGATGGTGTTTGCTGGTAAGGGATTGGTAATCTGAGGATGCCATTTAGGTGAATTGGTCACGTGCTTTTGATGTTTGATTTCCATTTTGCCAGTGATGATGACTGTGATGACATATATACCAAATAACTTCAAACTCTCTGCATAATCACTCAAAGAGTTCAGCTGCACGTGCATGTATTAAGAGCTGTACATCTCATCTCCATCTGTATAGGCCACAAACTTATCAATCACACCTCGTATGTATTTCCTCCACTTTTAACTACATCCCCTCCCCCACAAAAAACCCCATAAAATCTTAAACTATTTTTGTGCTCTTTGATATGAGACAGTGACAGCTAAGGCCCCAGGTATTATGACAGTAGTGAGGTCATGATCGTGTCAATTTATCAGCAGCTGAGGTTGAGCAGAGAGATTTTTTGGTTTCCCAGGGATTCTGCATTCCTGCATGAGCCGCTGGCATAGATCTCTCCTCAGGAACATCTGGGAGCCTCCCTTCCACTGAGGAAACAACAGTCAACATCAGGTCTTCAGACTGTGCTGCGGGAAAAATAATCCAACCCAAAGCATGTCTGCGGAGCAGCAATGAATGTTAAATTAATAGTCACCAAAACCAATGGAATATTCGACTTTATGTGGCCCATATAAGTTGTGATAAGTGGAGAGTCATTGTGGAAGACTGCTGTCAGTGTTTTGAGTGTTCTGAGAGAACATTTTAGAGCACTCTGTTTAAAAGCATTCCCTTCCCTATTTAGTGTTTGGTCATTAACCCTTCCCCAGGTTACTAATTTATAGTGTTTCTTTTATTTGGCTTCACTTGACCCTCCCTGTCCTATTCCATAAAAACTGAGAGGGTGCCCTGGTGCTTTACAACCAGTTAAATTACACTTTGATGTTTTCTCTCTGTTTTCAGCAGTGATTAAATTGCTGACCCTAGTAAACATCTGACCTTAGCTAACTGAAGAGGTCTGCAGCTTGTCAAAGAGTAACTCTGGCAAATTGCAGGATCAGCCGCAGATATGCAGCGGATTCATAGTCATTTATGTTGATGAATACTGAAATGAGAACAACAGTCAAAAACACATTCCTGTGAATGCCAAAAAACAAGCAGAAAAAAAAAGAAAAATAGCAGTGCACTGGAATCTTGGCTCTGAAAAGAAAGTAGTGTGTTACGGCTGTGTTCACCAGAACAGTACAGGACAGCTCAGCATGCGGGAACACTCGAAGATGTTTGTGGCAAAAAGTCTAACTCCGTGTGGTTTAGCGTGACAGAGAAAAGAAACCAGCTTCGAGTACTATGCAAAGATGTTGATTAGTACAGATTCCAGTGTGAATTAGGCTGAATTAGGTCTGTACAGGCTGAGAACATTAAAGGAATCGTTAGCTTAGCACAAAGCATTGAAATAGTGATAAACAGCTAGTCCAGTTCTGTCCAGAGGTAACGTACTCTCTCTGTCTACTAGCATCTCTAAAGCTCATTACTTAGCAAAACAATTTGCTTGATGGGCTTGACAGGTGTTGGTAGGCGGATTTTGTTACCTTCAGACAGAGCTTGGCTCACAGCTTCTCCCTTTTTACCACTTTTTATTGTAAGCTTAGCTAATTGGCTGCTAAAGGTAGCTACATATTTGATGAGAGCAGTATTAATCTTGTCTAATTCTTTTTAAGCGAGGACATAAGCATATTTTTCAAAATGTTTAACTTCTTCCTTTAAAGATCAGTGTGTAGGATTTCGTAGCATCGAGGGGTGAGTTTGCAGACTGCAAAGAACTGAATACTCCTCCCCTCACTCCTCTTTTTGCAAATTTGTAGGAAAACCTACAATGGCCTTCATTTCAAGGTAATAATATGAAAGGCTCTCTCCAGAGCCAGTGTTTGGTTTGTCTGTTTTGGGGTATTGTAGAAACATGGCAATGCAACATGGCATTCTCTGTGGAAGAGCAGCCCTTGTTAGATATCAACAGGTCATTTGAAGGCAGGGCTTTCCAAACTTGTTCAGTTTGAGACCCAAAAGAAAAATTTGATGTCCCCCAGAACCCAAAATTACAAGAATACATAGGAAACTGCTATAACATCTGCATTTTTTGCAGATAAAAAACACAACCAAATTATGACGTCAAAATGTGTAGAAATGTGTTTATCTGTTCCTGTGTTATCTGTCTTGTATGTTTTTATTATAAAAGAACATCAAAGCCATAAACACATTTGCTGAGTGTAAAGTTTTTCACAACCTTATAAGGCAGAAGGTATTTCACAAAAATAACCCCACTGTTTTTACCATAACAGTCATATACAAACTAAAGTGGTACAAATGTAAAATCCACATATTACATACTTTCTCCGTTAAACACCGTAAAAACAAAACAAAACAACTTACACTTTGCAGATGATTTCATATGAAGTATAAGACGGCAAATCACTGTGAAATCGCTGTGCCTCTTGAAAGTCTCTTCTTTGCACAGGAAAAATTCTTTTGACTAACGCTGATGCTGAGAATGCTTCGCTAGGAGATGTCTTTCCAATTTGTGCATTTTTAAGCTCTCATTACTGAGCAGCTCCCCACATAAAACACATTGCCTCACATGGCCTCTCCTCTGCATTTCGAATGGCTCTGGTGAAGCCAGCGTTCATAAACTCTTCCTTGTATTTTCGTTTCAACATCACGCACATGATCGAGAGTCGGTAAATTAAACATTACCTCAGCCAGTGAGCACGAAAACGTCTTCAGGCCGCAAGTAGAGGGTTGGGGAGATCTACGCAAACAGCATCTGAGCTGAACAGACCTACGTGTCAAAAAAATAAGTAATACTTAATATAACTTCAGTTCTATGAGTGTGTGCTCAACCCCTTTCTATTTTAGTTAGGAAAAAAATACATATCACAGCATTGTTATGCATTTTACTTGGGCAGTTGGCGACTGAATAAAAATAGGTCTGCAGCCAATTTTTGGTCCACAACCCCAAGTTTGGCAACGGTTGATTTAAGGTAATGAAAACAGATTAATTCTTAGCTTCAGGTGATTGTACACTAGTGAAAAACATAAATATGAATATTTTAGTCCACTTTTGTTACTAGATCCCCTTCAATCATACGCACTGGTCCTTATAAATGTTTTGATTAGTGCTGATTCCACTATAAATGTTTTAATATGGGCCTGCATTTGACTGAGAGCATTTCCACCCACTGATCCCATCATCCTCCTCCCATTCCCTCATCTGTACACTCAGCTGTACCTTTTGCCTTTCAGGAAATGTGCCTTGCTCAGAGGCATAGTAGCATTTTTCTCTGACAGATGCAAATACCGAGCAGGAACCTGAAGATGACCTGTCTTACCTCTTAAAATTGCAGCCATGCCACGCCAGAATGAAAATATTGCACAGTGGTCGAGCACAAGAGGCCAGTGCAGGGGCTGGTGATGTCAGAACATCTGCCTGTGTGGAGACAGTAAGGGGGTCTGACAGGTGGGCCACAGCGATATGAGGTCATGAACTACAGCTGGGCGAGCTGTGTTGTTCCATTAGTGTCTCTGTTGGGGCAAATCTGAGCCAGAGAGCAGAGGAGGGCTGCCGCAGAGTCGAGATAATGACTATTGACATCTCATTGTGAGACACAAGCCAAAGGCGTACTAATCCATAAAAACAAACATGCATGCTGTAGACAGCCACCGCCTAGCATCATCACTCCAAAACTATTCAGTCATCTTGCTAACCACTGAGACACTTGGCTCAGAGAGTCACCAGTGCCACAAGGTGTCAACTGTCTTCCCCTCACTGCTCTGGGTTTCTGAGAGCGACAGGAAGTCATTAGTGACATTTCTCATAACAAAAACGCAAAGTGACGGAGTAAAGCACTCGCACATAAGCTCATAACTATTAAGTAAATCATCCTTAACTCAATCTCACTTAAAGACAAATGTTCTTGGACTCAAGTGGTGCTGGCGTTGCACAAGACTTACAAGTGTATTTATGTGGAGGAGACCATTATGAGCCGGACTAATACAGTTAGGCTCCAACGCTCCCTGTGCCCATTCGCAGGAAAGGCAAACAGAGAGGCTGACAGAGCGCACTGTTCTCACTGACCCATAACCAGAGCCCTCCAGCTTATTTATTCACACAGCTGTTTGTTTATTGAAAGGGAAGGGACAGCTTTCTTCATCTCCTACAAGGAAACAAAAAAGCTTGCAAGCGCTGACAGGAACAGAGCAAGGTCTGTCACAAAATGGACTCTCTCGAAATTGAATGTGACAAACACAATGTTGTTTACATCTGAGGGGCAATGCTGCTGGATGAAGCGTCGTCACCCCCCGTACACAAGGCCCACCATACACGGCTCGAGATCTTGCGTGGCTCCGGTTTTGGTGGCGTGACTGAAAGATGTGGGGGAGAGCGCTTCAAGGGTTGTGCCACAGGTCACGCCAATGTGTAGTGACGTACCTTTCAAACAGAAAATGACATTTCTTTTCTGCAACTTTTAGACTCGCTGCACACAGACAAGGCCTTTGAACCTTTAAAGAAAACATTACTGAGGTGATGTAAGCTTAAAGTAAATGTCATTTTGTGTGGCTGTTTTGTTAAATGATGATGAGCAGATGCACTCGCTGACTGAATGTGAGGCTTTATGGTTTTTACTCAGCCACATTTAAAGAAAGCATTGCCCTGCTGAATATGCCAATTATAGAGCAGTAACAACAATTATAGGAAGGTTATTGACAACATGTGGCTTTACTTTTTCAGCACTAAAATGGTCAGAAAGTTGGTTGTAATAGCTTGTTTAATAATATTATTACAGTCAGAATATGATTTATATTATATGTAAAGCCATACTTAAAAGATTTATTTGATTTTTCACGCTTCATATAAAGATCATAAGAGCAGCACACTTTAACTGAAACCCAAATTGCTCAAATGTGATTTGAATTTGATTAAAACCACAGTGTAAACTCTAAACATTGAAAATCCCCAATATTTTTAGGAGCTTACTGAGCAGTAATATCAATCCTCATTATAGGCTTAAAAGGGCATCCCAGTAATTTAGTGTTGTACTTGTTGGAAGGCGCATAAGAGACACTTTTAAAAAAAGAAAAGATCAGTGTGCCAATATATCCTGACTTTTCTTTTCTAGCAGCTAAAGCTCCAAAAATCCTGTATCCTTCATTTCCCATAGATCAAATGGGCCATCCATGTGCATTATACTCACTTTTTTTCAAAAACCCTTTACCTTCAGTTTGTAATGGCAGCTTAGAAATATCAAGTTTTAAGCTTAAAGGACCATACCAGTGTTACTACATGTCATGGTCCTTTGTCAACATTGGCCACACATGTTACATAAACCCCACACATTTTTGCAGAAATAGCTTAAACTATGAGATTTTGTGTTAGTTTACGTTGTGCCCATATCCAATAAGCGTTACAGAAAGTACCTGAAAATGTGTGACGTTAGTTTAAAAGAACATCTGTGTCAAAATCCGTCTTCACACTAATATTTGAGCTAGGAAGGCAGCACTTGTAAGTGGCTATTTTTCCAGGCGTACTTACTTTCGCCTGGCTTCCAGCTCCTCTCTCCTGCTCACTCAGTTATTTTTGACAAAATAAATACAGATGTTCTCTATAGGGTGAATTTACTATACCTTGCAACTTTCACATGTCCTATAGTGTTTATTTACTCTTTTCCAACATGAATGTCAGTGAATGGGGTTTAAAATGCAGTCTGAGGTCTACTAAAGTATACACATGGTCGAATTTAAACAACATTTGTAGAAGATGGGGGCGATCTCTGCCAATGGTGAGAAGCCGAAAATAGACTGCTATGGTCCTTTAAGGAAATACATTTTTTAAACTTTACTTCCTCCAGAACCACAGAGGTTATCTGTACTAGTTCTGCTTGTGACGGACAAACTGAACTTCTGTTAAAATTGATAAAGTGCACCTAAAAAAAAAAAGAAAAAACCATTGACTGTAGCCATCATATCTTTCTGCCTCTTTCTTATTTTCATTTTTACAGGAAAAGACAACAGTGGCCTGACGGAGTCCGAGTTGCCCCCGAGCGTCGATCCTGCTGGAATGGAAAACAGCTACCTGAATCTAAAGGCACCTGGCGAGAAGGGGCCGAGCGAGCGGCCTGGCTCGGACCTTTCCAGCCCTCTGGACAAAAGTGAGGCTGAGAGCAACAAGGGCAAGAAGAGACGCAATCGCACCACATTCACCAGCTACCAGCTGGAGGAGCTGGAAAAGGTTTTCCAGAAGACACACTACCCAGATGTTTACGCCCGCGAGCAGCTGGCACTGAGGACAGACCTGACAGAGGCTCGTGTGCAGGTGAGGATGGGTGAATAGCACCAGGTCACACATGAAAAAGTCCTTTCTGGTTTGGCAGAGTCAACAAATCCTCTGTGTTAGACAACAAAATATGCAATTCATCCACACTTGGCGAATGTTTCTGATTGAAAGGATGATATAATTTTAGTGCCTTCCAAAACCATTACAATGTTGAAAAATATCTTGTTTTGATGAGATAAAGCTTTGGTTGAGGTTTGGTTAGGTTTAGGCACAATAACAACCTGGTTATGTTTACGGAAACAAAGTTTGGGTAAAAGGAGCACTTTGTTAAGGTAAGGGGAGCATCCTCATCATGCTTACAAATGGGAAACAGTGCTCTCCTCAGTAAAATTTTAAGTTTTCCTATCTCTCTATCCTAAACTCCACCTGGCGTAGACCTTGTCTCTCTATAAAGTCACTTGAATTCCCTCTTCACTTCAATCATCAAACACAAGAAGACTTTGTCACTTGAATGTAAGCTTATGCTACGTATGTTGTTTTGGAGCAATTGCTAAAACGATGGATGCTGTCCATCCTTCTTGGGAGGACATTCTTCATGAACTATGTTATGGGATTGCATGTTTACATGCTAATAATCTCTGCGAGAAGAATCTCACAGAAAGAGCTGGGAGAGTTGGCATGTTGACAAAGATTGTTGAGAAGAGCAGACAGCAAGTCCTATTGTTCTCCATCTCTCTTTCTGCCTGCCAGTTTTAGATCAGAGTGGGATGGGTGGGACTATGGGAGTGCTCTGCACTTAGCTCTTACACGCTGCAGGCTCTGCAAAGAGGTCAAAGGCCAAGGGTTTCTCCCTACCACTACCACGGTCAAACTACTTCACTGCACTACTCTAAAAGCAGGGAAGGAAAACACACACACAAAGAGAAGTCATCAAAGCTATTTGGCACGGATATAAAAAACACTTTGAGATGCCAGTTTCAATTACCACACTGAGTTCAAGACATAATCAGGGACAGAGAACCTGGTCTAGTCCTTGTGGTGGTACAGTAAAATAAGTACATTTATGTTGTGTTCACACAGACCCATCTATTCTCCAGATGAATATAATTAACTTCTTCATCTGACAGGCACACAGCAGACTTTGTTGAGTCACTGTGAGGTTTGACCCATACTTCTAAAATCAGACCCTAAATATGCACGCAATCAAGCTAAACCCCACAATTTCAACTGAAGGTCCATCAAGACAAAGTCCAGGGATATCCAATTGTTGAATACCAAGCGGCACTCAAAGCCTGGCAAGCAATTGGATAATCATTTTCATCTTTGAAACAAAAGCCACTGAAATCCAAGAATGCTCATGTTTTCTGCCGCAATGCCAGCGTCAAGGTCGTATAGTTTCATCCTCAGTTTTATGATGAATCTCTTCATAAAGTCGGGCTGCAGTTTTCCATAATCACATCTGTGACTTCTGCTACCACCAGTTTACTTAGCACAATTAGCTCTTAACCTCAGACTTGAACTTCACTGCCCACTTTTAATGGAGGAGGAGGCTCAGTGTGTGACTGCTGAGGCAGTCTATCAATCGCCATGGTCCTGGATGACAGAGATGAGGTGAGACGGCTGAACTTCAAAGCTGCTTTTGGAGTTGTGCACTCTGCCCTCCCTCTCTCCCTCTTCCTTTCTCTCTGCCTGCTGGCTCTGGAGCATAAATAAAGCTCTTTAATGGCTCTGTAAGCTGCCTTTTGCTGTCAACGTCTTTAGTAATTATTGTAACACCGCCAAGCACTTTGAGTTCCAAGTTCTCCTAGCCACCTTCCTTGCAGATGTCTGCTAGATAAAACAAGAGTAGTAAGTGTTTGCAGTCGGTAAATATCATGCTTTCCGCCTTCATACACTAGATGAGTCAGTGCTGATCATAATGAAAAATAATACTAATTCTTCAAGTTAATTTAAATTCTGCAAGTGTAAAAACACTGCTGCTTTCCTTTCTAGCAATCTGAAAAGTTTAGAAGTTGGAGAATAAGAGGCGCAGAGCAGCAAAGGACACATCTGACTTCATAATGTTCCCTGAATGATCTCCCTGCCAAACTATTTGGCTTGGGTCTCATATCTACTGCTGTTCAAAGGCAGAGCTACGTAGAGCAAACCCTCTGTGAAACATGACACACTCAGCACTCAGACACCAACACGAGAGGCATAAATGGTCTCAGACGTGGTTTGCTTGTTTATAAAAGGTTACCCTAAGTGTGTGAGTGCGCTCAGGTTGAAAGAATGCGTTTGTTACGGACCGACTTTGAGTTTTGTATATAACATGGTATTTAAATGCGTGTTTTCTGTGTGCATCCTGTGTGTGTATGTGTTCGCTCGGCCCGCCGCTCTTGTCTGCACGCCTCCAAAAGGTCAGAGGGGTTAGCTGCGGAAAGCCAAGGGCTTAGGCGTCAGGAAATTAAACATGAAATGAAAACAAGCTCCAGTTTGAACATTCTCCCATCTCACTTTCCAATATCCCCACTTCCCCTAGACGACTTAAAAGGGAGGAGGGAGGAGAGAGACATGGAGCGAGGGGTTGGCAGTTGAGAGGAGAGGCTGAGCTTCAACAGCGAGGTGGGAGTATGACATAGGGATTAATAGCAGTGGAGAAAAGTCAAGTTATCTTGATCCATCACGATTAAGATGACAGCTCGGTATCAGATAAAACTTTATATTTAAAAAGGATAGTCGAGTGTTGAAATAATTACATTACTAACATTAACCATACCTTTGTATTACCATTACATTTGAGTCACAGAGCTTTGCATCTGTTTTTCCTTAAAATAAATTCACAGTCATCTGTTCTGAAAGCGTTTCCCAAATCCTGAAAGTCTCTTTAACAATCTGAATGAAAAATAATCCATCAGCTACACAATTAAAATTATTTTTAACTGTTTCTAGAGTTGTGACTGTATGTCCTAATCCAAGAAGCCAGAACTGATGTCTCTTTGTAAACACAAACAAAATATTGGCACACTATTATGAAAATATTGGAAAGAAACATCTAAGATATTTACTTCTATTACTGATAATAAAATCTATAGTTTTCTGGAACGAACTGAGCAAGGAAACATAGAATTTAATTTTGGGCTAAGAGGTGTAATTTGGAAAGCAGGTTACAATTCTTTTTGATTGCTCAGAAGATGGAAAACATTTTTCTTCCAGATGGTTAAAAGAGTCTTCGAGGAAATTTTGTTATTTAAAAAACCCTCTGGATTTTTCAAATATTGTTGTGCATTTATTTTTAGGAAATTCAGAGACTTGGATGTAATAATAACACGAGAGGCCACATTAATCTAAGACAAATCAAACCTTGTCACAATTTTTTGAGAAACTAAAATTGTGAGTGTAAACCGGCTTCACGCTTATCAGTCCAATCAGAGCCTTTTGTGCTGATGATTATATTTGGAAACCTGTGATGTTCTGAGCTCACATAAACAAAGAACAACCAAAGCAAAGACATGACAAACCTTTAATAATAATGGACCCCATACTCTCCTGGGGAGCATAACACAGACTCTGAGCCTCCCTCCAAACATATGATATAATTCAAAGGGCAACAACCCCTCACCTTGACATTGAGGTTCAGCCACAACCTCAGGTATCAGCTTACCACTTTGCAAGGGTGAGCTGTCCTCTAATCTCGCCAGCTGACCTGAGGAATGTCAGAGTCAGATGACATTTCTTTACGTCAGCTTCCTGCAAAAATACAGGCAATAGCTATACGTGCCACAGGAGGCCATATATAGTGTTCTCTTTGAAAATGAGTCAGACAAACTACACATTTGTGTGTGTGTGTTAGAGTTGTCGTTTTCCATTCAATAAAAATTCAATCATGCTCTGTCTGAAAAACTCAGGGGCCTATGGGAGAATATATCGTGCACACTGTTTATTGTAAAAAAAAACATCTTTGTGCAACACTGCTCACATTCCTCACTACCTAACTTCACTGTGTTTAGGCTGACTGAAAGAAATGGTGAGAGTGAGAGACATGAGGGGGGTTTGAGGAGGTTGAATGAGGGGAAATTGCATGTCAGGGACTGTGGAAACCACAGGCTGATTGGGCTGGGAATCAACTCTCAATCCGAGTTCAAACCCCTGCGTCAAAGCAGGATCGCTCTCTCGTTTCTCTTTGAAGACGTTTCCCTTTTCCCTCTTGGGAGGATAAGGGTCAGACAACTAACAAATAGATACAGATAAACATGTGGAGACTTCCAGTACCCCCCTTTACTCCATGCATGAAGATGTGAGAAACTTTTTCAGAAAGAATTTTTGACAGATTAAATTAAGCAACCACAGAGATGCAAGGTTAGGTAAAGATAAAATGAAGAGAAAAAAGTGAGGTAATGATCACTGTCTTACATTTTATAAAAGTTATGTCATCAGGATTAATGGTGTAGGAATAGCACTTGAATAAGAAATGTCTGAATTTGTGTTATTTGGGTACTTTATTGATTTGCCTATTAAAGAGTCCTGATGTAAAATATAATCGGCTGAGTATGAAAATAAGGACAAGCTGCAAATACTCACATCTGGGAAGCAGCAAGAGTTAATTGCTGTATTTTTTTTGCTTGAAAATGGAGTAATATTTAACTAATTAAAAAGCAATATGCAACATAAAAAGCAGAACTGAAGCAAAATTTTTTTAAAAAAAGGCTTGTGCCAAGGAATACAAATGAACTTGCATGTAATCAATATCCCCTCTGGGGATGACATGCTCATTTTTTATCACACTTGTGAAGCCAAATCAATTTCACGAAAAAGCAGAATAACCCCAAAAGGATTTACTGTCTGTACAACATTCAACAGATATACTAAGACTCTCGATTTGGATGAGGAAAAACTTCCCCTACAAACCTTAAACTTGGGAAAAAAAGAGGAGGAAATCTCAGAATTGGAAGAAGAGGAGGAATCCCTCTTTCATAACAGACGGACACACAACAGATGATGTGTGTACGGAGCAGACATCAATATTAAATAGACCATATCAATGCATTACACAGCACTGACAGTTAATACCAGGACATCAGTATTTTTAAGTGGATCTAAGGCTACAAATTGTACTTTTTTGCTCATAACGCTCTCTTTCACAGCACTTCCACCCTTCAGTCCTGCTTTCTTCAGTGCCTTTAGCAGCTACAGAGAGTGGGCTAAGTGGTCTGCACTTGGTCTGTCAGCAGGTTCTGAGTTCACCCTTTCTGCAGAGTAGCATGACTATCGATCTCCCACGGAGAAATTACCCAGAAGAATCTACTTCATATACTGCATCCAATACTGGAGGAAAAAGAAAAGCATATTGTTGGTCAAAAGTTGAACTTTTGTTTCATGGTCTGTACAGAGGGATTCCCCGCTGTATCCCACTGCGCTGACATGTGGGGGAGAGCACACTTTTCTCAGAGTGATTTATGAATGGTTACAGGCCCAGATGTGGATCTGTCGACGCTGGCAGCCTGAAGGGAGGCAGACGCCTGTGTATCAAAGGGAGGAGCTGAAAGGTGCAGCACCATGGGAGACTCACCATTTTCACATCAATAGCTCCTTGTGGACGGCACTTTAAAGACACGTCAAGTCTTAAAACCTGGGCCTGGACTTTCATGTGCTGCAGAATTTATTTGTTCACTATGTGGTTCAGTTTCTTACTCTGTCTTTCTGAGTGGAGAGGATGGCCTTGTTTTCTGCGTAACGAGTACCTGGATTTGCACATGATACGAGAGCTATGAGAGCTGTGTTTTAAATCATATTAACGTTTTGTTTGGTCACGGCTGGTCTGTGTTTGGAGTTGTTCTCCTGATGGATTGCTTTCTCTGCAGGTGTGGTTCCAGAATCGCAGAGCAAAGTGGAGGAAGAGAGAGCGTTTTGGCCAGATGCAACAGGTCCGGACACACTTCTCTACTGCGTACGAGCTGCCTCTACTGACTCGACCCGAGAACTATGCACAGGTAAAGAAAAAGGAGTTGAGGTCCACTAACTGAATATTGCTATGCACAAGTGCTCAACATCTGAATTACCAGACTCAAAAGATTTTTGGGCAATTGGGAGCAACTGAAAGAAGATGTGAAGTTTAGCTTTAAATTTGGTCTTTAACTTACCTTCTCTTGTAGGTAAGTTACTTACCTACTCTTGTAGGTAAGTTAAAAGCTCTTTACCTAGTAAGTCTCCACGATGTTCACCAGATAGCTGCTAAAAGTGTCTGTCTGCTGTTTGGTGCTGAGCAGTGGGTTTTTAAAGATTTTCCACAAAAATCAGCTGCCTGCTAAGGCAGAAAAGTGACGTTGTCAGAGCAATGAGAGTAACAGTAAAGTTAGGGCCGAACAGTTAAACAATGGGCTGAAGTCACTATAAAGCTCTGTTAAGCCAAGTGAAGCTGTGGATTTGATTGAAATTCTGAGTAGTTTCATCACTACGAGCAACCCCTTTAAAATTTTCATTGTTTTCACATTCTCACTGGATATACGGATATTGTCAAAAATATCTATAAAAGCCCTTATAACAGATAATCCCCGCCCTTGTCTCAGATCCAGAACCCTACGTGGAGCAGTGGAGCATCTCCAGTGCCGGGCTGTGTTGTGCCTTGCGACTCGGTCTCTTCCTGCATGCCTCCTCACCCTCACGGCCCTGGAGGCGTTACTGACTTCCTGGGCGTGCCCAGTCCAGGGAGCAGCCACATGGGACAGACACATATGGGCAGCCTTTTCGGAGGTCCAGCAATGGGTGGTGGAATCAACGGCTATGATCTCAATGTTGATCCAGATCGCAAATCCTCCAGCATAGCTGCGCTGCGTATGAAGGCCAAGGAACACAGTGCAGCCATCTCTTGGGCTACATGATGTCCCAGTCTGGGTCCACCCTGCCCCGTATGGCCCTCTCGTCTGGAGCAGCCATCAGTGAGCGCTGTGGGGGAGGAGGGAGTTTTTCTGAGAGCACTAATGATAACACAGGTCAAATGACCAGGGAGAGACAGTAGAGATAACAGAGGCCATAACAGCAGCCAACGCAAACAAGATAACTGTGACTGTGACAAGCAGCAGATGCTGAAAGTGAGAGAAATGCAGAGGTGTGACTTAGTAGAAGATGTTATGTTCATTCTGGATTCCTTGATGTCTCAGGTGTCTATGAAATATGGGGTTAGTCCCCAAATAAACTGGGTATCATTCATAACAGGGGTGATTTCAGTAAACTAAGCAATATAATAATATTGTTTACAAAATACTTAACACAATACATAACAGAATACAAATCCAGCCATATCATCCAGTATTTTAATTTGCAGCATTAAGCTATATTCACAAAATATTTACTTCCGTTAGCCTTCTTTTTATACCACCCATCCTGTCCAACTCATATGTTTGTGGTTTTCAGACTCACCATTTTTAGTTCATCTCTTATTCTGTACAAACGAGTTCAAGTACTTGAACATTCGGCATTTTAAAACATATTTAAAAAACAAGGCCACACAGTGAGAGCAAGCTCAGATGCAAAACAAGCGCTGAAAATTTCTGTCACTCGTCATTGCAAACTGTATTACTGGTTATGAGAAAATTGTCTGAGCCTGTGGTGGGTCATCTACGTCCCTCCAAAGGACAGAGGTTGAATGTAACAAGTAAACAGAGTCTAATTGAGTGAGAGCAGACAAGGCTGTACCAATTTAGTCTGGGAGGAGAGCAGCCATAGGATTGGCAGCAATTTCAAACCAACGTGTCATTTCCTCCTTCAGGTCTGCCTCCACAGGTTCCCTGCAAGGCTCAGGCCTCAGGTTACAGGAAACACACAGTCGTCACTGGCAGACAAAGCACAGCAATGCACAGCAGCAGCCTTCAACACCAACCGACCACATCAGCTTCAATCAACAAACAAACAGGAATAGACGCACTCAATTCACATCAAAGCGAGGCATCCTGCCCCAAGAACACTGTGCATCATCATGGGGAACAACTGAGGACATTCTCTCTCTCACACATACACACACACACACACACACACACACACACAGTTCCACACGCTGCGATAATCGATTCACCGCCAGACGTGGGCTCAGCAGAGATGACTCTTGCTCACAGAATGCGTCCCATGCCAGAGACTGCAGGCCAAATCAGTGGCCCCCATCGTCCTGAGGAGCATTCTGTAATGTTTAGGTAATGTGATGACATTAGAGCTGGACTGCAGGAATGTGGTGAGTGTGTCCAGTGATTGCAGGGGTGTCTCTGTGTGTTACACTGCCGGAATAAGCTTGTCACCAGAGCCGCGCTGCCGGCTGAGGCCAGAGACAGGCTTCATTAGTCTTTTGGCTGATCTCTCTATGACGCTCGCTGGGCTACATATCCGTTTCCTTTCCCCTGTGAGGACGATGGCAAGAAAGTCTGTTTCTGCTCCTCATAGCTGGTTGATCATTGTAACATACGAGTGCCCATTACAGCCCTCCTGCTTGAGAGTAGGAATATTTTCTGTATTGATTCATTTGCAAGACATTTTTTCGATTGGACGATAAATCATTCTATAAAATGCCAGAAAATGGTGGAAAATAATCACAACTTTTAAACAGACTCTTAAAACCCAATGGATGTCTTCAAACATCTTTTTTTGTGGCCTGATAAATAAATCATTATTATAATGTTGCAGTTCTACTTCAGAGTTCAATCTTGAACAATCCCTCTTTTAAATTGTAGAAAGACTTATAAAGCTTTCCTTTTTTATGCAAGAAAAAAAATCTTAAAACTCATGCCATTCAAAATAAACAGTTGTTGCCTTTCCCATCAAAGGGGAATATATTAGGTAACAGCATGATGATGACTCAGACATGAGTGTTCATGTTGTTTATATATTCTAAACTGTGTGCCTTTGACATTGAGAAGACTTTGTAGGATGGGAGGCATAAATATCAAAAACGTTATTGTCAAAATTGCTTGATTAAAGCAGGAAGGATGGGAACATATAAATGTACGCATGAGTATGTGTGTGGCTGAATTCCTACTTTGTGGAGTTGACTGTGTGTGTGCCCTCGCTGCCCCTCCCTCAGTGCTCCTCTCCTCTGCAGCTCTGTCCATGTTGATACTACTGAAATAAAGCAATTGAAATCCATAGTTATTATGTGGTATTGTGTGAATGTGAGCAGTACAATGATATTGTTCTTTTGCTTGTACATTTGTTTTGCTTATTTGTCAAATATTGGACCTCCAGAGATAAACCAATGAAGTATTACAGTAATATTGACATGAAATGTAAAATTATGTTCTGTGTGTCATTCTTAAGAGTTGCTCTGGACTTTTACAGAGGTTGAAATTGCTTTCTAATTTTCTAATGGCTTTAAGCAGCTTTTTGTATATTAATCAAGTAATTCTACTTCTGATTGTGACTTTATATAATGTGCCATTGCAATAATTTATTGCACACAGAGTGTTGGAGAAATTTTGAATTTCTGACTTTGTTTGGGACAGTGATGTCTTTACTAAAGCCAGAGGCGTGAGGTTTTGCGTCCCAACAGTCCCGTCCATATTTAGCACCGTGAGCAGCCTCACTGAGGTCTGTTTAAGGTGCTGAACGTTTGTTTGTACAAAAGTAACTTGCTGTTTCTGTTCATGATGGTTTTGAAGTGATTTTGAAATAAATGAATCTCCAACGGTTGATGACTTGAGGTAGTTTTTTCTCTACAGGTACTTAAAACCTACTTTTTCTTTCTGTCCTACTCCAGCCAATGAGGTCATGCATGACATTGATAAAGTTGGAACAGTTCTGGGTATTATTTCTCTATTTGTGTTTTTGTCTATGCTGTTCTTATTTGGTTTGAAGTGGCCAGGGCTCACGTCACAAAGGGTAAAGCCAAAAAACTACTATGCACTAATGAGGATTTATCAACATTTGAATCAAAATCTAATAACAGTTGACCTGCTGATGGCTTCAGTGTGAAACTACACCCGCACAGTCATATCAAGCAAACTATATTATTCTCTCTATATAATGGACACTCAATAGTTTACTGCTTTGAAAGCAGTAAATAGATATTTCAGACATGCAGGGTGACAATTTAGCTCATTTTGTGTCAAAACCACCTGCTGCAGTCCCACCAATAATTTTAAAAATGTTGCATATAGCATTCTAGGATGTTATAGTAGCAAAAGTAGTGTATATACCACAGACACAGCTTTTGTTTTAAGGCACTTAATAGAACATAATTTTCACACTAGACAAGCTGATGAAAATGGCAGGGCGTGAATATTGTGCACTACATGTGTAGTGTATTCAGACACAGTTTAGACACAGTTTTCAAGCGATAAAGCCTTAAAAGAATAGTTCAACATTTTTAGGAATACTTATTTTTTCCTGGCAGAGTTGGGCCACAATTTGTAATTTTTATGGGACATTTCTTGCCCAGATTGAACAATAATATAGTGAGCTTTGCTGTGGTTGGTAGATCTTGTTTCCTTTGCACAGAGCAAAAAGCTGTTTCCCCTGTTTCTAGTATTTGTGATAAACTGGCTTCTGGTTTAAGCTTCATATTTACCAGACAGATAAAACAGTGGTTTTAGTCTTTCTATCTTTTTGTGGATGAGAAAGCAAGTAATTAAAAAAAGGTTGAACTAGCCTTTTACAATAACCAAGGCTTTTCCTCTAATCTTTAACTCTGATTGCTTTCTCGTAATGAAGTGAGTTAACACTGATAATGCTAATGGTAATGAAATAAAAAGCTTTGTATAACCAACATGCTTAGGGTAACTAACTGAATATAATGTACCACTTACTCGATGGGAATGTGTGTGTGTGTGTGTGTGTGTGTATGTGTGTGCGTGTGCGTGTGTGTGTGTCTGCGTGTGTGTGGTGAAGGTGGGTGATATGTGATCCCATTCTTTTTCTCGCATCAGCAGCTTCCAGATGGGATGCTCTGCCCAAGCCATTAGGCCCAAAGTTAAGCCTAATCGTTTGAATGGGTCTTAAATACCTCCATGTGGTTTTTGGCTAACAGTGTAGCCTCGGCCTGGGCCAGAGAGAGTTGTCATGCAATACAGTATGCAACATCGTTTCACACAGATGTTCTTTGTTTTTGCAATACGAGCTCATCATGCAACAAAACAATCCTCAGAAAAAAAAACATTTATAATCACTTCAAAACTTCCTTCCTACACAACAATAGCTACGTCTGTAATCCACCCTTTAAGTCAACTATGTGCTGAATATTATCCACAGAAGGCACAGCCATTTAGGACAACTCTCACGTAACACAAAGGAAATGGCCAGGAAGAAAAAAAAAAAAGATAACCTTTGCCAGTTCACATTTTGCCATCGCTGTGGTCTTTGCAGTACAAAGAATGTTGGAGCTCTCCCATTTCTGCTCTCTCCCAGCAACAATTCCTGTCTTTTCACAGTTGTGCAAGAGTTTAACTGGAGCACTCGGATCGCATGAGAATGGCAAAACTCTGCAAACCTGTCGTCATTCTATAACCCTCCAGCTCTAGTCGAGGAACTGGAGATCATCAGCAGAACTTCAACTGCAACCCTTTTATGTCCTTTATGAAGTCAACAAAACGGCTAATAACAGCAAAACTAACTTTTACATAAGTCAGTGCTCTTACAATGTACAATGAATATTCTATATATTTTTCTTACTGTCAACAAATCCCATAAAGACACCATACAATTAGTTAGTTAATCTCTAAACACTTTCCAGCTTTCCTGGCCTCTCTGCAGCCCTCAACCCTGAGCCCACTGGAGATATAAATCTTTAAAAACAGTCACAAATAATTACTTTATTGTTTTAAAAAGGCTGATTAATATGCTAGAACAGCTGTATGCCATAGTTATCAGCAAATGTCCCTGAAATTGTGCATTTGGTGGGGAATATTTTCAGTGGTGGATTTGGGGTGCCAATAAGTATTTACGGCTGCGGGTTGCTGTATGTCGGATTGACTCTAAATATACTACATGTCTGCCCATGTTCACTGAAGTCCATCTTTCATTTGATGTTAACTGTAGCGGCACCCACAGAAAGAAGCAGTACTGCTTACTGTCATAAAGATCTAGTCTAACACACGCATTTGTGTCAGAAGAGAGTGAAAAAAACACGCCACTTATTTGCATAATACCGGTTTGTTTTTAAACACAAAATATTGAAACGATCTAAAGAAAAATATCCTCCTGCTTCCAACCATAGATAGTAAAAAAGAGAACCGCGTATTGATCGTGCTCGTAAACAGCTTCTCCAGTCTGTGCGCCATAAAGTGTTTCATAGTGTTTCCGCTGACTGAGTGGAGCGGGCAAAGATATTGTAAAAGACAGGAGAGAAATCTCCCATCTCCTTACCAAAGGTCTTATTTGCTGATGTAGGCAAGATGTGAGGCATCAGTAAAAAATTTAGACTGCTTCATATTAAGATAAAAGTTCCTCATAGGGACTTTGAATAAAGGAACTTGTCAGCAAATGCTACATTGTGGTCCATTAACGTGTTTTTAAATGTTTTAGACAACAATGGA
>JAQFJA010000023.1:18940867-18952048 GCA_029874485.1 Naso brachycentron
ATTACATAGTTGGTCCATAATTTCATTGCAGAAAACAGTATTTCCTGTTCTGGGCGCTGATGTTTGGAATAAAGTTTAAGTATACAATATGTTGCCTCCCTTACATATCTTTGTCTCAATTATATGATGACCACACATCAGTCAATATATGGGATATCAGAAATTTCTTGCTCCCTCACACTGGTATCTGCATCGGCCCCAGATATCCTATATTGGTCAGGCTCTAGTGTGAAAAATAATCTTTGTCTTGTCAGTATTCATTTTATTGTTTCTTGCACTGATTCCCTTTTTCCCTCTGCTTCTAGTTTCAATGAGCTCCAGAGGAAGTTTCCTTTGTCTCCTTGTAGGTTCGTATAAGTTCTGGGACAATAAAATTCAACAATATGAAAGAATGTGACGGCAGTCTTTGTCTGCTGTGGGAGCGAGCTAACAGAATGAGAACATGTCCTCCCCTCACCAGTCTGAGGGCTTATTATTTTTCCACTCCTTCCTCCTCAAACCCGGGGAAATTGATTTAGAGCTCTGGTTAAACAGCTTCTCTAAATCATAATGATATGCTTAGGTATTGATCACCCTCCTAGTGGTACTCTGAGAACAACTGACAGTCTCTTTGCCCATGATGGGTTTTAATTAAACCCTCCTTTTCCTAAGCCCCACTGAAAGGCCTAATGAGGACACAGGAGGTCCTAATTGAGATTTGCATACATTACAGTCTCACAGAAAAAGCATCAGAAGGACTCTTTCTCATCACTCCTGCTCTCTACTGTTAGTCCCTGGCCCTTATGAAGGTTACAAACCGTATTTATTGGAGGAGGGAGTGAAGAGGCGGAACGGGTGAGGGGAGGAAGGGGTCGGCTGGAAAAACTCTCAGGGCTCAGCTCACATCTCGCTCTCCAAACAAAATGTCTGATTGCTCTTCCAGCTTCATCCCTTTGCTCTTCGCTCCCGTCTCTGGGTCAAACTAACTGTCAGATCTGGAGCCAATTTTCTTTTTCTGCATTAAAATGCATTGGATGCTTTAGCATTAAGTGGACTGTACGGGCCGAGCCAGGCTCCAAATAACAAGCCTACGGTGCAAACCGCCATATTATAAATCAAACTGCCACAGAGACCCCGGAGAAAGTGCAGAGTAAACAAACTGGTCTTTCCCATGACTCCCATGGGATCGCAGGTCCTCATCGATCACAGCCGAGCCATGGAGATCACACCACTAAGTCTCTCTGAATATTCTGTAACGTACATTATGCAGACAAGGGAATCGTGGCTCACATGGTAGAGCTGCAGCTTTACAACCACATCGACAAGTTACCACTAGATTAAAGGCAGATCTTCCTCAGGTGTGCTGCTTTGCTAAGCTAGCAATATGTCAAGATAAACAGTTGTGTGGCATTCTGCTTGTACACACTAATAAAAAAAGACACCCATTGTAAACAAACATGAAACACAGAGCATTAAGGATGACTGCACTGCTGTAGCTGCAGACAATGTGTTTCTTGGCTGGAAATGCTGAATGTTTGTCCTCAATCTGACAACGTGAGTGGCAGCCTTTGCCCTGAGGTATCCAGTAAATGCCAACTGTACGTCTCCTGTTACTGACATGAAATGCCACACGACACTCAGATCCCATTGTTTACTCTTGGCAAAGACTGATCCACGGCCAGTCTGGGCAGCCGAGCTCGGCATGGTCGAGTTTGATAGTGGATTAATGAGAAGCGATCCTAAATCAACTTCACAGTACAGACGGAAGCTCGAGCTATGTAATGAGGGCAAACCCATCTGACCTAAATTCTTCTCAGAATGAGGATGAGGAATTCTGAAATGTTGCTACAGGCCTTTTTTCATGGTTAACTCAGAAAACCAGAGGTCTGTTTGCATTCTACACGATTAACAACGTTGGTTGTGTCAATTCATTGTAATTAAAAAAGATAAGGAAGACATCGTCCCATATTGAGAGCGCTCCATGTATAAATAGTTCACCCTTGGGTGGTTCTCCTTGAAGTTGACACTTTCAGCACGATTAATGAGATGAGTCCATATTCTCCTGCTCCACTGGCCGCCGCCCCGGACAAATGGATCAGCATGACAAGGACACGGTGCCTGCTCCTCGCCAAACTGTCGCCACCCTTCATTGCCCCACAGGCAGCCGGTTCACTTCATTGTGAGCATGAGCCTGCATAGCAAATTATCATTAATACAGAGTCCCTGTTGAGATTATAAGGGCTGGAACTTGACCCCTTTAAATGTCAATGACCCTCTAAATGATCGTCCCTAGTTGAACCCTTGGGACGACACATTTCGCCCTCTGGTTCTCTCTCTGTGCAGCTGGAGCAGGTGTGTTTTTCTATTTACTGTATTCCACTCTAAAGCTCTCTCCGGAGTGCGCTAATATCCTCTGATAATGACACTAAGGGACCACACACATGCCACATCAGCCTTTATCTCAATCAAAAACCCATTTTCATATTTCTCTACGACTTCCTAATTCAGCCGCAACAAGTAAACACCCCAAAATCCGAATGAAGACAGGCTCCTCTGGCAGTGAGCGGGGCTCCCCGGAGGCACACCATGTCCCTTAATGAACCTCCAATTAGGAGAGAATGAGCCCTGGGCTGTGCTGTCACACTGAGGAGCTTTGAAGTGTGCTGAATGCTAAGCAGCTATAGCACTGTATGCTGCTTTAGAGGGCATACAGCTTGCAGACAACAGGGAACAACCACATAGAGAAAATGTAGGAAAGTAGCTCAAAGGCAGCGCAGCACAGTGTGTGGGTGTAGCTCACACAGAGAGCAGAGCGTAGAAGCTCAGCCGGGTGAGGAAGCTTGAGAAACTGCAAGGCTCGCAGCAAAGGTCCTACTGTCGGTTAGATGCTCAGGTGGTAACACAAATACTGTACCTTCAGGCCAAGATAGCTTAATGAGCTTTGCACATATAGGTTTGACAAACATTAGCAGCTGCTGCACGTTAAAGGCACTGCTAGTTCAACACAAAAAATTGGACAGTCTCTAATGAATTTGCTCCGTCTTGCAAAGCCATTTATCTTTTTAGTCCAATGTTGCTCTTCTTGCTGTGAATCTAAAGCAGTTCTTATTTGAGCCTGTGAGTGGTGCTCTCCTGACCTTTTCAGTTTGGAAATGAGACTGTGTAAAAATACCCGAGGGCAGAAGTCCTCTGACCAGGCAGCTGACACACTCCTGAACAACAGGCTGATTAACAAGAGAAGGACTCCTGGAACGAACAAATGCACAGTCAGAAACAGACCAGCCGTGTGTTGTCAACAACACCGCGGGCTACATTCTCGACAACCCGACTGGGCTCACATCCAGCTGTTAGGTCAGTACCAGCAGTAGCTCAAACTCCTCCAGAAATCAATTCTGCAGCTCCTTAGATAAGACAGATTGGAGGGAAGAGGAACGGCGATAGCTTCTCGGTTAACTCGAGCAGAGGACATGTGATTGAGATGAGAAGATTTTGGCTTTTATTGAACTTCAGTGTGTGTCTGTGAGTGTGTGAGAGAGAGAGTAATCCTCACTTTCTTAAAGCAGAGATTCTCACTTAATTGTGTCGGCACCTCTATCTGGCTGAGTGAAGATACAAACTTGCTGCACGGAGCTGGATCAATACCAGGCCCAGGCACATGCTCAATGATCCATCGATCGCCTGGAGTTGAAGCTTGTAGTCCACTGGTAGTCTGGCAGTGAGGGCATGTGGTAGCAGCACACAATGAACACATAAACACTTCTTCACCACCGCCTGTTAGGACTCAGCTCAGGCTTTTCCCACGGGGAGTTTTGGAGGAGGACACACTGCCGTCGGGGCTTTCCACAGAAATGAGTTGTAACTCAATTCATAACTAAATGCTCAATAATTACTATGACGTTTGGATTTATTTCCCAGCAATCCTCCTTTTGCTTTGCCTTCTTCTTTCTTTAAAAGGGTTTTTCTACAAGTTCCCACATTCTCAATTGAATCAGTAATCTCACCAATTTTATTTTGACCAATGTTTGACCCTCAGGCAAGAGACAATCAAAAAGTTGGTGATGTTCTCACTGGACCTTGCCATCACCTTGAGGTGTTTTCCTCTCCAAATTTCCATACACAGAGTTTATATCACAGATGGCCTAGGCAAAAATAGACAATGGGAGATTTAAGGAAAACAATGCTTTCAGCCTCAGGGGACTAAACACAAAAGGACACTTAACAGTGTAAACATGCACAGGAGCACAAAACTCACACACAACTGTGAGCGTATGTCACCAAATCCTGACAAAGAACAGGGAAAATGTGCATTACAATGAAACAAGTAGTCAGAGTTGTGACCTTCTTATGGCTCAAACACAGAGTTTTGTGTTGTTTTTAGCACATGTTGGACTCTTTCCAACCCTCCAATACGGACGCTGGTCTCCACGGCAACCCCGGATATGGGGCGAGAGTGGCCTTTGTCTGCAGAGCTGTGTTTGGCATCTCCACTTAGCACTAGTTCCTGTTAGAAAACAAAGGGGAGCAGAACCGAGCACTTTACGACGGGGGGACAGCTCGGCCAGCCATTTGTCTAATGAGCGATCACTCACACCCTGCCGCAAGGCCATGTGTTCGTTTGAATACAGCTAGTTCCCCACGTACACAGGGCCTGGAAGCTGTTTTATCACTTACTGATGATTCTGTGTAGCATACGCGCAGCTAAAGTTCATGAAAGAAAAACAGCAGCAGGAACAGTGTAACCTAATTTTCAGTACAGGCTGATGTTTCAAGCGCAACGCAAAGATTAAAACAAAAGCCTTGAGGGCAAACCATGTGACGGTTTGTGTTGTTGTGGGAGCCTCAGATGAAAGAGATATATTTGAGGCCTCAGTGCAAATAACAGCTTCAGAGAAATAAATCTAAAGTGTGTTAATATCTTTGCATGAAAACTGCAGCAGAAAGGACTAATGATGATTATTGGGTTGTGCTTGCTGCAGCAGAAGCACCTTGTGCTGTATGAGGTTGTAGTCGAAATGGAGAGACTCTAAATGATTTCGGATCATGCCTGCTTCAGGGATTTATCACAGAACTTTAAGGTTCATTTTGCTTTATTACACCTTGTTTTCGTTCAAATTTGACGAGCCAATCTCACCACACGGTCCATTTAGCAGCTATTCCGGAGCATATTATTGTATTGCACAGTGATACTCGGCAGAAACTTCAGTTTCTTTTTGTTAAGTTTATTTAGTCAACGTCTGTTTCTAAGGTGTAGAATGAACGTTACCCCTAACTTACAAGCCATTGTGGACGAGAACTGGGCAAACTGGTTGATGTATTGAGGAAAACTGTGTGATAAAAACCTCAGGAAGAACTACTTGACTGACTTTGTGGTGAGATTGTTTTGTCAACTATGGTTTCCAAGGTCAAGACTGAACATTCAATCATAAGATTTTGATTACACTGTTTCACTTTTTTAAAGACATTGCTGCAACTTAAATTAGACAAGACAACAAACAAACTTTTTAGTTTAGTCAGTTGAATAATGAGTCAAAATTGAAAGTCAGCAACCAAAATGTTGGTAAATTACCTCCTTGCAGAGGAAAAAAGTACTTTGGTTAGTAGTTTAACTAGAAACTAAACTCTATTTCAGGTTTAATAATCATTATGAACTTTTGTCCTCCAAGTAAGTTTTTCAAAACAGGTTTTGTCATTAGACTGCTCATGTTTCTTTCATTAGCAACATTGCAGTGTTCCCAGGTCTCAGCTGCTCATTAAATGACAGTCTTATTATTACCAGTTGAAATTACGTCAAAAAGTTAAGGGACTGGGACTAAAAAACAGGACTGGGCTTGCAAGGAACCAGAATTATCCTTTACGTCTGTTCTTATAAACCTAAAAATGGCTCAGGAATCTACTTATAATCTTACATGTCACTTTCAAATATAACACACACATTTATTCGTCTGCTTGGCCGCTTTTATGGTTATGTGCTATGACTGATTACAGCTGATGTGTCTGGGACTAAACTCCCCTTTAACCTTTCAATCTATACATGTCTGCTACTCGGCCGTGCCTCGAATACTAATGTTACAAATGCCAATGCAAATCACAGGCTAACAAAGACCAGTACTGGCTTGCTGTGATGGTAAAGGGACAAAAGCACTCGTCTGGCTGTTCACAGAACTGGCTTCACGCACCGACTCTCACCAGCACCGAGCCTCCTGTTAACGGTAACAAAGGCTTCGTGCCTGTGCTGTCAGCATCTTACTGAAAAGAGTCTGTCAGCAAGCTCCTTCTGCTGCTTCACTCGCTGATTTAACATGTGTCTGCTGGAGTGGAATCTGTTGGATTTGGTGGAAATCATTCATTGCAACACCCCCACCTTACAAAGGCTGAGAGGAAACTGAGGGCAGAAATGTGGTTCACACGGGAAAAGGCATTGAAGATAAAAGTTGTAGGTTATTTTCAAGGCCATGTGTGCTTCATTTAAAGATAAAATGCTGTCATACCATGTGTAACCGCGTGCGCCTCTTCTTTGTTCAGGTGAAGCTGATGACTTCTCTCGGTTTTCTCTCCTCTCCTGTGTTCATGGGCTGTTTGACAAAAGCACAAGAGAAGAAGCAGAGGTCAGGGCCAAGCTAATGAGATGAATAAACAGTGAGGCACCGGCAAGGAGACAGAAAAGTGGCACATTTGTCTGTACGCGTAATTCATTTAAGCGGAATAAGACGGCGAGCACGAGAAAAAGAAAATAAAATTCTAGGACACTTAAAATGACAGAGTTTGCATTTATTATGTATGAAGCGCTCACTCCCAGCAGTGAGCTAATTTAAGATTGTAACAGTGTTTTATCTGTGTGAATATTTCTCTTCTCAGCTAGAAGGCAAAATTAACAAGGAAAGATTAAAAAAAATGAAACGTATAGTCTTTCATAGTAGCAGTCCAGGCCTGTGTTCTGAGCAGGTAAAATTTTAATGTCTGCCTTGAGGTATCAAGATCTATGTACCTTCTCAGTTGGTTAATTATCCTTTATAAGAGAACCCAAAACACGAAAGTCTTCTCACACAGCTTCTGATGTGACCTTGATGAGCATCTGAACTCATGCATTATTCAAAGGAAGAAGAATACCTTGCTGGCTTTAACTGTCAGCGTACGATACGTCTCCAACCAACTGTGTCTAATGACCCTAAATGCTTTAAACTTGTTCCTGTTTCTAAACTGCTTTGCCACAAGTGTCTCCCAGCTGAAAATATCGATACAACATTCAGAGCCAATTAAACTGCTGGTGCACCAACCTCGATGTGCAAAAATAGTCAGGAGCAGGGTTTTGACTGACAATACTTTGGAGCCGGTTTCAAAGCACTGGCACACAAAACTACAGCATCAAATATGGCGAGAGCTGTCTGCGGAAGCATGAACAGCACGCAGCTCTTGCCACATTAGATGGTGAAATACAGGCAGGGTTTTCTGACTCTGACAGGGACTGGAGATGGAGAATATCCCAAGAGTATTCTGGCTGATAGAGCCAGCCACATCATCCCGCCGACACACCATATTGCCAGCAGACATCAGATTCACCAGGACGCAAAGCCCATCTGACAGCGGCAGCAACACACCCTCCCCCATACAGAACACAGGGCTCTGATTACATCTAGAAAAGGCAATCAAAGCCTGAGTGAGGTAAGGGACAAATCTGAGAAGTGAGGAGATGCACCGGAATGATACACTCCCCTTATCACAGAGAATGAATTCAGACACTACAAAGTAAATGCTCCAGTAATCAATCGCATCTTCACAGTGGCTACGCATGCATGGAGAGCCGAAGGATGGAGCTCGTTTGGAGGAGTCATCTACAACATATTCAGCATATGGCTTAGCAAATATATCCTCAAGCACTACAACACTGTAATCCCTTTCCATTTTGTTTCCGTCTATTACAGCAGCAGCAGACAGGTACATAATCACCATCCTCATGTCTGTAATCTGGTACTGAGCAGCAAAGTGGCTCAAATTTGCCCTGAAGCCTGTTGCAGAGGTAGACTCTCCTGAACCCCTGTTTAGAGAGCTATTAGCTGGTGAAGAGCAACAGTGGTGAGGGTCTGCATTATTTTTTGGTTTCCATGGAAACATTTTCACAGGAAAGTGGAGCACCAATAGGATCGCAGAGCCTCATTGAATCAGTTATGGGGGTGAGAAGGGAGATCGGCGCAGACGGCTGAGAAAGCACAACAATGGGACGAACCCTCGAGGGAGACTATAAAGGCCAGGCCACTGAGGGTCCAACAAAGCGGGGAACGACTCAACGTTAATAAAGGTTTCATCTACATCCGCTGAATGGCTTTCCTTTTAAATATATCTCCCTTGCCAACTAGTCATTGACATTTAAGCTCACGAGCACTGTGGGCAATTTAACATCAAGGCAGCCACTAATTGATTAGCCTGTGCTGATATTTCAGGCTCTGACAATATCATTGCATCACCACCATCTATGCTGTGTGTAAGACAGAAGCACATTATGGGACCTGACCGTCTACATATAGTATGTACTGTATTATTCCCCACAGTCTAATTCGTTAGAGAGTCGGTAGAGGAAACTGCAGTGGCCGTAGAGGAAGAAGAAGAAGGAAGGGGTCCTCAGATCATTAAACAGTCTCCAGTCATGATATTAAGCTGGGTACTACTGCTCAGGAAGTGTCAATCCAACAGTACATCCATTTCACATAGCTATTAGTTTGCAGAGTAGAGGTCTTCACACGTCAGACATCTGACCTAAGGGACCCAGTCAAGGAAATAGAAAGAAATTTTACTATTTTACTGTATTAGTCGTACTACGGTATGATCAGATCTAACTGAGTCTCATTTCACTGCCACCAGTAGTCAGTCCATGTGTCGGACTGGAAAGGGCTTCATGATGCTGCAGTATTGGTGTTCTGTCGTTATTAGACTCTGTTTCTGTCAACCCAGTTTTAATTTTTGACATAATTTTCCTTCTGTTCTTTTGAGGTTGGGTCTGACTGTGCTCACAGGCCCTCTTTGATGTGGATTTCTTTAGTAAAAGATGATTGAATTGTGTTAAGATAAGGAACATTTTCCAATTGTCTATTTTGAATTGGGTCAATTGTTTTGGATATCTGAAAACCTCCACTGCAATTGTAAGAGTGGGAAAGAATTAAACTTCTCTCTCAAGTTTTCCATTTTACACTCATCACACATCTACTTCTGTTACACTTTTCGTATGTATAGCCAAGTGAAACACTACAAAGAGAGACTGTCTGCTATGATCCCCATTGGTGCAATTCTTCTCTCTGACTGCAGGCTTTTCAGAACATCTTGAGTGTGACTTTTAAAAACACTTTTGCCTTCAGACATGATCTTAAGCATTACCCTGACCTTTCTATTTATTGGCTAGGGACTCATCATGTGTGTTTTCTCTTTGGCTCCATAGGTCATCTCATCCTGCCAATCAGCTGCGCAACCTTAACTGGGAAGTCAGAGGTCAGAGAACAGCAGGGAGTTTGATCAGCGATACTTCCTCTGGGGACAGGAAGTTGACAGGAAAACAAGAGAGGAAGTGACAATTCTTCCGTCTACATCTCCCGGCTTGGTTTGACCTCCATTTCTCACCAATGTTGACAAAAGCAAACCTCTAAGCTGTAAAGGAAACTCCAAATTCAGAGATAATGGCCTATGGGGAGGCTACTGCACTAGGCTCTGACCGATAAGGAAGTTTTGGGGCCGACGCTGATACTGATATTAGGGAGCAAGAAAATTCCGATATCCAATATATTGGCTGATATTCTATATATAATATTTTGAACGTGGTTATCAAATGTGAGTGACAAAGATATGTAATAAAGGCAAGATATCTTAAAAACTTATTCTAAACATCAGTGCACTGTACAGTAAACACTTCGCTTATTACCAATTAAATAATGGACCACCCTCAAAGCATTTTTCTAGCCTTAAAAAACAGTTTTAATAGTGGCACTTATAGGAGAACATAAATGCCTGTACTGATATATCTGCAAAAGGCCAATATCAACCGATAATATTGGCAAACCGATATATTGGTTGGGCCCTATATTAATTATTAATCATTATTAATATTAATCAAACACACTAAATAAAAGGAAAAATCGAGAGAACTGGACATCAGCTCTTATTGGTCATGTCCAAGCCAATTCTGACAGAGTCCATACACGTCATGCAATAATATTATCGCAATGAGAAAGAGGGCAATAGCAGGAGCCATATATCTCCAGAATGGCTGCTTTAATGAGGGTAATACTGAGGCAGAATTATCGCCTTACCCCATCTGGATTTATTGATCCAACAGTGTGTGTCAACCACCAGAGATAAAGATAAACCAGCATGATGGAGAAACAATCCCCACTCTGATCAGAGGGCATCGCTCAATTAATCACTCACACTCTCCTCTCTGGTTGCAGCTATCTCTGCGTTGTCTTTGTTCTGCGTACTACAGTAGGTTTCCCCCTGTTTGAAACACCAGGCAACAATGTACTCACTCATTTGGAGCACACAATTATTTGAACTAAAGATGCAGAATGAACTCATTATACAGTCATCTATTTTCTCAGTGTTAATTGTTCGGGCTAAATGGAAACCTGATAAGAATGCAGCCTCTGGAAATGTGTTTGCAGGGTGCTATTTTGATGCTGATGAAAGCTGACACTGTGTCCGACTCTTCAGCAAGTCACTGGCAAACATTAGCCAGGCTTCCTCTCTTTGTAGCAGGTACCTCAGGCAGCAGCCCGTATCTTTCACCTCTACAAAGATGTCCTCATCAAAGAACAGAGAGAAGACTCTTACAGGGCTTTCAAACATCTGCAACCTGCTTCTATAATTACACATCACCAACTTCTCTCTGGTGACACCATGATAAAGAACAGCAGCTGAACTACTTGTTGTTTTCTTTAACCCATGCCTGTCTAACTTAACTAGCCGCCTTGTACACCACCACACTTTTACCCCACTTCCCAGGCCCCAAAGGCTTGCCCCCCTGTCTCTGAGGAGCAAGGGGCCTGGTGGGGGCATCACAACGCCGCTTTGAAGTCGAGCGATTAAAGAGGAAAGACCTGTCGAATTGGGTTGATGGGGCTAAGGTTGGGAGAGGGGGAGGCTCAGTGCGAAGGACAGGAAAGGCTGTGAATACTGAGAGCTTTGGGCCCCATGGGATACAATTAAGAGCAAGGCTTTTTTAGA
>JAQFJA010000023.1:18960131-18972118 GCA_029874485.1 Naso brachycentron
CCAAACCATTAAAGTGAATGGTGACCAAGTTTTTAACATAAAAAATACATCATAAAACCATGTCCTAAAGCTTTGACTTGCCAGGCTGTTTTGAAAAACTTGATCCTGCTGGTAGGCAAGCTCTCCCTGGTCCCACTTACACTGTTTCGCGAGCTTCAGATGGTGTGTGCACACTTGCACTTGAATGGACCTCCCTTCGTAGGAGCTACAGGCTACAGTGAACAGTGAGGCTAAAAACACGGCATCAGTAATGTTTTTCAAAACAACTTGGCATGTTGAGGCCTCAGGACACTTGGATTACTTCAAAGGAGCAGTGTGGAGGCATTTCATGGGTTTATTGTACTTTCTTATATTTGAAATTTGGTCACCATTTGCTTCAGTGGTTTGGGTGATTACTGCAACGCCCTTTTCATGTAAAACTCCAGCAGTGTTTTGTGGACTAAAAAATTTTACCTGACCTTCCATCGGCAGACGGTGAGTTAATAATGACTGGATTTTCAATTTTGGGTGAACTATCCCCTTAACATTTCACTTTTAGCAAAGCTAGCACCCATTTGTGCTACACTTTTCAACTACATGTGGTCTAATGGTGTTACTGTGGGATAATAAACAGAATGACACTGAACAAACAAGCAGAAAAAGCACACCGCTATCACACTCTAATGCAGGAGGACTTTATGTGGTGACATACCATTATCACACAAGCAAAGCAAACCACATGAGAGGCTCTAAATGCAAACAGACAGATGGCTGTCACCTCCACTACTGCTAGTTTATAAGCCCTAAAGATTTTCACTTCCCGTCCTTTAACAAGCTGAAATGAAACACAAGCGTCTTTCTCTGAGGCTTGTGATCCTGGCAGGAGAGACATCATTAGCCGCCCCTTCCCCCAAGTTTCCCCAGGTAGACGTTGGAGCCCACTGCACATTTTTTTTAAATCAAACACTGACCTGTCCCCACTGATGCTGTGGAGGCTGACAAGGAGCCCATATGTCTGATGAACCTGTGGCGAGTCTCGCCCAGTGGGAGGGACTGTAACACTGCTGTTGTTCCCAGCAGCCGCAGGGAGCAGCATCGTGGACAAGGTGTGTGGGCTTCAAAGGCAGCAAAACAGCAAGCCTTGCAGAAAGAAAAACGCCGGAGCTTTTTTAAAAGCTGCTTACTCTTACTGGCCTATTGGCATGATATTTATGTATAACTGCACATAATCAGATTGCAAGAAAGGAGAAGGAGAATCACATTAACCCAGTTGCGTCGACTGAAGTTTACAACATTCAGGTTAAAATAAAGAAACCTCTGCTTAGCTCAGGTTTTTCTCTGCCATGTTTACAAGTTGGATGCAAAACCGTTTAGCCTAGATTCAAACAGATATGAGATAAACAGTTAAGTAAATATAAAACAAACCCTGTTTCCAGTTGAGTTCAGCCAGCAGCACCCAGGCTGCAGGGGTGTGTGTGGGAGAGCTTCATGTACAGTTGTGTATTTGAGGTTTGTATGGTTATCACCGACTGGAACGGCAAAGTGTTATTAGCAGACGGAGATGCAAACCCAAATCACGCTCAAAATAAATCTCTTAGGAGGGACTCTATAATTCAGCCGCACTGGAAAAACCGAGACAGCAAACAAGAAGACGTCATTCTGATACAGACAGTCCTCCCTTCATCTATGAATCAGATATAACTGCACCATCTCGGCTTCATATTGCAATTTACAGTTGCATCTAAACCAGAAAAGAGCGAGTTAATGAGCTAACATCCAGCTCCAACACCTGACGTGCATTTAATTTGGTTAAAACGATTATGGACTAATTATCTGGGTCATCATTAACATCCTACTGTCCATCCCTGCAATAATTTGTGCACTCTAAATTACCAAATCAATTTGTGGTTACAGCATGAGTGTGTTTGTGTTTGCAATTTACAATTATCATATCACATTATACAGTATAGCCCACTGTCCGTGATTAAAAATAAACAGGGTATTTAAAGGGGGGTTAAATCCCTTGTAGGAAGAGGAAATAAAAATGCAGAGTTGAACATGTTATAAAATAGGACACATTAAAGAAAGCCCCAAATGACTGATGAGGGCATTCTCATAAAGCTATAGTCTCCTGTTCCAGAGACTTGGATGGAAAGAGCAGGAGCACTTGAGGAGAAGAGCTTGGGAATACCGAGAGAAGGAGAGAGGAGAGACGGGTGGAGTAGAGGTTGGTTGGGACACAGTTGTGGCTGGGGCAACAGAAAAAGAGAAAGACCAGAAGCTGGGAGAGAGTCCCATTTCATCAGAAAAATGCCTGAGTCAGGAGACGAGAGAACTATTAGGCCCAATGAGTCACAGGGAGAGGCTGTAAAAACAGATCTGGGCTGAGTCTCAGCTCACAGGACCATCCCCGAAAATCAGCCAAAAATGAGCAGAACTGTGGCACAAAATTCAACACAATGGGGTTTTTTTTGCCCAGTGGAGTGTTTGCTCATCGGAGAAGCCTGATGTTACATAAACGTCTGTAAAAGTGCATCTCTGTGGACTCTCACATAAAAAGGTTTTTATAGGTAACCAGATCAGCTGTTTGCAGAATCCTGCAACTAACAATATTTTTATAATATTTTATAATATTATACTATAAAATATTATACATAATAAATATTATAAATAATTCTTTTATAATATATTTACTGCGGATTAATTGTTTTGGAAATGGGTGATTGCAGTTTCATAAGGCTCAAAGTGAGATCTTCAAATTGCTTGTTTTGTCTGATCAGCAGTCCCAAACTCAAAGAGATCCAGTTTACCATAATTTGAAACAGAGACTAAAAGCAAAATCCTAGCAAGTAAGAGTTGCAGCATCTTTGGCTTGCACTTGTAAAATGACTTAAAGAAACATTTGAATCACTAAAACATGATCTTCATTAACAAATCGCTTATGTGACACGTTCATCTGTACAATGCACCGCCCAAATGTGAACACCATGTGCTGTGTTGCAAGTCAAACAAGCAGCAAAGTGTGTTCAAAGCAGAACACTGAAACAGAATTGCAATCATTGATATTGTGTCCAAAATCTGTAGAAGTACAAAAGAAAACAGCACCTCTGAAAGAAAGTTTCGATTTTGCTTTGCATCTAAGGTTGTTCTGATACTGGCCTCCAATACTGCCCAAAAAGCTGGATCTGGTTTCGGCAAGTACAAGTCTATGCATCGATCTGATACCAGGTACTTCATTTAAAAGGGACGTTGCTTCTTTCCAGCAGCATCCTGTGCACTTGTATACAACTTAACAGAGTTTTTACAGCACACGTATTCAATATGTATAAAATGCAACTGATTTGTGTAACTTCAAGGGTTAGCAGTTTACAGTGGTTAAGAAAATAAAAACAGTTGAAAGAATATTTTTCAATGCACTCTTCTCAGATCAGTCCTTGGTACTGGCCTATACACAAAGTTCAGGTGTTGGATTCAGCACCATTGAGGAAAGAATGTTATCAGAGTATCTGTATTTACCACCATCAGGTTGGAGAAATGTTCCAGTCTTAATGTAAAGTCTATTCACAGTGTGTGCTCTGAAAAAACTGAAACAGTGATTTTCTTTATTCACCACACATTTTCTTTTCTGCAGTGATTCACAAACGATGCACAATTCTTCGTTTGTGTTGGAAAATGACCCCTTATCAAAAATCCTCAACAGGAACCAAGCGATTAACGCAAGCAACGAGAAGCGAGTCTTACAAGAGTTCTTTATCTATACAATTGGCACTAAAGATCAGCTATAATAAAAAGCCCCAGTGTCAGGCAGCGGGTGTGGAAAACAATCACACAGCCATGAAATGAACTCTTCCTCCCTGGTGCTACTTGATTAGCACTCAGCTTCCTCGTGCCCAGTGGGCCAACACTGAACCTAATGTGAGTCAACCCAGTGCTCTTGTGTGAACTTAGGAAAGAATTGCTCTTTCATCCGGCAAACTAAAAACAAATAGCTCCATTTTAAACACGTGGATCATAAAGATGTTTGTGCTTTAATGTATATTTTCTTCAGTCTTCTGTCAGGCAGCGATGTGCTCAAACTTGAGCATCATTCAGTGGATCAGAGTTGTGCTCCAGTTTCTCTAAAGCCAGGCAGGTAATCTTCCCCGTGTCACATACCTATCAGCCAGACTCCCCGGCCAACCTAAGCCCCTCTCTGAGCTTTGACTACATCTGGGGGATGAACAGAGCACAGGGTGATGAGGAAACCTTCCAGCAAAGGTGCAGCGATTTACTGACTGTCCTCGCTCTGTGTAATGACCAGCGGCTCCTCGCCAGCAGCCTTTAATGGACACCTGAGTGACACGGTTTATTAGTTCTGAAAAACATTACCTGGAGGGAAAGATGGCTGGGGGGGATTTCAAGATAGATGTGATTTGAACATCTCTTGAGTGAGTGTACCCTCAGCTAAGCGCTTACCACGCCGCGAGCCCAAGGAGAGCCTGCTATCTGCAGAGCCCAGCTTGTCAAATACATACCTTTTACCTCATTACCTGCTCAGCACCGCCATTATTGAGGGAAATAGGGCAAATGCAAGATAAGCACAAAGAATTCTTGGGTTGAGCACAAACAGCCGGCCTGCTTCCTCCTGATAAAAAGGAAGTGTCGGCAGAGAGAGGCCCCTAAGTTTCCTGCTTTTGGTGAACTCCGGGGCTGCCAGCTGCCCGACCATTAGGTCACTCACTTCCTGGCACATATGGAGACACGCAAGGGCCGAAGGAATGCGTGAATGTGTGAATGTTTCTGGATTATGCAGCATTTTCTCTTTTGTTCACACAGGAATGTGACCAAAAGTTAATGTAATCTTATACTTGACATAAGGAGTTAATGGGAGTTCACTATAAATACCTAAGGCTTAGATTTTTATTTACAGTTTATAGTAACACTTGGTCTTAAACCACCCCATTAGGTATTTATGGAGCATTTATAAACATTCAATAAAAGTTCATAAGACACTATAATGTGGTAAACAGATAAACAGTCCTTTATTCACTGTTTTTTGGATGTAGTTGATATCATTCTGGTATCAGTAACTGAACAACCCGAGTTTATACACTGCTTTTAAATTATGAATGAGGACGATTTAAAGTAAAGTGTTTATGTTCTTTCGTGACAAAGAGAAACAATCATGGAAAATGTAATTCTTGTGGTGGACACGTCTTCTCCAGATGTGTTACTGGAAAGGAGAAGATAACCAAGTCTTTCTTAAACTTGCTTTGTGTTCTTTTACAAGCTTGTAAGAGTTTCATTATTACTTAAACTGATCAATGACTGATTGTGTTTCGATTAAAATGTTGCACAAATTGAAAACACATTTTCAAAAAACAGGTAAAAACAGAAATGTTAATTATTGTGTGGGTAACATTTTATGTGGATAGTCTGCCTACACGTAGTTTATAGAGTATTTGTAACATTTCAACAACATATCAGTTTTTGATATTGTTGTCATAATTGTTTGTTGAGTATTTGCATATACATTGTTGAATATTAAACATTTTCAGAATGTTTTCAGAATGTTCAACAAAGATACATGAAATGGTTAACTAATTAGGGTTTGGTGAAGCAGTTATATTGTTGAATGTCAACCGATATGTTGCTGAAATGCAACAAATACTCTATTAACTCTCTTTAGGCAGACTACCCAAATAAAGTGTTACTATTGTGTGTTTCTATCCAGCGCAAATATTATGAGTTGAGTGAAACAAATTCAGGGTGGCAGTGATTCTCCAGTCAGATGCCCTTAAACCATTGCAAAAGAATGTTAGTAAAATATTTCAATGCTGAAGCCTCAAACTGTTGTGAGGTTTTATTTCTGTGAAGGCACATGTCAGTTATGGCATGTGTAAACTCTGTAGCTACATCAGAACTCCTTAACGAACAACTAAAATTAAGCTGTAAGGCACCAAACCAGAGAGTTTTAATATGTAACAACCTGAAGCTAAGACTGCCTTTAAACCACAGACCTTGGACATGCAGCTCTCACCAAACACAGCACAAACATATAGAGTAACAACAGACACCTTCATGGCTTTTAAACAGCTGATGAAAATGCCCCTTTGCGAAAGTAAATTATTTCTGCCAGCTGAAAAGCAAATTTCATTTTCTCATGTCTCCCGACAACAAAGATGCTGAACCCATTACTGGCCGAGGCCTCCGCGTCACGCACATTAAATGAAGGGTCCTCTAGCAATCGAAAAAAGCAATTTTCTCATTGAACCAATAGATACTCCATTTAGTTCCAGGTTCTCTACAGACCAGTGCTGTTGTAGTGGGGCTGATACAAGGGAAAGCGAGTGTGGAGTGATGACCCTGCCTCGTTTTCCCTCTGCCTCGCTGCTCTGAACCCATCGATACGGATACAGACGTGCTTCGCAGGCTGGATGAGGGGGGAGTGAAGCAAGAGAAGATGAGCAAGAAACAAGAGGGAGGAAGAATAATAGAGAAGATGATACAGAGGGAGACATGTGGAGGAGGTGGAAGGAGGCTGTGGTCAGGCGGGATGAATCAGGGATGTGAAATCAGAGCCAGTGATCAAATGACTGGCCAAAAAAAGGAGCAGCCTCAGTTGCAGGCACATCAGTTTGAGGAAAGAGAGAAAGACTGAGAAGTGCGAGAGGGAAAGAAGTAGGGGAGAGACAGAAATCGGAGAAACCCAACCATGCGGAACCACAGATTGATTAATTTCAAGCCTTTAATGAGCGCTGCTCTGCCAGGCCAGTCGGCATCAAGTCAGCCACCCCGTCCCTCTCAGCAGGAGCTGCCATACACTGCAGTTCTCACTTTTCTCTCTCTGCCAAGAACTGGGTGGCAGAGGAGCAGTGAACTCACCACACACACACACACACACAGTCTCCTTCTCTCACTATCTTTCCTATTCATTTGTTTTTGCTGTTGGATGCATGGCTGGCATTGTGAACGTGTGATTAAGAGCAACACATTATGAGCGGCATTATTAAAATGAGGGCACTGATCACCAGTGGCAAGTCTCACACCAGGTGTTCTGTGTCTGTGGGCGGTATAAATACCAGCTTGGCTCGGAGGAGATTTGAATCCACTCAAACATGTTCCTTCTTAATTGCTATCCTCCCCATTGTTGCAGCTGACCTTTGTACAGTGTAAATTATGCTGTAGGTTTACAAACCCTATTGTTTGCATTTGTACGTCTGCTGCAGACATCACTTGTGTGTGTGGAGCGGCAAAACTATTTCTCAACACTCATGTAAATCAAGCCAAGGAGAGAAAGGCTGCAGGCGGAGTTTAGTCATCCGTGTTGGCAGCTGCTCCAAGAGCATCAATACTACTGCTTCTTTTTTCCTTTTTTTTTGTTTGACAAGGCAAATGTTCACCCGCAACACGGTGAACAAACACGCCTCTGTTTCCAGTTTGCGTGCTCCTCTCTCTGCAAATTCTTTGCTCCCAATCATTTAGGTTTGGGAGGGGGAAAAAAAAGAGGGTGGAATATAACGAGAAATAGAGCCGGAGAAAGAGAGAAATCTTTACGTGATGCAGCAGTATTGCAGTCCACCTCATTAATCATGACAGGAGCTGATTTGTCAGTCCGTCCAAGCTGCTCGGGTGTGATATGATTCTTCTCTCCCTCCTGACACTCTGTTCGGGCCTCAGGGAGACGGAGAGCCACAGCGAGTGGCTGTGACTTTAACTTGAGGCAAGAAAACCCATCACAGCACACTCACCTGGACACTGCAGTGTGTTAATGGCTCCCTTGAAACCAATCTCCTGAGGCGACATCTGATTATAACCTGATATCCAGCTGTTGCTCTAACTAGACAAATGTTTAAGTCTATCTTACACAGTAGAAACTTAACTTTTTCTTTTCTAAACTGCATTTCTTCAGCTTCTGGTGTTTAAACTTTTGAGTGAAATTACCCCGAAGTCACCTAAAATTCATATGCTCAGTACTTTTGACAAAGCATATTCAGGGTTTACGAGTTCCTCTTTTTCAGAGCTCTTGAATGTGTCATGTTCGCTCCAGGAGAGATGAGACAGAGATGGAAGTATGAGGTGGTTTTAGATGATGTATCTGTGTGATTAATGCAATCTGACAGTGAACTCCTGCCCTACAGCAAAGGTAGCTCCGTCAGAGACATCCATCTGGTGACCCCCATGCATCTGACGGCAGACGGCCTCCTCCTCGGTTGTGGCTGCACCCCCGTGGGAAGGATGCCAGCTTGGAGACTGACACACATCGGTCCGGATTTCCCCTGATGTCAGGTTTCTCATACTGTAACCCACTATTATCTGTAGACTGCAAATCATACCATAATTTACAGACTGATCCAGAGCTCACTTAGTCACCAGAGGGTTTTTAGTGTTTGTGCGCGAGTCTGTGTTATTCCTGACAGGGAAAAAAAAAAACACGAACCTGACCTGAGGTTAACTCAGTCTTCATTGTGTAACAGCTGAAGAAACGACTTCAACAATTATTGTGAGATTTCTCCTCAATTTCATTTCTTTTTCAATGTGCTCATTGGGTTTCTGCGGCTCATCCGAAGAGAAAATGTAACTTGCAGCAACAAAGTGAGCAGAAATCAAACACTGCGCATCAGACACGCTATGGAGAATAATGAGCCCATTCAACAGGGACTCAAAATGTGACCGTTTAGCTTTGATTTCAACACACATTTAAGTTGGGGAGATTTTTATGAAGCACTGACACGTTTCTTACCTCAAAAAGCGCAGCCCGGTGCCGAAACCTCTGGCTGTGACAAGCTGTTTCCCTGCGAAAATGTCTCTAAAAGCCGATTAAAGAAGCTTGAAACTGCTGCAGGTGATACAAAAAAAAACGCCGATCAGTTGCAAGTGTCCGCAAAGCTGAATTGTGGCCACCAGCGTCCAACGAGTCTCATAAAATCCACCGCTCAGAGATCAGCGAGCCCAGTTTGGAGAAGCATGCAGGGCAGATCGGTATGCAAACAGTCCGCTGAAGGCTGAGCGGCTCATCCAGCAGCCTGCTCTGCTCCGGAGGGCGGAGACTCTGCTCCACACACACGCCTCCGGTTTACCTTCCCTGTTGTCACCCCCGTGTTGTTTGTGAGAGAGAAACACAAACCCCGCAACAAATACTTTGCTTTTTACCTTCTGCATCAACAGCAGAGGACCACCCATAAAAATAGCCTGGCAGTCATCTAGCTGCGCTGAAGTTCATCTGGCCAAAAGTTAGCTGTTTTTTATGGGTTTCCTTCACTGTAGGGTCGCTTAAATGGGCTTTTTGAAACATTTTGAGAAAATACAATTGCCAGCTTTGTGGCCTTGACTGAAAAGTCAGCAGCCTGGCCAGTTAACTTTAAGTTAGCATAAAGCGAATCTTGCCCCAAGTCTGGAAACAGGGGAAACATCTGGCCAAGCCATGTCCGACATGACCAAAGTCTGCTTATTAGCACTTCTGAATGAGCATAAATGATCAGAATAATTTCATTTATATCAAAATATGTTAAAAACAATAAGTTGCTGTTTCACCAGAGTTTGTATTTGTGACTATTTATGCTTAGTAAAGTTTGTCATCACCTGTGAGGTTGCCAGATTTGCACCATAGGCCTACATATAGGCATTTTTAAGGGGGGGTCATGCCCTCCTTTGTTATCAAAATGTCCCAAATGCATCTCCCTTGTCATCCTGCCATCCCTCAAACTCCGTCCTCTAGCAGAAATGTGCAGGGGCAGAGGGGTTGTGTAGTTGAATATAATTTGTCCTGACTCATTTATCTCACTGAGGTTTGTGCAAGTAATAATCTATAACAACATTGTGGACAATCCCCCATTGTTAAAAATCAACAAGTCACTGAATGTACAAAACCTGCTTTGCAAAATCTGCTTTGTTTGTGCCAAGCTATCTGTCCCCATCTGTTTCCACTCTTTCTGCTAAGCTAAGCTAATGAGCTGCTGGCTGTACATTAAACAGACAAATATGAGATTGACATCCTTAAATCTCACCTGCGCTTAGAACCAAAACTATTGCTTTGATATCATGATCCAAAAAAACTAAAAAAAAGTTAGAACAAATATTTTATCTTAGAGTTCAGATGCCTACTTGAGTTGCAGAATGAAAACTATCTATGAGCAGAACTTTGAAATGAGCCTTTCTTTAAATTACTTTTTGAAGATTATTTTTAGATGACAATCTCATTACTCACATATCTTTGCAGCAAATTTCACCTTTCCATAAAGTTGGTTGTCTCCTTTAGCAAATGCCTCACATTACTAAATAAACACACATTTCATCTTTTTTAAACTGATGATCTTTTACAAACAGAAATGTGGTGAAACATTTAATGTAGACAAACGTGACAAAATACTATATTACCTATGAGGAAAATAAGAAAAACGTTTTGCAGTGCAGAGTACAATTACTGCTTCTAGAAAGTATCCCATATGGGGTAAAGTAATAATATCTTTGTGAGAGTACTGAGTGGTGTTTTCTTAAGAAACAAGCTCAGCACTGTTTTTGATGCTAGCAACAGATAAGTGACAACTCTCAGATAGGCAGCCGATAGTTTTATTGTTTGCCCCTTGTTAATTATTCATGCCGTGTGCCTCTCTCACAGCCAGAAAACAAGAGGAGTGCTTTTGTGTCAGGTTTAGAGGGGGTGAGAGGGGCCCTTAAGTGTTTTCTATCCCACTGTGCTCCTCGTGTCACAAAACCTGCTACAGATGGAGAGCAAGATAAGCGCTGCAGAGACTGATCTTTTTGCCTTCTCCTCTGAGGTCGTGACACTGACATTCCCCGTGGCATACGTGATACCTCCAACCCCCATTCTCCTTGTGTTTTCTCCTGGTCCCTCTCTTATTGGCCCTTGGGAATTCTGCAATTTAAGAGCATTTTTGAAGTCAAGAATAAGTGACAACCGGCAGCTCAAAGTAAAGTTTAAAAGAAGGCAGAAATAAGTGTACGGAAAGGTTGGATTGATCGTGTGCGTCAGGAGCTCGGTTCAGACGCGGGGCCTCCGCCTGTGTAAGAAAAGTATCACAGGAATGGCTTGGCTGCAGAGAGAACAGCTGTGAGGTATTTTCTTTTTGGCTCCTTGGGTATTTTCAGAGGGCTCAGAGAGTAAAGAAAGGCTGAGGTGAATCACTGACTAAACTGCCTCCTTCCCCCCACCTCTGGGCACTCACATGGCTCACTGGTGTTGAGGAGACGTCCTATCTTTATGCTCTGACACAGCTCACTCCATCTTTTATTTGTTTTTCTTAGCTAATCGGTGATTGATCAACGAATGTTGTGATCAGTGGCCCTAGAGATGTAGTACACCGGTCAGTACGCTCAGGTTTTGACCTTTCAGCTGTGGTCAAAGTCACTTTACAACTGAAACTTAATTGAGAAAGCATTGTAGAAAAGTAATGACTGATATAAAAGAAAAGAAAAAGGATGCTATTCACTCTCCAAACTCTAATTAATGACATTTGAAGGGACTCAGATGAGGTAATGGAAGTTTTTTCTGCCGCAGGAACAAGCAGAACAAACTTTTTATTTCAGTGAAAGCTTCCAATGAAGCCATGCGGATGTTAAACCTCAGGGAATTTGGATTGTATGGTTTTCACTACGTGTCCAAAAATAATTTGAAATCCTTTTTTTTTTTTTCTGGCATGATCTGATACAGTCTACGTGTTCCTCCTACATTCAAGCCCCTCGCAACAAAATTTACTTCCATGTTAATCACATAACACACACACACACACACACACACACACACACACACACACACACACAGAGTGATAGGCTATGCTAGCTTACATGCCATTCCTCACATGCATTCTTATTGCACACAAACCCATTTAATTCAATTTACACAGCCCGCACTTCAATTTCACACACATAGCATCATACCGCATGCTATCTCATTAAACAGGCTGTGGACATGCTTCACAAGCTCGCACAGAGTAGGCCGTATTGTTGTCACACACACACACACACACACACACATACACACACACACACACACACACACACACACACAC
>JAQFJA010000023.1:19178618-19189228 GCA_029874485.1 Naso brachycentron
AGAGCTGAGAGATAAGGGGATGAAGTATCTCCTAAATGTGATAATCTCCAATCACCTCTAACATCAATTCTGCCAAGGCCTGGGTTAATGAGCTCACAGCCGATCAAGCGTTAATGCACCACGGCGCCCCCCCCCTCCTCCACACCACTCCCTGATTCCCTCTTTCTCTCCCTCGCAGTCGCTCTCATCATCACTGTTGTTCTTTTGATTTAATCCCTCTTACTTCAGCTGATTTGAGCAAGAGGGGAGGGATGGAGGGTAGGGGAAAAGCCTATTACCCAAGCTCCTCTGCTCTCAACTATCTAAATGCTAACGATGTGAGGGGGCGAAGGGGGAGGGGGACGGTGGTGGAAGATGATGGGGAGGAAGACACTGAGGGGAAATGGGAAAGAGAGCGCGAGCGTGTTTGGCAGGAGAGGACAAGGCGCAGCAGAGGGGGGCTAATCTGTTGCTGCTCCAGGTCTCTGGGAGCAGTTTGGTTATTTTGAAAGCACGTTAGCTGAGGAGAAAGCCCGGCGTCCTGTGCACTGACCCTCTGTCCCTGAGGGTCAAAGCACCTGATCTCACCTCTTTACTTCCACTTGAGCAGTTTTGACACCAACATCCCTGCCCTTGTCTGCGCTCACTTTTTACCTGCTTTCCCCTTTTTTCTATTGATTAAAAACAGGAGGAGGGGGGCGTTTCGGCCTGCTACACAGAAATCCACGTTACAGATGTGATTCTTTGTGGCTGGTGTAGTTGGTCGGAAAAGACTGGGGTAAAAGCTAGGGGTCACCTTGAACTGTAATGTCTGTTTCGATCTAGTTCTCAGCGGCGCACCGAGGGACTGGAGGCGCTTTCACATAGTTTCGTTGTGAGTTTTCTCCTCTCGCTCTGCCTCCTGAACAATTGTTTTCTTAGTTAGGCTTCTTGATACAGTACCCAGAGGCCCTAAAAACAACTGAGTAAATATTTGGCAATTGCTCGAGCTGAAATGATGATTATGAGCCAATGATTGGCACGACCACAGGATGCAGCGTGTGCGCCACCGCAGTTCAAACCCACCGAGTTTTAATTGGACTACAAATTCTCCAAAGAGAGCACATGCAATCCAGTGTTTGCCTTGTTTAATTTCGCTTTTTGTGAACTTTGCAATTACGCAGCGGTAGGTAGCGAGGCACCTGTGTGTCGCAAATTAATTGCCTCACAAGTTCACACGGCAGCTCGGCGGATTTACATGGCGATATGAGGGAGGGAAACAGGGGTGATACGCGCCACTCTTTCAACTGTAACAATCATTTTGATTTGTTTTCACTGCCTGGCACTCAGCATTTCAATTCATCTCGAATACGCAAGAACAATGGGAGGAATTTGCTTGAAACACGTGCGTGCATTCGGCTCATTCACGTCCGCCTGAGAAGCACAGTCAGTTATTCTGTGCATAACAAGCCTACCCCTCGGATTCTCCTCTTTCAAGAATCCCATTTGATTTCATATTGGCCAATGAAACAGTGCAGGTGAGAGCCAAGCGAACAATCAATCTTTGTAATGTGATCCACGGATTGAGCGTGGTGAGTAAATGTTTGCTCAGGCAGCCATCCAAGCCTGCAGTCAAACGAATTCTGCAGAAAAGGAATCTATCCAGGGCAGGCCTCTCTCTTTATCTCTCGCCTGCTCGACAGCAGCAGGGTATCAAGCACATTATATTCCAGCGCTCTGTGCATTTTTCATATAGGCTCGCCTTTTATGTTTTATGTACGCCAGCTCAGGGGAGAACAGCTGTGTGGGCGCCGCATCCTCTGTAAGTTTAGAGGGAGTGAGAGAGAACTCATTTCAGTGGGAGAAGTGGAGCAGAATGCCAAACGCAGCGCGCGCAGTACCTGCGAACAAACAGGGGCTGCAGACCAAGGCCTGCTTCAGCTATTACATTACCATAATACACGGAGACAACACCTCACATGCTGTTGCTGCAGTAATTTGAAAACAGATTGACAGGATTTACAAGTTCTCAGCTTATCTGCACTGTGACCTCTATGACCTCAATCTTCACTGTCAACTTTTGGAGTAAAATCACATATCGGAGGCTTATTCACAGTTGTCGCAGACTTTTCTGTGATAATCTGGTATTATATATAATAATGGAAATTGATTTTTTTTCATGTTGCATTTGTTTTCTTTGGAACCGAGTCAAGACCAAAAGAAAAATGATAAAATATATAGTGTGATTTTATAATTGACCCTACTTGCTCCTTCATGCAGGGCTGATCAATCCCTTCTGTCAGTCAGTCTGTTGGAATATAATACACTGCTTACAAGAAGGATACTGTGAATAGAACAACAGCTCTTTGAGGGATTAGGCTGCATTTTGAATTAGTGTATGTGCTTTCTAAACAAAATCCAAAATGCTCAAAGGTCTGTAAAAACAAATAGGCCTAAATAAATAAATAAACATTGAAAGTAACCACAAATGCAAGAAAAGATTTGCAGGTTTGGGGCTTTTACAACATTATTCACGTAATAAAATCCAAGAAAGTTCTTAGAAATCTACATGAAGATGTTTTCAGTTAATTAACGAGACCCATCGTAGCTTTACGGACTTAAAATTAATGCAGCAAACAAAATGCGTGCTGCCCATTTACAGAAAATAATTTAGATTTATTTTGAAGTAATCGGCTTAGACATTCTTCTTTTTTTTTTTTTGCAAAACTTTATAATGACCTACTTTACATGTTTATGTTGGCTTCTGGCATGCCTTAAAATAGCATAGGCACTTTCTTTACATATCTTTTGTACCCGTACAGTAGTACAGTATATCACTGGGAATGGACAAAAACCAGCAAGATAATTTTGTTTCATGGTTCCAATCTGGATGGATCAACGTGAATGAAAAAAATGCCCACTGATTTAAACCATGTTAAAATAATTTTAAGGTATTTCACTTAAACTAATTTTAACACTGGTCAAAGCCAGTTGAGGTATCTACAGAAACCTCAGAGAGTCCCTTTTCACAGACTGAGTTCCACTGCTGGAGACAGAAGGTGAAATATTTTTGTTTAGAGGGACACACTGCCACCCAGTGTTACAGGCTGTGAGGCAGGAAGAGCAGAAGTGCACTGAAGTTTGTCCATTTCTGACACCATTCACTTCACCTCATCCTCCTCAGTGTTAATGATCCTGTCTGATGTTTGCCATAGAAACTGACTGAGTCATGCTGAGAATTATCCACCACTGTGAGCTGTTTATTCCTATAGACATAAAAGACTCCTAACTAGAACATTTCTCTAGCCAAGGATACTAATACACAAGATTATCATCTGGCACATTGTCTTTTTTTTTTTTTCATGCTACCAATGGAGGGGGCAGCAATGTCAGCAATTTTGAATTCTGACAGTAGTGGCTTTAAAGAAATATTTTACATGAAGACATTCCTGTCACACCTTTTGTGTCAGTTAAGCTGCTAAACTTTTAAAAAAATGTGAGAAATAAAACAAAAATAATGAAAAAAAGATATCCATCTTCAAGCATTAACTGTATTTAGGGGCTTTGGATTTTAATCACCTTGCTCATATCTTAAACTTTCACTGTTGTTAACAGCCTTAATATTGCAGATGTGGTGTTGTCAGAGTTTCCTTCCATCAGATGGGTCAGTCAGTCATGACCCCACTGTTTGACCACACCTACTACTAAAAACATTTCTCCCAAAATAAACCGCTAAAGCTCTATCATAGCAACTCCTGTTTCCAGGCTGTATGCTAAACTAAGCTAGCTAGCTGCTTGCTTGTTCTCGCTGCATTTAGACATTGGTGTAGTATAGAGCAGTTCTTTAAAGTTTTGCAAAGAGTCCAGCCCTCACCCAGCCTGACAAAGTCTGTCGCTTTTTCTGCCTGACCTCAATAGGACAGAGACATTCATATCAATTTTAGCCGTCTCCAATGCACTCTCTCTGATACATACTTACCATACTGACTGTCCATTACAGAGAAGCTGTGCATTAGAGAATATAGCCAAGCTAAGAGATTCAGCACAAAGTATCACTTTTCACTAAATTTTGTGATTAAAGATATACATCACCCTGCTGAATTAAATTAGCAATATTTCCCTGATTAAACAATAAGAATTATTGCAGCACTTGCTGGATTTTGCTCAACATCTGGTTCTCATGTTTTCAAAGTTGAGCAATTGCTCAGTTATTCATGTGCCATTCATAAAATCTTCAGAAAGACTGACCTATGTGGGGAAAATACTGCATCTCACTATCGCATTCAAACAATCAAAAGGACAACTGTCAGCCCTGTGGGGAAATTAGCAGCTGGAAACGAGCTGATCTACACATCTGTACATTGTCTTAGAGAATGAAGTTGTTGTTCAAATCAAAATGATAAATTCATATGTTAACTGTTGTCAAGTAATCACACCACAAACCTTATAGAAGCATGAACAGCAGAAATGATGCATCTCACAGTGTTTATCAGTATAATTGAATAAACATTATTGTCCACAGTGATCTTCTGTATATATAAAACCCAGAACAATTACACATCTGTGCACAACTACATCTGCAAATTGTGTCATCCATTTTCTTTTTGTCTTTACCTCAAAGTCACATCATAATGAACCTAAGAAAATTCTTTCCTTTATGGAGGATACTTAAACACATTTTGGGTTTAATGGGAAATGATGCCATCTGTGCCGGTATCATCTTCATATTTTAAGGACAGACCAGTTAACTTTGTCCTTAGTGCTGTTTGTGTTAATGTCTTTTTCTTTCTTTCCATCAGAGCCACAGCAACGCATCGAGGACAGATCATTTTCAAGGATGCTCTGGCCCAGCAGCTCTGCGAGCAAGGAGGTGAGCAGCAGTAGCAGGGATGACACAAATACACCCCTCCTCCACCTTTATGACAAAAACGTGTGCATATGCTGCACCTGCAGGCCATATATTCATACATGAATAGATACCTATATGTTGAAGCACACATGTCCACCAGCATATATACATAGAAACCCCCTTCTCACTTTTCATTACTGTCCATCATATGCACAGATTGTCAGAATATGGATGACACAATTATGGTTGATACGCTGCTTCTTTATGACAGTGACAGTGCAGCACTTCCTGGCACTCTTTCTGCCTAATGATGCAGCCACAGCCAGAGATATTTGGATGTCCTATATTGCCAGCTTAATTTCAGCTTATGTTAAACTCAGCTTTTTTTCCCTCTCACTCTCTCTGCTGGAGATTTATGCTTTATGGCCGACACTTCTTACATCCACTTTCTGTGACAGCCTTAAGTAGCTATTGATAGACAGTTCAGTCCCACTCTGCATGCTGAGTGTGTATAATTGCTTGTTTACAGGAAAGAAGCCACCTCCTCGCTCAACAACTCCGCCCTGTAGATCAAATTTGACTTTAATGCTTAAAGTGGAGAAGTGCACCAAGTGCTGTTAGGGTCTCTCCACTAACTGCTTCAGAGAAAAAACGACTAAATTTCAGCTTTAAAATAAATATTCATCCTTTATTTAAAAAAAAAAACAACCTCTGGGACTGTCTGGGGACTCTTCATGACAAATGTGTCCCTCAGCAGGCCGTTGGAGACACTACTGATGATGGTAGCACATGCCAGGAAGAGAGTGCTCAACTTAATGGCTCCAAGCCATTTGGAAAAGATGGGGCATCGAGTCCTCAGTCAGGCAAGGCCCTTCTCTTTGCCTGAGAGCTCATCCTCTCAATGCCACTGACACACTGCCCCAGTCCTCTCCCTCTGCAAATAAAACATCTGCAGCCAACAAAAGTCACTTAGTTGTTTAGTGCCAAGGCACTGCAGTATCACACTAACACACAACTGCTCACAGCAGACAAGCTGGGAAGGAGAGATTTAGACCTTACAAGGCCTTGGAGGAGGCAAGTTGTGAATGGCATTAGACCAAAAAGGAAGCAGTGAGGTAATGTGAAAAAAAGAATAACATAAATAGGTATGAGAGGTAATGATGTGAGCAAGAAGATAGAGTTTTGGCACTGATAAGGGATACACAAAAGTGTTAGCTAAGTGAGGTAGAACTTTACTTAAATTACTTGTGTCAGTGATGACAGTTTCTATGTAATTGGTGAAGGAGAGACGAGGGCATAGAAGGTCAAAGACGCTAAGATGAGGAGATAGTAGTAATGAGAAACTTGAAGGTCATAAATTGCAGGTGATTTTAATGTTTGTTGGAGGCGGTGAGGTGATTAAACATCATTAACAACCGAAAAGAGGGGAAGGAGTAGATATGTGCAAGTGGCCGACCTTGTTGTGGATGGCCAATAACACAACGCTCTTTCTGTTGCTGAACTACGCCAGGAAATCTGAATTACAAATGAGAAATGAAAATGCCGTAGGCAACAGAAGGCGAAAGGAGATAGAGGAGAGATGAGAGAAAGGAAGAAACAGAAACAGAAATGGGTCTGATCATTTTTGGTCTCTTGTGAATTGTCCGAACAGAGACAAGCATGTTTTTTCTTCTGCTTCACTGATCTACCTCACTGTAGTCAGTTCCTTTTTCCTCTTTTCATACCAAAACCTGCAACTTCAAACAAGCTGTGCAGATTAAAAAAAATCATGAAACTCGAATTTGTGGAAAGCTTCTGACATAAAATGGAAATGTCAGGATCTTCCTGACATTAAACAAACTGTACTGCAGTGCAGCCCCAAAGTTAACACTGTAGAGAAGTATGATAATGCAAACACTTAAAAAAAAATACTATAGGTGATTGTTTTAATTCCCTCAGCAAAGTTTGATTTGCCAGCAGATGAGGTAGAGGCCTATAGACTCTTCACTTCCAGCGGGATCAAATAGGCAACTGTCCCAGATTCAACCACAGAGTGGCAAAGAGAGTGCAGACTGCTCCGAGCAAAGTTACTTCAAATCTAGGCATTAACATTCAGAGTGGAATAAAAGATACGGGGCAAGCTCAAGCCATTTCAGAAGTTCATATGCTTAAGACTCAAGCTTTGAAGAGCTGGAGAAATAAAAAGCTATCTAAAGCACAGTTATGATCCATGGAGTAGTGGGAGGGAAGGAAGAAAAGAGTAAGGAAGGGATGAAGGGAAGGAGAGAATCAGAGGGCAAGCTGCTCAAATAAGATGGTGATCAGGGTTGATCAGCCAGGGTGAGGACTTAAAGAACAAATGGGCAGATTAGTTCGAGAGCTAGAAAAAAAGAAAGCTAACTCTAGTGTGCTAATTTGAGCTTAGCTTAATAAAGAGATGGAAGACAAATCTTATGTAAATAAGAGATTCAAAGATAAGGAAAGAAGAGGAGATCTATAAGCTTTTAACTCGCTGTGGAACGTCTGACATGCGGCACTTTTCTTCTCAGTAACAGAAGCCTCCTGCGAGTTCAAAGAGACAGGTGTTTGTCTTAATGTTTCCAATCTGGTGCTCCTAAAAGCCTGTTGAGACTGAGCAAAGGCTGGATTTATGTTTGTGTGTGTGTGTGTCTATGTAAATGTGTGTAAATAATCTGTCTAGCAGTGTTGGGTGGATGCCTGGTCACAAACACACATCTCTACCCTGTGCTCTAGCAACTTCTTTCTGCTGTGCCAGCACCCTTCTTTACCCTGTTTCTTCATTCAACGTCCAATTTATCCCTCCAACTTCCCTTCTAGATTGCTTTGATCTCCACCCAATTACTTTACTCAACAATGAGCACAGAAAAATCCCCTTAAATTGTTATTTTTCATGGATCCAGAAGACAAAACTAATGGCCGACTGACAAATACTTGTGCAACTAAATGAAATGCACTGCAAAGCACAGCAGAGTAGTCCGTGGCACCAGTCTGCACATTGCCAAATTGTTCGGTTAGGGTTAGGTTTCCAGAGATGCTCTAAACTGTGACGCAGCAAAATGCAAATAACCACCACAGTTTTAAATGACTGAAAGTACACGAACAGACAGGCTGAAGGATGAAACAGTAGTACATTTCCGTTCCTACGGAGCAAATCATTAAGAGTCTTATTAGTCCCAGATGGTAAGAGCCAAAGCGGAGGATGAGGATAGGTTAGGCTGAGCTAGGAAAGGGTGTTCTGTACTAAGGGCGGAGTGGTTGTGGGTGTTGAATGTCGCTGCAGGCCGTCCATCAGCTCTATCTTCTGACAGCCGCGCCAGTAGTCCCTGCCTCCTGCACAGCATCGCCAGGTCCTCTCATTTCCAGCCAGGGAATAAATCAGGTCTTTATGGGCCTGGCCGAGTGCACCGCACCCCAGATGGATTATTAAAGGGACATATAACTCAGAGAGGCCACTGCTCCCTGAGGGACGCCTGATCACGGCGCAACAAAGGAGGGACGGGTGGCCTCCACTCTTCCACCTCCTCGCCACCCACCTAGTCTGCCAGCCAGCCTGCTTGCCTGGCTGAACGTCGGGTCGGCTGCCATCCCTCATCACTCACTGGCAAGAAACCTTGAGACCTCGCTATCTTGTCTATATTTCCCTCAGGGATCCTGACTGTCTCCTCGAGCTGTCTTTTTTCCTGTTGTTTATGTTTCTTTCCTCTCTCTTTTATTCTTCCGTGTAAGTTTTTGCTGTTTTGTTTGTATATTTTTTATTAAAATTACCTGAATTACTCGGCCACAGCAGGCAAGAGGTTGATGATATTTGGAAGAATACACATCCACCCCCCTCCATATCTAACACATTGAAAGCCAGGAGATGTTTGCTAAACAGATAAATACAAAAAGACAAAATTGCATGCTAAATAAACCTGTCCTCATGTTTTGAGACACTTGACCAGACTCCCTAATTCTCACTATTGTGAAAAAAAAATGTCCTGGGTTTACCTTGGATTCCACGTTTGCTTAAAAGCACAGCTAGATGACATGGAAATTGGAAAATAGTAGTGAGTCTAACTTCTTTGCTGGTCTCCTCTCCACTCATCTATAATTACTGTAATGATGCCAATTGAAGCCCACAAACGCTCTAGTTTTCGTTTTGTAGAGTAAAGTGGCTGCAGTCTGACCTTGGAGAACTATTTCTCTCTATGTTTCTATCAGTGTAGTAGGAAAAACAACAGCATCCTGCATCCTGGTGAGTCAGTAATTGCAACCGCCAGTTAGACGGGACCAACTTGACTTCAAACATGGTTCATGTCATCAAGGATGTGAGTCAGACGAAGAGGAAAAGAGCAAACGAGAGGAGAACAAGGGAGACTGGGATGAGCAGTTGCAGTTTACAGGGTAGGGAAGAACATGGAAGAGAGAGAGGAGATTAGAGTCAGAGGAGGGGGAGAAGATTTAACTTGACTTGTGCCCTGCTCTCTTTGTGCCGAAATGTCTGAGTCTGCCAAAGCTTATGCTCATTTAGTCCCTAAAGTATCACCCAGACGCTGCTCATCAGCACCCATGCGATTTTAGTCCTGGTGTAGTTTATTGAGAATCCCCTCATTTTTGTTGCCCCTGTATATATGTGCAAACATGTGTGCAAGTGCATGTGCATAACAGCGAAATCACAGAGGCAGTTGGGTCAGCCGTCTGTGTGTGTGTGTGTGTGTGTGTGTGTGTGTGTGTGTGTGTCCCTCTGCATGCTTGTGAGTATAAGCCCTGGCCAGGGAGATACAGGCATTAGAAGAGATGAGCCGCAAATAGAGGAGGCAGTAATTGAAGTCTTTAAGAAAGTGAGAGGGGATTAATCCAAGTGAAATGAGCGCCACTGTCTGCTCCCGATGCGTGGAGGGTTAGGCGGAGAGAGACAGAACGGGTGCGGATGAAGGGGTGGGCAGGAGGGAGAGATTGTGATAGAAGGCAAGTGAGAGAGACAGCAGGAGAGTGTGATGAAGCACGGAGAAAGAAAACTGTAAATTAGGCCTTTTTGGAAGCTTGAGGGGATTATCCACCCAAAAAAAAGTCTTTGGGCCTTTCTCCAGCCAAATGGCCTCACTAGAAAGACTGAGAGCGATTTAGAAGAGTTTGTTTAAGAGGGAGACGGGAGACGACTGTAGAGAGCAGAATACCAACCAAGCATTTATTACTGTGTGTCAGTTTGAGAGGGTGGATTACCAGGAATTGAGTTTTAGTTCAGTCTCTTTTTAGGTTCAAAAAATAAGAAGAAAACATACTCATGTAAACTGAGCGCTCAACTGCATCTTCATTATTATTATATTATAGCAAGAATTTTTATTGGTAACAAGAAAAACAAGAGAATTACACATGCTGCAATAGCTCTTGCATGTTTTGAATCAGCAGACATTTGAGGATTAGAGGTTATGGAAGGGAGAGAGGAAGAGAGACAGAGAGTGAGGAAAAAGGCCTTTTGATCTGCCTTTAATGGGCTTCATTGTCGACCAAAATGCCAGCCATGGAGCTGAGCGTCAAGGCCCACCAGAGCAGCAGCAGCAACAGTTGCAGCCACTGAAGCAAATAGCTCTGTCACACAGTCCACTAAGACTCCAACTTCTACAGTCAGCATGAAACTTTACCAGCGCTCTGTGAATTGTAAATCCGTTTCTAAGTGCCCGCCATTTGGATCCAGTTGGGGATGAGAGCAGCTAACGAAAAATGAAGCTTGAGCTCAAAGTAAAGACATTTGCAGAGCCATTACAGATAGTGAGAAATATTTTTTTATAATCTCTCCTTTTTTCATCCTGGTTCTGTTGTTTAT
>JAQFJA010000023.1:19238196-19254289 GCA_029874485.1 Naso brachycentron
ATTTGTGGGTTTTTTTGTTGTTTGTTTGCTTGTTTACATCAGGACCCATGGACCATAAATCTCTTATACACTCCACAAGGCAGCACCAAGAATCTGGCTTCTTTTTGTGATGCAACGTCAAAGTAAGAGAGAGCATAAAAATTAGATTCTTCATAAAAATTAGTTGTTCATTTTCCAGCATTCTTTTTTTATAATGTAAATGTGACTTAGAGAAAATGCTTTTACATATTTGAAGAGACGTGTTTAAAGTAACCACCCTTGTGACACCATAACTCTCAAAATGACAAAACAAAAACAGTTTCAGGAGTTAAAGTGAGAACATGTTCTCTTTATCTGACTTACTGAACCAAGAGATGTTTCTGCCTTTGTTCCTTTAACTCAGTCTTGTTTTTTAAATGATAAAGTATAAGTGTGGAACAAGTTGGTCGACATACAAACCTGGTTTCATTCTGTTTTTTTTTTCAGTCAAACATAAATAAAATAGAATGTGTAAATTTGTTCATACTTTTTGACACATACCCCTTCAGAAACAGAACAAAGACGATATATTTAATGCTTTACCTCCCCAACTTTATTATTTGTAAGTACGTGTTTATTCTGAATTTGATGCTGGCAGCACTTTTTAAACGAGTCAAACATTTTGTTGTCTTATAATTGCTTTTAGGTTTTATTGACATCATTGTTCCAACTTTATGGATATCAGGGTTTTCTTTCGTTTTCACACTGGCAACTGGTTTTTATGTCTAATCCCTGACAGGCTGATGTCACAGTATAAGCACTCAGACAACGTTCAAAACTCGGGCGTGGTTTGGGGTCAAGTGTCACCAATCCACCCTGCTCTGCTGCAGCAGGTGGAGGTGATGGTCTATGTGTCCAACAAGTGGAACGATTACCAGCTCCCCTTCCCCACGCCAGGTAAGATTCACCAACACAGTACCACACTGAAGTCATTTCTCTTTCATTTTGAGTCACATATAATAATAATAATAATAATAATAATAATAATAATAATAATAATAATAATAATAAGTTGTAGAATCGATTTTTTTCTGTAAAATGTATTTTGTTTGTGAATGTAAATTTCATCCATGGTTGCTGTGGTTATACCACAGTCTGAGATTACTTTTTCAAGTAAAGTAATCGCATTCAACCTGTAAAAAGTCACTGTTAATTACAGCTGTCAAATAAATGTAGTAAAAAACACAATATTTCCCTTAGAAACATATTGAAAGAGAAGTATAAAGTAGCTGGTAACTGAAGTACCAGTGCCTTAAAATTATGCTTAAATGCAGCTTAAGTAAAGTTACCTGTTTACATTCCTTTACTGTGTTGCTATTCGATGCAATAGTATCTGAAGATAATTAACTCATTCTTCAGTCAATGCACATGTGATATGTGGACTCTGAACTCCATTTTTCTTTTTTTCAGTGAACAGGACAGTGAAGAATCTGATCGATGCAATCTTTCAGCTGCTGGACCAAACTCCCAGCACGAATGGGCACTATGTTTTAAAACTGTGCGACTCTGAGGAGTATCTCCGAAAGTGAGTCACAAAGGCTTATCTGTTAGCTTTGAAAATCTAGTCTATGATGGGGTTTTTTGTTTGTTTTTTTCCAAGCGTGTGGTTTCCGCACTCATTGTTTAATTTCTCATATCTCTCCCTAGTGATGAACTGCTGGGAATGCATGAGACTATTCAGAGGTACTACAAGTATAAACTAGCAGTTCCCCTCCGACTGCTCAACTTCAGCAACCTCAAACACAGTCTGGCCAGAGATGTAAGTCAGCTCGTACTCCTACTTTGTTCCCACCTGTAGCATAGATCATCTACTAAGAAGGGTTGGCCGGTCTTCAGATTTAAACTGCTGCTTTCACAAACACGTGCCAGCTTGTTATCATCAGGGCTGCACAAACCTCCACCCTCAGCTCTTGACTTTGTTCTGTTTACACATCACGTCCCACCCGGTGTGGTATTTAACAACACAAATAAAAAGTATAAAGGTGAACCAACTGTTGTTCGATTTAAAGTCATAGGAAGCCAAATGCAAATAACGCTATTTCATGATTCTGCATGCTTTGTATAAATTCTATATATTTATTGAAAAACACCACACATTGACTTGCAGCAGACCTGCACAGCAGCAATCAGTATTTCACCCTGTGTTTCTTCTCTAAGAGGGAGGATCACAACAGCTCATTTCAGGTGTACCAGCTCCTGCGTCCTGTCAGTGTCTTCAGCGCCTGCAAGTAAGATGTCAAACAGTCCTGCATCCCATATCATAACAACAGCAACCGTTCAGTGGGTCATGTGTCAACCTGTGTCTGTTTGTAGAAAACATTACGAAAGGCAGCTTTGCTTTGTGTGTGTGTGTGTGTGTGTGTTTCTTTTATCGTCTTTAGCGTCTGTGTGTTTTTAACCTTTTCTCCTCTGTCAGGTTGAGCCTGCAAGATGTGCTCAACAGCTACAACAGAGAGGTGACACAGCTGATGAGCTCTAAGGTCAGAAAAGACAAGATGACCAGTGGTGTATTTATTTCTCTCACACACATTCAGAAATATGTTTTGTGATTGTTTTCACGTGTTTTTAACTTGCAAACATGTAGCTATGACATATCCTAAAAGGACTCTATGATGTGTCTTTCGTGTCTGCAGTCTGGGATGAACATTAATGTGATCGTGGGCTGCGTTCGCACCATTAGTAACCTCCTGTGTGGGCTCTCGTGTCAGGAGCTGGAGGACGCTATTGGCAGGCTCAACAGAATTAATCCCATACCTCTGGTAGGATGTCAGTCATATATGTGAATCTTTTCTTAAAACAAAGGGACACTTAATCATACGGTGTAATCTCTTTTAGAGTTTTTTTAGATGTGCTGAGATGTTGTGAAACTGCAGTGATTCAAAGAAACGTGAATATATTTCCTCATGCCATCATTACAAAGGTGCTCTTCATTGTCTTTGTTTTACAGAATCAGAATGACATGTTTGAATGTGAAACTGGTGAGTACCTGTTACTCAACTAAAATTTCATTGGTGTGTGTGTTTGTTGTTCGACCGCAAGTCCTATCCATTCTTGTAAATGTGATATCTCAGGAATGTCAAGAGGAAATTTCTTACAATTTGTCATTTGGACATGAAAGTCTAATTTGACAAAAAGGTAAAGTGATGACATTTTACATCCAAAAGGCAAAAGTTCACCTTTACTGTGACTTCGTAATGTTCAAAACCACTTTACTGACATTATTCACCATCATCACTCAGGAACATAAGGGGAGATTGTGACACATTTTGTCTGATACTGACCTGGTGACACTAATCTTGGGTGCCCACCTTAAAACTGTGCTGATTGTGCTACTTTCCAAAAATATTCATTGTGCTGATGGATTTAAGATGTGTGTAAAGCATCACATTTTAAAATTTGTAGATTCTTTGCAACAACATCTACATATTGAAACTTTGTATCCGCCACACGCCGTTGGTTTTGCTGATATGGAGCTTTAGATGACTGTTGTTGCATCATGTGATGAACCTTGTTTTTGTGTGGTCTACGTAAGTGCCAAACGGAGTTGATTAAAGTGTTTTTTGATTGTTTATTCTCTGTATTTCAGCCATGCTCATGCTCCACAGTGCCCTGCAAAAAGTGCTGCAGATCTTTTTTGACAACTTCCAGTCAGATTTCAGAGCTGAGGAGGTAACGAGGAACCTGCCAACAATGGATGTGAGCAACAACACTGAAGTCTTCCAGTTCAGTATCACCGCTCTCTACCAGCTACAACCCACTTGGCTGACAAAGTAAGTGCACATGCACGCATTTTCATGAATGTGTTTAAAGATCCATAAATATGAAGGGTGGGGGGGATCAATATTGTGTGTCACGATATTGTTTTGAAATGAAAAGTAACTAAATACATTTACTCATGTTACTGTAATTGAGTACTTTTTGTGTACTTGTACTTTTTAAAATAATTTTTAAAAACCGTAAATTTTTGTTTGAAGTATTGCACTTTACTACATTTTAAATCACATCTGTTACTGAGTTAAAAAAAAAGTAGGCCTAAATTAAAAATAAAAGGAAAAAAAATCACAGCCTGAAAACAACTGTGGTGAATGACGGGCAGGTTAACAAACTAAATCACATCGGTAACCAATAGAACTATCCGATCAGTTGAATTCCTTACATGTAGAGTGTAAAGAAAGCTTTGCTGCAGCAGCCACAGGTTTGGAGAGGTGAGGTGAACAGAGAGGTCATCAGGGATGCAGACTGATTTGGTGCAGCAGCTGTTGAACGACGCGAAGCAGGAGGAGAGTGAGAGGGGCAGCCGGCCATGATCCCAAAATACCACAGTAAACATTTTCACCAGTGTGACACCTCCACTGCTACAGCTCCCTCCTATGGTAACACTGTGTTTTTCTTTTACAAAATTGCCGTAGATTCATTCATTCACTTAATAGTTTATCAGAGAAAGAAGAGAAATTCATTAAACATCAAAAAAGTAACTAGTACTGTGAGTAGTTTTTTAAAGCAGTAGTTTGTACTTTTACTGAAGTACCTTTTTAAAACTTTTACTTGAGATTGAGTAATATTTAGCAATGTCACAGTACTTGTAGTCGAGTAAGTTTTTTCAGTACTCTTTCCACCTCTGAGTAAATATAGCAAGTCCACAAAGGGCTGCTGAATACCAAGTTAATGAAAGTGGTAAGACTGAACCAAAACTGTACATTTTAGTGACGTTATATATTAATTATACACAATTTTTGTGTAGCCCAGCATTTAGCTCCCCACTTTGAATTCAAAATAAATCATTTCAACTCTGTCTTCCTAATGCTAAGCTACGCAGCATTTCTCATGGAACAAGGCTCCCTGTCATCGTCCTGTTCTTAGTACCGAGCTGCGTCACATGTCATGAGTGATGGAGGGAGTGGAGACCACTGCTGGTCCCCAGGTATCTGGACAGTCAAACACTCTTCCAGTAGTGAACATCCTCTCACTGCAGTCTCGCAGCTTTCACCACCATCCCTCATCCAGCGCACACGGCCTCGCTACCGTTTTACTGCACGTTGCCTCCCACAGGAGACACATGGGGGGTCTTCAGATGCTCTTATATCAGAGGTGTGTCTTCGATTTTGTTTTTATGTCAATGACATAAAAGCCATATATGGCTGTATTATTTAGTATTCCGATGCTGAGGTTGTTTGGCGCCACTGACCTTCTTGAATTCTCAGCTGAAAGAAAAGTGTTTCAGTCACTGTTCATGCCAAATATACAGCTCTTCTTTTTACTTCAAAGACAGCCAAGTCAAACACATCTGTTCCTGTACGTTTTCTTCTCAACAGTAAAAGCTCTCATGAAAGGACTGTGGATTGAATCACTGAGTGTGAGCTGATTAAACAGTGAAATGTTAATGACATTTATTTTGCTGAAAATGTCATGGACTACTATTTAAACATTTGATTGAGGTCATTGCACCTTATGTGGGATAGTTAAGTTGTTTGATCTGTTCTTGATGCGCACGAAAAGTCTATTAAAATGTGCAGCACAAGGCAACAGGAGCGAATCCAGATGTTGGCGCCTTGGAGGGATTAGGTGTACACCTAGGCTCTACACTGAGCACAGTAACAAAAGAGATAAACAATACTGTGTAATGCAAAACAGGAATCATTTAGTAATCAATGCTTGTGGAAAAATATTTAATGTCATTCGTAAGGTTTCCAGCCAAACCTGAGTAGTGTTTGGGGACATTTAAAATGCCTTTTTACAATGGAAATTGTTAGTTGATTCATCTATTTGAAAATAAACAGAAAAATAATATTTATTGTTTTGATAATCCATTAGTTGTTTCAGTTATTCAATCCAAAAAGATACCATCATCTATCATAAAGAACATCAAGAGACGTGTTACAGTTTGTTCCAACAAACAGCAGTAAACGTGAAGATAGCTGCTTTTCATTTTTTTAATGGGCAGCTCTCTTACCAGAACTGCCGCTAAAAATTACTTTTATAATCAACTGATTTGCAGATATTGTAAAATGCAATTAACCAATGAATCCTTTTGTCTATAAAACTTCACAAAACTGTGATAAATGTCTTTCATATGTATAATATAATATAAATTATACATTTCAGAGTCCAAGCTGAAGCTGAAGCTAAAGATGAGCTGAACTGCCTGTTTCCAGAGCATCAACTGCCGTGTTGTGAAGTATTTACTTTTCAAACAGTTAAACAGCCAATGAACGGGCTTTAGGGGCGGGACATGATGATGAAGATGGAGGAATCTGATTGGAGTGTTGTTGGCCAATGTTGTTACTCCTTGGCAACCGTTACTAGGGCTTTGCTAAATTCCAACACCAAGCTAGCTTTAGTTTATTTAATATTTACAGGTTTATGGAATAGGTAGGAGCAGCTGCATGTCCACTAGACAGTGGACCTGACCCTTTAGCTGAATGGTCTCCATACCTGCCTCTGTTACCGGAGGTCCTGGGTTCGTGTCCCAGTCCAGGCGGGAGATGGTGCGCTAACTTCATTTAGATGTTACATTTCTATTGACAGATGGATTGGCGTGATATAATTGGTTGAATTAAAAAATGAGTCAACCAATAACGGCCCGAGTCAACACTGACATCATGGACCCAGGAGTTTTGTTTTAGATAAAGGATGGAAGTGTCAGACTTTAAAAATACGAAATAATTCATTTTTTGTCATTATTTTGCCATACATTTTCAAATTTGACTAAAAAAGGAGCAGGGATATGGTCCAAAAGATTTGGAAGTGCATTTTTTCTTTAAAGCTGCTTGACGGGACTTTGAGTTTGTGTTGATTCTAGCGGCCACTCTGGACAAAAGTGGTATGACCACCACCACCACTCAGTGTCGTTAAGCCCTGGATCTGACCGCAGGTCACTGCATGAATTTGTTTTGAAAGAGAGTGAGACAGATGCAACCCCTCTCTGACTACCAGACACGGCGTCATTAAGTTTTCCAACATGTGTAGGACCTCCACAACTGTTAAAGCGCAGAAATTATTATAGTAGTTAATGAAATGAAAAGTCCCCCTTCCTTCTGACGTCCTCACTTTGGCTGTGTGTGGAAACACAGAGCGGTGCAACACAGTACACTACAGGATGATCTTATGATCACAGACATGATGTCGTTAAGTTTTCCAATGTGTCCAGGGCTTCCACGACTGATACAGTGCAGCACTAATGGTTATATTGGAGGTAGTTATGAACAGATTTTTTTTGTTTGTTTTTTTTTTTTTTGCTGTTGGTCTCATTTAATAATGCAGATCCTCAGAGGGCATCAATGCGAAATAGGGACTGTTTCAAAACCGGTAAAAAGTTGCAGCCAATAACTTAAAATAGCTTATTTTGCTCAACCGACACTTGAAAAATAAGAAAATATGTTTTTTAAAGGAGAAAATCTCTGAACAGCTGAAACAAGGGAATGTTTGGCACTTATGTTTCAAAAAATAAAACCAAAACATCCAGTTGGCAGCAGAAAACTTCTCATCTGGGCAGATAATCTCTTTCCGCTGCCTTGAATCGAAAGTGGTTCCAAACCAAAAATTTAAGCAACTGTCCTGTAGTTTGACTGTGCAGGTATTTCTTTGCTGTGTGTGCAACATTCCACTAAAATAACATCATGTGAGACACTCAACACGTTTAATCAAAGTGCTCTTTAAATAGAGCATGGATGATAAAATGATCCAGCTCTTCCTCTATTAGGAGACTGGTCTTCATCAATTAATATTTGATGAGATAATGTAATTCCATAGTAATCACTGTATCCTACATTTGATTTATTTACAGTCCATTTGCACATTGATTCATGCTAATGAGATTTGTGTGCCGTGGACTGGCTGTGGCTTACAACCTGGTCCCTAAGTTTTTTCCTCAGAATGACACATTGCTGTGTCCTCTGTAGAATTTGCTTGAGAATAAGCTGAGGAGGAGTTATCTGTAAAGGTGGCAGGGTTCTCTTATTTGGCTTCCTCCAGATAGGAACGGCTTGGACCAAAGACAAGTGTCTGCTCACGGTCTCATAGTGGAGATAGAAGGAGGGCCAAGCAGGGCCTTTCTTCAGGCTGCTGATAATAAAGTTTATCATCTGAGAACTGCACCCGCAGAGGACGCAGGGTTTGACAACTCTTTAACATCTGACACAAGAGGCCTGAGTCTCTCAAAAAAGAAGAAGAAGAAGTTGTGGTGCTCTTTTTGAAGATAAAAGGATGAAAGACAAGGTCTGCCTTGCATTTTACACGCATGGTTGTGTTTAGGAACTTGTGATTCTTTCTAAAGTTTTTTTGTTTTCAGTGTCATAAATGTGACATTTTAGCACCAAATACAATTCCTACATAAAGGCCAAATTTGTTTTACTGTATGTAGATGGAAACTATGTTATGGAGGTACAGGAGTGTGTGGCAGCATAAAAGTGTTGACTAGAAGACATGAAACTGTTTCTATATGGAATTAAATTTTGGATTTAGACTCCAGTCCCTCTCAAGAGGTGTGAGTTCAAATCCCACCACTGCACAAAACAGCACGGATGATGAAACGTGTCTGAGCTGTGTGCAACTTTCAGCAAGCAGTAGTGATCACCTCTACCTGGTTTCTGGCTGATGTTCTCGGTCCACTTTGCCCAAAAGTTGCCTCTTGGGGTGGCTGTTGTGTTCAGGGCTTCTGTGGAAACAGAGCCCCCTGTTTACCGCGCTGTCAGGATTCAGTTTCACTTCCAATGAAATGTTGCCTGCTGTATCGCTCTGATGAGGGGTTACCTTGCCATAGGTACGAAGTACACAACACACAATAATAGGGAGTGCTTGCGAGGCTGTATAGCAGGATGTATACTGCTGCTTTCATGCTCTGGTAAGAGATGCAACTACTGTGAGATTTGATGATATGGCAAGCATAGTGGGCCATCATTGTGTGGACAGTGACGTACAGATGCCCATAGAGGATGGCCATGATAGATGTGTGTTTTATCTTGGAGAAAGCCTCGCATCTTTAGCAAGAGAACATCTTTCTTCCTGTATGAAGTTTTTAGTTTGCCGGTATGATCCTTTAGGCCTGTTGGTATTTGCACACTGGGCCCTCAGTGTGGCGGAGTTTGTTGGTGGCCCTGAGAAACCCCTTAATGTTCCCCCACTCAGGTTCTTTCTGAATGATCAAGGATTGAGGATAGGGGCTTGGTTGATGAGCAGAAGGAGGTTGAAGAGGTGGATGTAATAGGGTCTCGCTCTTCAGACAGTGCCAGGGCCAGGGCAGGCTGGCCTAGGCTGGACAGGAGAAGCAGGTTAGTCAGCTCTGCCAATTTAGGGGGCTTATTTAAGGGCAGCCCAGGCTCTGGGGGTTGTCTCCACAATGGGCCAGGCACCTGTCCCATCACACTGTGAGATACAGTTCCATTTCTGGTGCCTGTTTTAGTGTACTGCAGTTTAAAGTGTTTGTAGCTGCTTGAGAAGGTTCACAGGGGTTGTGGTGCTTTGCAGTGTCCTCAGACTGACCTCTGTGCATATGTCTTCTTACACATGGTAACTAAATCTGAAATACTTTCAAACAACAGATGATGACCCATTCTGAGGAACTATCGCCCCTCTCTGTCTGCTGTAGTTTTTTGATTTTCACTTAGCCTGCTTATTGCAGGTATTCTTCTGCTAAAAGAAAGCAGACTTTGCTCTAAAAGAAGAAATCTTGTTTCCCAGTACTTGACCTCAGTCAGATCTGGTTAGCTGAATGAGATTTTTTATGTAGTGCCGTACTTCACCTGTCCCTGCCTAGTGTGAGTTATATTACTGACACTCAGCAAATCAGACATCTTCAACAATCTGTCAGGGTGACAGAGTGGCTGGTCAATCAAACAGGAATGATTTTTTTTGTCAGCAGGCTGCTTCACACTCGCTGTCCTTGGACTGAGGTGAATCAGTCCTGAAGTGTCTCTTCAAAAGCTGGTGTCATGATAAATCAGGCTGAAAGACAACCGCAGTCTGAGGCAGCTTACATTTCCATCTTTCCCCCTGCTTTTGACTTTTTGACAGACTTATATGATTTTAATGGTGACTTTAATGGTGTCTGTGGTACTCATGTAAAGGTCTATTGTCAGAATATGGGAGAAATTTAAAATAATGTTCATTATTGTGCTTTCACTAATTATGTTTTCAGAAGTGTAAAATCCCCTGAAAATAAGAAATCACTGTATTTCTGTTACCTTAGAACAGTGCTGGAAATTGACTGTGGACAAGGGAAAAAAAAAAGAATAAAATTATATTTTTACTAGTTAAAGCCAATATCCTATGCAAAGACTAAACCATCCATTTTATTTTTATTCAAATGATTATTTTTCACTGCTGTCTTCATCACACTTACAAAAACAACACTATTGTTTTTTTTAAGAATTAAGAAATTAAATTAAGAAATAATTTATTATTATTTAATTAATCATTTTGGGGCACCACCCTGAAATCAGGGATCAATGACCAAACTATCAGTCTCAAATGGGGGGGATTGCCTAAATTCGTTAATATTAATTGTCAAATATTAAACACTAAAATGAATAAAAGGCGTGAGATCGAGCACTGAGCGCATCAACCAGCAAATGTTACAGCAAATCATGCACAAACAACCACAGAGGACTGTTCTGATTCAGCTAACAGATGTTTATTTCCAAACGTACTCATTAACAAATCAATACATGTAGTAAATGAACACTTCTCTAAACTACTACTAAATTGAACACAAAATTGGCAAAATGACATAATCAATAAACACAATGCAGGCGTGTGTGTGTGTGTGTGTGTGAGAGAGAGAGAGAGAGAGAGACAAGATGGTGACGGGTCTCCTGGAGACCACGTAACCTTGCGTCTAAGATGGCGGACGTGAGTACGTCTGGTCACGTGTAGTCGTGGGAGGTGACCGCGCTAGGTTTGAGCGAGACAATGGTTGCAGCTCCGCTGGCTCCATGTGTTCTTTTAAAGCTCACACAATGGCGAACAGCGAGACTGAACACACTGCATGCTCTAGATTAACAGTTATATTAACTAAAGACGCTTAGGTGTGACTACTAGCTCTCCACTTAGAGAAACCCAGTGAGTGATTTGTGTGTTTCAGATGTGCCTTTAAAGGCAGTGTGTAAATGTGTGTGTACAAGTGTGTGTGTGGGTTAGTAACAGAGAGAGAGAGAGAGAAGAAAAGAGAAAGAGCTTACGCTCGAAAACAGCGGGAGGTACTCTGAGCCGTGGATGGACACAATATTCGTTTTCTTCACCTCAGAGGCTGGCAGATGAACTGGCGTTCATCTTCTTTCCTCTGGTCTCTTAGTTAGAAAGGCGAAGTATTGTGAACGACACATGACGACACAAATTAAAAGGATCATCCACCAAGTGAATAACGAAACAACAGTAACCTCAAGATACAAGCAACAACAGCACAACGGTAAAGCATAAACAGGACGCATTAGTCCTCAAAACACACAGTGAATAGCTTTCACACTAACTTAAGTCTCTGCCCAGACAAAAGCTCTCTTACTTTCAGTCGCTTGAAGCAGGTAGCGTGCTTCCCGGCGCCTTTGTTGATCCGTTGATCCGATGGCGTGCGGGGCGGCTGTACCATCCTACAGTGGATGAATTTAGCTGTCCTCAGTGCGGCAGCGAAGGAACAGCAGAGTCGACTCCGCTGAAGAAGCGGGGCCTCGGCGGGTCCGTCCTCTTCAGGAGAAAAGGTGTTCTTCACCTCTGCAGGTAAAAGGGGAACGGCTGGGTTGCTCAGCGTCCTCCAAGGGATCCAAAAGTGTTCCAAAAGAAAAAAAAAAGAAACACTTCAAGCAGCCTTGTACTTGTCCAGCAAGTTAAGAACTGCGGCCTAGGTTGAAGAAATTCAAACGTCTGATTTGTCGCTCCTTTACGGTAACTGCTGCGCGAAGCGGTAGCTCCTCTCAGCAACTCGTCACACGGGGATTGCGGGGAGTGGCGCAGCGCAGCGACAATTAACCTGCCGGTGACGTCATGGGGATTCCGGTCAGCATCACCTGGGATCCGGTCAGGTCTCGACCAATGAGACGCGTAAGTTTGAATTATACTATACTATACTGTATCATACTTACGTGTGATTTACTGGACTGCTGAGGGCTCAGCGCGCATCTACTGTTCTTGTCTGCTAGTTTGTGTAATCCTTGGTCTCAAGCATGTGGTTGAGGTCCCAACAGTATGTAGGGTCACACTGCAATGTCAAATGACGACTTTGTAAAAGGAATCAAACAGGTAAAAAGGATTCAGCTCACCAAATAAAATCTTGGTCATTGAAAGAAATAAACCTACGTGATTGTGAATTTTTAGTGTTCCTCATAAAATGAACTTACTCATGAAAGTTCTTTCACATTCCCATTTGTTAGCAACAGGAACTGTCTTGCACCTCATATTAATCAATCAATCCCTCAATCAAATTTTATTTGTATGGAACTTTTCAAAGAAAACCAATGAAATTCAAAGTGCCGTAAGTTACTGACAATATTTAGGATGTTGAGGGGATTTGCTGTATTTTAGAAGTGTCTCCAAAGTTTGTAAATGACCTTTTGATTTACTACAATGCCGTATAATTAGGGCTTTATATCTACATAGTGAGTGGGTCCTCTACCTGGGAGTCCACTGAGTTGCACCACCATGTTTGTGTAGAAGCCCAGAAAAGGCAAACCAAACATTACTGTAGACAGACACTCTCCCATGTTACACATCTGAGTTAAACTTGACACTTAAGTTTGAGAGAATGGTTCGTGCGTGCGATCTCCTTCACTGCAGCCTGCCTCTGTCTCATTCAGAACTCTGTTGATTGATTACTTCCAGGTTGGGTTGCCGTTGTATCATTAACGTTATTTGCTCCTAGTCCTCCTCACTCAGTCACGTGTAGCAGAGCCTGAGCAGAAGGGTGGCTTAGGTTTTGGGAAACTCAGATTGATCATGGATTTAGCTTTATCTCACTACCTGTGGTGGCGTGTGTGTTAGAGATGCGCGGTTGGCGGACACATCCGCGGACTCCGCGGATAAACCGCAGGTCGGGTGGATGACATGACAAAAAATTATATTTTAATTAGATTCGGGCAGGTGGCGGTTGAACCAAACAGGAAAAAATATATAGACTACATAGTTAAATATTGTTACATACATATGAAAAAACGAGCAGCACTCTTTGAAACAGTCACATTTTCATCAGGCACTGCAGTAACTGCCCACTGGTGTCTGCGCGTGCTGTATTGTTTATTATCAGAGATGGCAACGCCGGCGGCAAACGTGGTACATTATAACGTTCAAAAGTTAATATTTATTGAAATAACTTATATGTAATCATTTCAAAAATTCAGAACATGTTTTTACCTAACGAAATTATCTGCTTCAATCCATCTTTGTTGTTTAGTCTTTCTAAAACATTTTTTTTACTTCTTAAAAACATCCTCCTTCTGCTTGCTGCAACTGAGCACAGCCGCACACAAAGTGAGGAACGCACTGCTGATCTAAGAGCATCGGCTAGATCAGCATTACCGTATGAAAATAAAATGAAATCAATTTAAAGTTTTCCCTCAAGGAGCCTCAGCAACAACAATCAACACTTTCTTCATGGAAATGACAACAATAATTATCTCTTGGCCACGCGTTAGTCGTGGCCAAGATTAATGCGTGGCACACATTAATTTTTTCAATGTCTCTGCTGCATTGAATCAGTCTGGAGTTTCCCTTCAACCTAAGCCTCACTATGAGCTGTTCACTGAGATTTTAATATTTAAAAAATATTCAAATTCTTATAAACTGCATGTATATTTTCTTTTAACTGGTTATGTAACAATTTCCATTTAAAATTGATGCCTTTATGTGACCAGTGTAAGCAAACAAGATCATCAAGGATATTTGTCTATTCTTATAGTTATTTTTGACACGACTTGTGCCTGCTGCTGGATCAGATAGCAAAATTAAAACTGTTTTTTAATGATGGAGCGCTGAAGATTATTTGAGGAATCTCAGCCTGAGGAAAGAAGCTGCTCTGTAGTCAGGTTGTGTGGTTGTGTAACTGAGGTGTATGAACATTTTTTTTTTTTTACCATGGTGACATTACAGTTATTAATCCTGCAAAATCATGAACTCTACATAACCACATCTTTATGCATCTTTCAAACAGCTGTGTTTAAAATAAGTTGTGATTTCCTTTCATCTTCTGTCAAAAAAAGAAAGCATGCACCAGCTAGACCAAGATCTTTACAACAGGAGGTGAAAGTGGGCTGCCGTACACAACACATAATGACAATCCTCATAGCTGCTTTAGAGTCCAGCGCAAATTGATTATGTAGTAGAGAAACCACTCATTGATCACGTCTGTCATGGTGGAATTGATCACTGTGATTTTGTTTTTATTTTTATGTATTTCACATGCAAATGACCATCTAACTGATATTTGTACATTTAATTTAGGAATATAAAGTATTAAATAGACAGCCTTGCTATTTACCGAATTTTACTGACTGCTTCAAAATGCAGGATAGCTTTTTCCTCACCAAAAGCTGACTCTAGGGGGCTTCTCTTTACCTTTGATGGGCGCGACCAACTTGGCATTCACTTGATGAGGACAGTTTCAACCACAGGTGCTTTCTCTCAACACGTATGTTTTCTGTCTGGAAGCAGCCGCGACGATTTGTTTTTGCCAGTTTGGCTTAAGCTTTGAGGTCACAATGATTTTCAATGTCACAGTGACTTCTTCAATATTGTCATTCAGTGTGCAGGCAGAACCAGCGCTGGTGGGCCGCTAGAAGCAACAGGGTACAATGAGAGAGTAAAGGAAAACAAAATAGAATTACTGTAGTTTTGACTCCACTCCACTAGTGATACTAAGTAACAAATGTCCCGAAATGAACACTAACAGCAGACTACTTTAATAGTATAAGCAACTTTATACGTAAACAGAATTTGTATGTAATGTAATCTGTAATCAGTGTAATCTTTAGGAGTGGACTTTTGAAGAAATTTCCTTAATAGGTCATCTGGAAAACTAACGATCCATTATCGATCAATCATTATTTTTTTTTAATTAAAAATGCCTATGGTAGAAAATACAAAATACAGCGTTTCTTTCCTTGATTAAGTCTTTATTCCAAGAAAAACTTATAGTCCAACAACAATCCTCTTAGACAAGGCAGTTTAACTGTTTAACTTAAGCAGAAAAGATATGTGGCGCATGTAACAGAAAAGCAGCTGAGCCCGAGGCTATGAGCCGACACCACAATGCTGTTAAACACAACTGAGCCTCTTTGAGAAACACTGCCAAAAAACAATCATGTCAAACCATAATAGCTTAACCCAAGAACATAATGTACGGTTGTGCATCGCGGCTCCTCCTACTAACACTGAAGTGATGGTAGGTTGAGAGGAAGATGCATTGACATTAGCCAGGGTCAGATGTTATGTTGTTCAAGTGGTACATCATTGGGGTCGTTGTTCTGTTTTACTTGTACACAGCTTTGTGTGCGAACGTCGTCATTTCTTAGTTTGAAATGGTCCCACGTCAAACTTTGCCTTGACCTCCTTGTGTTTATATTTAATGCTTACAGCAGCCATGTCGGCAGCTCGTAGTCAGCTGAGTAACGTTTCTTCCGTTTTGTCTGTCTCCTAAAACTAGTTAAATATCGCCCTCCATTGGTAATTGTCTCACTGCTGCCACGTAGCAAAATTCATTGCATTGCTTCAAGACTCGGGCTACGCATCACCCCCTCTATTTGATACTTACGTTGATCGATAGAAATTTCACTTAATCGACAAAAATCCTTAACAATCACTTATCAGTCATCAATTGATCATGCCCTTTCCTAGGAATCGTGATCTCTCTGAGCAGTTTCCACCATATTTTCCAACACGAGCATCACCTCCTTTTCAAGAAACTGCAGAATTAATTGTAATATCAGCATGGTGTGTTCACTGTGGAGTTGTTCTGAGTTACGAAAGTTTGTAAAAACAACTGTGTTAACACCCAAAGGAGTCCCTGAAGCTAACTTGAAATACCGTACACACACACACACACACACACACACACACACACACACACACACACACACACACACACACACACACACACACA
>JAQFJA010000023.1:19254389-19265357 GCA_029874485.1 Naso brachycentron
AGTTATGAGAGCTTCTCTGTTTCCTGTGAGCTGACGTGCGGGGCAACAAAGATTTGTGACTCGGGCATTTCTGAGAATATCAGCACCGCCTTGGCCTACGCAAACAAAATTCAGCGAGAGCGATTGTAAGAGTCTCTGTGTGTAAAGTTTATTAACTATATCCAACTTCCTATTTCCTTGTTCCGGTGAAAAATCATTTTTCATTGATAAGACAGTAGACGAGAATTCAGTGGAATCGTCTAGAAGACAGTTTGTTGTTTCAGCATCTTGAAGTGACCTTTGATCCTTATCTGTTCAGAGGTGTGTACGAGAACCTCATTAAACAATTAAAAAGACAAAGAGCAAGAAAAAAAATACAACATTACATAAATAAATGGAGAACAAGAAAAAAGTTTTTGACTGTCTGTGTGTGTATGTTTGTGATGTTAGGATGGTGTTTCCTGTACCGGTGAACCAGCTGCCATTTGAGTGCATGTTGACGTTTTGCCTCAAAGGCTCCAAGCGAGGCAAGAACCCCGAGCTTTTAGGCTGGGCTGTACTGCCTCTTTACAGCAACAGGTGGGTGTTTCTACAACATTTACACCATCTCCTAAAGTGTTTCACTGATTGCTATTTAAAGAGGAGGCTGGGAAAGTGGAGGGAGTGACATTTCTGATAGAAGGAGTTAATTTGAAAGCAAGTACAGCGCTGAACGAGGAGAAAATGTTTCTGCCCATTTTGAGAGACACATTGTGAACATAGCGAATGATTAGAGGTTGTAAAAATGTGAGGTTTTCTGTCTCTTTAATCGCTGTCTTTGCTTTTTCTCACAAAATACCTATAGATCATTTAAGATGCAGCACGAAGGATTTTAGTTGGTGCCAAACTGAGAAACCATTTTTTATTCTTATTACATTTCTTATATATTATGATGAGAGATCTTTGGGGAGTAAAGCACAGTTTGGGCCTCTTGAATCACATGAAGACTCAAAACTAAAGGTGACTATGTGTTAACCTGCCTAATAAATTCCTAAATCAGTTAGCTTTCTAATGTGTTGCTTGCTATTTTTCTGCTCATGTAATTAATGGAGCGATGCCTGCGAGCAGGTTCAGGCAGACAACTCGAGCTGCACTGATTTATATTTGTCATACGTCATTCTCAAAATCATCCATCACACACATCCTCCCAATTTGGGGGTCTATTTGAGCTGCAAGATTTCGAGCATCTCCCTCTGCTCTGTCATCGCTCGAGACTTGTACCAGTGCTGTGCTCAAACTGTCAATCCCTAAACCACCCCAGCATTCACCTGCAAGCTCCGACTGGGTGTTTAAGGTTTATGTCATCACTCCTCAGTTTCTGCATATGAATTAAACTTACGAGCAGTGATGAGGTTGGGGCTTAGACGCCAAACTCGAACTATGTTCTGCTGCAATAAACATTTCAAACCATCACAAATGTGAGCTGTCTGACTGAAAGTTCTTATATGTTTAGCAGCTGATTTGTACATCAGTTGAATCATATTTCTTTTAACATGTTTTCTATTTTTTCATTCTTGTGCTCTAAATTTGACCATTTCCTGAGCTCTTGAGCACAGTGCTGTGGTAACGTGTAGTCTGTGTGCTCTTGTTTTTAGGTCTCTGGTGAAGGGAACCGTTCTGCTCAGTTTGTCCACTCTGACTGAACCGTCTGCTCCTCCCTCTCCTGCCCTGTTTGACAGCCACAGACAACCCTTGGGGGTCATAATGCAGGTCAGTAACACTGAACAACTCTGCCCTATGTTGACCAAAACACAAACTACACCTCATTTCCTACTCAGTCATTCATCCTTCCATCGATCCTCAGCTCGAGTTTCCAGATGAGTGTGAATGGAAATATCAAAGGCCCATCGCGCTTCCTGGTTTAGTGGAATTCACTCAGCCTTGTGAGGAACTGCACAAGAAAATGTTGACAGTCTCTAAGAAGCACTGCCTCTGTTTGTGAGTAGATTTCTTTTTTCTTCCTTTCTGTGTCCCTAAACACATTCCTGACATTATTTTAACTTTTTTCAGCCTGACACAAAATGAGAGGTCTTTTCTCTGGAGTAAGCGGCACTGTGCTAACAAAGGAAGTACTTTCCTCCACCTGCTGCTGAGTGGAGCCCCCCAGTGGCAGTATGAGGATTTGACAGAGATCTATACTGTAGTAGAGAACTGGCCCATCCACCAACCTGAGGAGGCACTCTTCCTGCTCACAGACAGGTAGGTTACATTTAATTTGGTTGAAACAACACAAATACATAACATAAAGGACAAAAAGAAAAATCTGTTTTGTTGTTGTTTGTTTGGCAATGTGTTTTGGTTCATGTCTACAGTATGTTCTGAAGTAGTGAAAGTGCACAAGGCCTAACTATTCTGAGTGGGAACCTCCAAGGATTTAAAATGAAGCAAACCAGAAGTGCAAAAAACTGCAGTTGTATTCAATATGCTTTAATGTGATTTCTACATGATTTGATGGCTCAGTTTTGTGCAGTGCTGAGTTTTCCTCTGGCTTTTTCTGTTTTTCACAAACAGACTGTGGAACTGACAAATAAACTGAAATGTCAAAGGCTTAAACAGTTTACAATAACCAAATACAGTAAGAAGGGTGTTAGTTTTCAAAGAATGTGCATTCTTTTGTATTTTTTGCATTTGAACCAGCTGTCAAACAGAACTAAAGTACAGCCTTGTAATAGCTGGCAATTTAAACACTCATCATGTCTGCTGCTGTCTCAGATACGTCTGAATAAACAATCAACTGTGTAGGATTAGCAGTGCTTTTCTCTCTGGTAGCTGTGATTCTGTAGCCACAGTGAACTCAACAACGCAAGCAAACCAGTAATCCAAAATACATGATCACATGTCGTTGGGCTTGTTTGGTGACTCCATACGTCATTTTCAGCTTCTATGATCCGACGGTGAGGAGAGCTGCAGTTTGCTTCTTCGAACAGATACCGGATGGAGAGCTCGAGCTCTTTCTGCCACAGTTGGTCCAGGTAACACACACTGTGAGGCAAAAGTACAGCACAAAACCAAGCTGGTGTTTTATTGGCTAAGCTGTCAGATTTTAAGTATGAGATTGGGTGACACTCTGCATTTTCCTCGCTGGTTTCATGTTGGTTTAATCAGTTTCCTGTGCTGCAGGCTCTGAAGAGTGAGTGGGAGTTAAATGGACCTCTGGTGATGCTGCTGTTGGAGAGATCATTAAAGAACATACGGATTGTCCAGCAACTCTACTGGTGAGCAGTAGTGTCAGATGTCAGACTGAGGGAAGGTTTACTTACACTGATGTTGCAAAGGAAACAAATGTAAAGTAACACAGCCTTAGGCAAAATGCATTAAAAGCTTTACTTTTATTGATTGATTTATATTTTCTCTTTGTTGTGATGCTAAGTATATTCCTTTGCAGCATGTACAGTAAAGTTTTAGTATATAGAAATGTCTGACATGCCGGCAGGCTGCTGGAGGACGCCCACAGTGACCCATACTACCGGAGCTGGTTCAGTAAGGTTCAGACCGCCCTGCTGCACTGCTGTGGCCAAGCACTGAGGCAAGAGCTGGAGCACGAAGCCCGCATGGTGTCTGTGCTCATGAATGTGGCAGAGAAGGTTCGCGCTGCTGAAAAGACTCGACGTAAGGTTGGTAATTAAATCCGTCATCAATCTGTTTATTCATAACTACCTCACTATCTCGAGATCCTAACCCTCTTTCATTAAAACAAATTCTTTGACTTCTTTTCGTTCTTTCTTGTTATGCATTTCTCTGCAGAATGTCTTAGATAAAGAAAAGTCAAAGATAAAAGACTTCTTCAAAGAGGGGATCAGCTGTTGTTTGCCACTGGATCCTGCATTCCGTGTAAAGGGATTGAACATTGACGTGAGAGCATCACACAGCACATTAAACCTTTTGAATCACCACTGTAATCTAGTGTGCACACAGTTCAGTGGCAGGAGTGTATTCACCTTCTATATGTTAACCTACAGGCCTGTAAGGTTTACAACTCCAATGCTGCTCCTCTGGGAATCCCATTCATCTGCTCTGACCCTCTGGCCAAGAACGTCAGTGTCATCTGCAAGGTTGGTTATTATTTTTTATACACATTTTCATATTCTTGTCCTATTCTTTTCTTCTTTTTCTCTCTTTGAGATTTGCTTGTACAGCTTGTACAGACAGATAAATGTGTGCGTTCTAAGTATTAAGAACTTGATGAATGCCATAAATTCTCAAAACTCTCTCATATATTCAATCAAGAATGAATCTGTTTGTGCGAGTGGGTCTTTTATTCATGACTCCTTCAAGGGAAAATAAAGTTTTCACAGTTTTTGTTACAGACTCAGTCATAGCTCAGTTAAATGTGTTGTTCAGACAGGAGATAACCTGCGTCAGGACATGCTGGTTCTTCAGATAGTCCGTGTGATGGACAGGGTTTGGCTCGAGCAGGGCCTGGATCTGCAAATGATCACCTACAGGTGTCTTTCAACGGGCAGAGCTCAGGGTCAGTTGACTTGTTTGTGTTTTTGAATGCACATTAATAGTTCCTTTGTCTTGTATCTCTGTTGCTGTGACATCATGTTTTTCCATATGTGGTTGACAGGCCTGGTGGAAGTGGTTCCGGAGGCAGTGACGCTGGGGGAGATTCAGCAGAAATGGGGTCTGACAGGCACCCTTCGAGAAGACACACTGGAGAAATGGTTCCACATGTGGAACAAAACTAAGGAGGACTACGAGAAGGTTAAGACCAGCAGAAAACCTTTGATAACTTTAACCATAATGCTTGATGGCACACTTTATTATTGACTTTTGTTTTGTGTAACAATGTCCTGCTGTGCATGCACAGGCTGTGCAGACCTTCATCCACTCGTGTGCAGGGTGGTGTGTGGCCACATTCATCCTGGGGATCTGCGACCGACACAATGACAACATCATGTTGAAACACAGCGGACACATGTTTCACATTGACTTCGGCAAGATCATGGGCAATGCACAGAAGTTTGGAAACTTTAAAAGGCAAGCCAATGACAAAGGATTTTTGTTTAAGCAGCAAGTAGATGTAAAAAAGTCTGAAGTCTAAAACAATAATGGGAATAATGGGTTTTTCAATGATAGGGACCGATCACCGTTCATCTTTACATCTGAGATGCAGCACTTCATCACAGGCGGGGGGGAGAAGCCTCAGCGCTTGCATCGCTTTGTGGAACTCTGCTGTGAAGCTTACAACATAATCAGACAGCGCTCTGCACTGATACTCAGCATGCTGGAGCTGGTGGGACTTTTACTGAATAACACCACTATGATGACATCCTCGTAGCTTTATCAGAGAACAGATAATATTACATAAAACACCTTTTCACTTGTTGTGTGCATGTGGTTTTCAGATGCTACGTGCAGGAATGCCAGAGCTGAAGGACTCCAACGACCTGCAGTACGTCCAGAACAACCTCAGACCTCATGACACAGACCTGGAGGCCACATCTTATTTTACAAAGTAACTTAATACACAACAGAAAAACACACTGTCTTCAAAATATCCCACTTTTTATTTCTGATGCTGTAGGAATAATTTCTATGATAACCTTTATGTTTGACCCCCCCCCCACCCCGTGTAGGAAGATCAAGGAGAGCATGGGCTGTGTTGCAGTCAAGTTTAACTTTCTAACACACGCTTGGGCTCAAGGGAAGAAACAGGAACCCCGAATTCGGAATGGCTTCCCCGCTCCGAGCTCCAACATCCAGGAAGCTGTCATCCAAGGATACTCTGTCAAGGGAAAGGATGTGGTGAGGCTGCATGTTGCTCTTTGTGCTGTCGTCATTCAGATGAAATGTCACTGAGAAAATCTGCCTGCTGTCCCACAGAGTTTTGTGTTACATCCTAAATAGCCAAGGGAGCAGTTGAGACACCTGGAAGTGACGGCAGGTTCACACATATTTGTTCTGGGAGGAATAACCTCTGGCTGTCAGTGTGTTTATGTGTGTTGGGTTTTTGTTACTTATGGCCTTCAAGGTGATGGTGTGTTTAGAAAGTCTTTTCTTTACTCAACAGATTGAAGTGAGGTGCGTTGTCTGTGTTTGTTGGCATTTCATTGCTTTTTTATTAGAATAGGTTTCCTAATGTCTCATTAAACTGTTCGGAGGCAGAGATGGAGCATCTTGTTAGTCAACACGAGCACAGAGATTTGACCAGTAACTCAGATTCGATCTATAGCAGAATTAGTGTCAATAACAAGTATCATTTATTAAGGTATTGGATGTACATAAGATAGAAGAGGATAATAAAGGGTTTCCCAGTAGTTAATCACTACAGCATGTGTGAACTTAAGCACTAGTGCTTCAGTGTTAGTCCAGCATGAACCTATAGATTTATAGTTTCACTGCTTTGTTTTAAATAGACAATTACTTTTCAGAATGGAATTATACAACAGAGAAAATGTTAAAAAGTCAATTAATCGACCAGTTGATTACATTTTGGGAGTAGTCAATCATTACTAAAATGCAGCAGTTGTGAATGTTCTAACAGACAGACGTTAAAAACCGACGTAATGAATCAGATGCTTCACAGATCTTTGAGGATAAACATTTCTCTTGAGTTGCAAGTTTTTTGAGAGATATCTGTCCAGTTAACAGAGAGCGCTCGTGAAGTGAGTTTGGAAACAGCAGATCAATATTTAACGCTTGCCTAAGAGCTTTAATTAATCCTGAGTTATCAACAGTCTCTTTTCATTCATTCATTCACTATAATAAAACCGTTTATTTTTTGGATTTGCAGACCTATGACCTGAGGGTAACCATCCACGATGGTTTTCTGAACAGTGAGAAGACATTTGGGCAGTTTGAGTTGATCCATAAGCAGCTGCAGAAACACTTCATTGAATCGATGCTGCCTCAGTGAGTGAAAAACAAAATGATTTGAGTTTTAAAACACTGCTTTCTCTTTCACAATAAATGCGTAAGCTGACGCACATTTGAATTCTTCTCTTTTCTAGGTTTCCTGGCTGGTATAAGATGTCATTCACCCCAGCCAAGAGGATGGCTCTGCTAAATAAGTACCTAAAACAGCTTTTTGAGGGACCATGCAAAGGAGTAAGTTCCTCTTGTCACTGGCTGGTATTAAGGTGAAAGTAAACTAACGAACCCAGATTCAAACACAAACTGGAAGCAAGTAAAGCAGTTACAATATATTTATTGTAAAAAATGTAAAAGATGACAAGAGGGAGTGGCAAGAAAGGATTGGGGCTTGACCTGTGCACTGATGGACTGAGGGATGCAGCTCCAGAGAGATTTTCAGGGGAACTGGGTGAGCGCGGATCCAAGAGCAAGGTGCAGGCTGTATTGAGTGAAGGAGGCAGAGCCGGGCTCAAGTCAGGAGTGACAAGACTATGAGATGTACGAAGAACACAGTTAGTTGCCGGAAAGAGTGTCTGAGCAAGTAAGAAAGCAAAAAAATGATGATGGGGTTGGAGGGTAGCAACATCGGTGGACTGTATTTTGCAGGGTGAACTTGGCAGAGCTTTGTAGAGGTCTTGATTATGGTAATGTGATGCAGCTGGTGGCTTCGTCTTAACTCCGCTGCACCCCCAGAAATTCACACAAACACACATCCACATACACACAGAGGGGGAACTGCTCCAGGGGGACATCAGGTTTCTAAAGAACTGAGGATGATGTGTTGCGGATGTAACAGCTGATCTCTTGTCATTTTGTCTTTAACTTGCAAACCTGCTTTGCTCTGCAGGATGAATTTGTGTGCAGCTTGTTCCTGGATGGCCCCAACATTTTCCCAGAAAGTGTGGTCACAGGTAATTTTCCACTCTAAAATATTGTATTTGAAAAAGATCTTATGTATAAAAAAACTTCTTGCTAGGTTAACATGAAGTTTGTTAAGATTGATTCTGCCTTGAGAAAACCCTGATGACAGTCCATAGACATGTTATGCAGCGATTTATCGGCGCTGATGTGCTGATCTGTTGCAGGAGCTCGTCCTCAGATCCAGCTTAACATTTCTTACTCTAACTCGAAGCTCTCAGTCTTGGTAAAACACCTGAAGAACATCGTGAGTTTCCTCCACTCCTTTTGTTGCACTGTGGTAGCATTTAACAAGAAAAATCATCTATATTACATTTGTTCTCTTTTATGGTGTGTGCTCAAGAGCAGGTTGTCCCTTTTCGACCTTTTTCTTTTTTCAACAGAAGCAGGCAAACGGCTCTAATCCTGACGCCTACGTGGTCACGCATCTGAGGCCGGACCCTCAGCAACGCTACAAGAAGAAGACGAAGGTGGTCCGCAACAATGACAACCCCACCTTCAATGAACTGGTACAACTTCCATCCATCCTTCCTATCCTCTGTTTAGTGCAGCCACAGCATCCTTTGATTTTCCACTGGGCAGGTTTAAGAAAGTAATGCTGTCATCCTTTGATAATGAGCCAAGTTAATACCATAAGTCCATGTGCCTTCAGATAAGCTGCTAAGCGCAAACAGTAGGTTGTTACTACTAGTACTGAGTAAATGAAGTGGGAAAACATAGTATTCTGTACAAAATAAGTACAGTACAGTGCAGTAATCTGGTACAAATATTTCCTCAAAATTCATTTCAAGTACATAGTCAAACTATCAAGTCTGTTTTATTATTAAAGCCCACTAATTTGCCTCAAAAGGATTAACAAACTGTACTGCAGTCCGCACCCTCTGTTCTGAGACCCTGAAATTAGGATAAGAAGGGGACTGACAGACATGCAATGTGTCTTGTGTACAGTTACCACCTTCCCAATCCACTGAGTCCAAACATAACATAAACATGAATATCAGTCATGTTTAACTCATAAATTCCCCCTCGTCTGTCACTCAAAGCTAAAATTCACTCTCGCTTGTCCGCTGTCCTCATATGAATCTTATATGATCTGTTAGCATTGAACTTTGCAGACTGACAATTAGCTTCCAACAAACTTCACAGCCATTAAATGTTGCAAACTGAAGCCTTAGCAGAGTCGCACATAGGACACAAAAGAATAAAATCCCTCAAGTTGGGCCATATCCTCAATTTACTGAATGTTTTGGATGCAGAGCTATTTCACAAAAATATCTGCCCCCTGTATTTTCAGCTGGAGTACAGTTATGTCCCACTGCTGTATGGGATGGTCCTGGAAGTGACGGTGAAAAGCAAGAAGACTTTTGTGGCTGCAACCAACATTAAACTGGAGGATGAGCTGCTTGACAAGGAGACCTGGTTTAACCTCGGGAACTGTGCCGTCTGACGACACAGAAAGTTGCACTGTGGGTCTGCTGCCAGCAGGGGGTGCAGCCACACTGAGGGAAAGAAACCATCCAGAGACTTGACAGATTGTAAGAGTGAGACAAATTCACTTGAGCAAAGACTGTGCTCTCTCATTTGTCTCTATTTATCGGATGTAAATTAAACTCAGTCCAGAGCTACATTCACTGGAAGTGGATGTATTTGAATGTGGTTACATGGCTGAGGAAACTCAGTCGAAAAGACCGTTTACTGCATGGAGCATTACTTACCTTATGCATTTATTTTTAAATGATAATCAAATGAAGGACATTTTACTAATAAGATCATTTTTTGACTGTGGTCTTGATGATGGACGAAGAAAAAAAACTATTACTTATCATATTTGCACTTTTGTTTGTACTTAAACTTTGTTTGTCTTCTCTGTGAGTCAAATCTGTCCTTGTAAATGTGTGTGGTCCAGACTGCCAATGTGAAGGATTAAAGAGGAGGTGATGCAGCGCTGTTAGGAGCTGCCTGCCTGATACCTGCTCAGACTGCGCGTGTTTGTCCCTCTGGGTTGTGTCAGCTGGCTGTCCTTGACCAGTGGGATTGAAGGTGGCTGGCGGGAGGGTGAGAGAGTGGGGGAGAGGGGTGAGACGAGTGTGTGAGCAGGATGACAACTCTGCCTCTCTGGCCTGAGGGGCTGAGTTAACACTCTCCCCCTCACTCCGTCCTTTGTCTTATCCATCAGTGGCTTTCAAACACAGTTATGCACAGGGCATGCACAAACACGCAAAGGCAGACGCTCGCATACTCCTGAAAAAGCACCTCCACACACACACATACATACATACACTTTCACAGTCTTTCTAGGCTGAGGTGAGCCTCATGTTATCTTAATGCCATCTGCCTCCTGCCTGACAGGCCTGCTGACCCGTACTCTCCTCCGCCTCATTCATAGGATTTGGTGATGAACAAGGATAAAAATGGACTTCCCTGCACTGGATTTGGTTCAATAATGTATACCTCCGCGAATGCTATTTATATTAGCCCCTGCTGGGTCTCTCATAGTGAGGTAGGCTTGGAAGAAAGTGCTGGCTGCTACTCTGTCATCGTATTCATGGGATATTAATGTATACTGGCATCACTTGTAAGTTTTAAACCTAATAGGACGATTGCATCTATTGTTTTGGCATAGATGAATCCAAAAACAACACTGTGGATGAGATCCTCTTATGTGTGTTCAAGTCTACCACAATAATTGCACTTGCATCAATTATTTATTCTATGATAAGAATCTAATATCCCACTCCAGGGATTTCTCCTGCAGAGAGTTCTTCCCTGTTAGTGTCTTTTCAGCTCTGCTGGAACCTTCTGGTTTTCCCTCTGCAGCGCAGAGTGCATGCAGCAGAAAAAAGGCACATCTATCTTCTGACAATAAAACCGGTATTTATATCTGAGGAAATGGTGCTTTTGATTTATTTATATATTTTTGTTGTTGTTGTTGCTGCATCAGCCACGCTTCTCTCTGTGTTGGCGAGGTGTGTGTGTGTGCCAGTCTGATACGAAGAGCTGTTTTTAGGAATACCAAACAAAGACAAAGAGGGAGGCTGGATCCAGGCTGCATCCGTCTCGGGACCGCAGAGGCACCCAGCGGTAGCCTGGAGGTGGAGAAGGAAAGGGGATGTGAAAAGAAACGTACGTATAGCTGCTAAATATATGAACATCATGGATATGTGAAAGCATTTC
>JAQFJA010000023.1:19299919-19310400 GCA_029874485.1 Naso brachycentron
CTGTAATTGCATGGTACTCACAAATGCAATTACTCCAATCGTTTCTGCTCTCATTCTTTGCCAGTTTTTGCTCTTTCTATCATTTTCTCATTGTGTTATCATCTGTGAAGGTGATTTATTTACTATGACACCATCCCCAAATTCACAAGCAGGCAAGAGAAAGAAAGAACAACATAGTTTCATTTCAAATAAATATTTTATTGGAGCCGTACTCATTAAACAGCTACTGAAAAAAGCTCAGATTGTATTTCTTCCCAGCACTAGAGGATACCTTTAATTTATATTACACCTTGTGACTCCAGGACAAACTTGTAAGAAATAGTGTGAAGGTGTTTTATTCTCAGTTTGCCATTCAACAATAGGACAGCTTTTTGGACTTTTTCCCCACTGCAGAAAAAAATTTACTGTTAATGTCCTGGTTTGCACAGAGATTTCTCAATTTCTCAAAGGATGGTGATGTACACAGCACCACAAACCAAATTAGTAACATTACTGGGATATCTGCCTGCGTCTGAACTTCGTTTGTTTACTTTTAAGTCCTATGTGCAAAGTTTGGTCCAAGAAAAAAACAGTAAAACTGTGGTTAAAGAAAAACATTACACAGAAGCAGCTCTCTTTTACTGCAATGAATATAATGCAGAAAAGGTGGTCAAATTAAGTTTTCTTGTTCATGAACACTTTGTTAAATGTTGATAGTCAAAACATGTCTGCCCAACTGAATTCAGATGCACATTTCTTCATTGTGACTGTTAAGAGTGTGGTCCCAGCTTCCTCTGTAATCTCCTGTTTACGGCGTCCCTTTGTGTGCCGTCACTATCCAACTCTCCATACAGTGAGGATTAGACAGAGAATCAAACGATGCCTTTAGTCCAAGGAATTATGATTTGATGCAAATGTAAATGCGAGGTGAGGACATGGGACAAATGGAAAAATGGAAAATGTTTAACATTCACAGCACATAAGCACCTTCAGGGAGATTCTATTGGCACAATCGGCACTTTCCAATGTCCTGTAAAGTTTGGTTTTAGTGAGCGCTTTAATCTGTAGGCTACTGAGAGCACATATTTGCATGTGTCTGTGTGCTTACTGTCCCCATGCTTTATTGTTGCTCAGCAAAACCGTTTATTATGCTGCCACTGATCCTGTCTTTCATCCAATGTGTTGGTGTCACAAACCAGCTCGCTGCATGTGACAAGGAGGACAGACCAGCCAAGTTTAAGTTTTATTTTAATTGGAAATAAACAGTTCTATTTACAAAAAAAGGAATGATTTCTGAAGGGTAACTGCATCAATAGTGAGTTGAAGGTATAGAATGTATGGGGAATGTTTATGTTATTGTTGCAGGGAGCAAAATTTTTGACCAAACTAAAACTTAAATGGATTCTGGGAGAAAGATAAAGACAATTAAAGGGCAGGCTTCTACAGTCTTGGTGGAGCCCCATGTAAGTTCAGTAAATTAAGGTGATGACCCTTCTTGACTGCCGGCACCTACAAAAGGAAGACTAGCCTGGCGTTTGTGCGTCGGCTAATGGGGATCCTCAATAAACAATAAACAATAAACAATAAAAGACAACACTTTTGTCTAGCACAGGTAGAAGGGGAGGATTCCAAACAGTGTGATAACCAACAAGGCTTAGCAATGATGTAGTCTCAAAAGTCACCACTGTCATACAGCCGCCTGCCCATCCACCCATCCATATGACAGTCAGTTTAGAGTGTTTGCTTGCTCTTTATTTATTTGACCTTTCTGCTGAGCACAGCAACTGCAGTGAATGTGAGCCATTTAGCCAACAAAGCACTGATTAATTGTCTGTCTGCAACAAGAGAGAGTGAGAGATACAGAAAGCAGCGGTTTAAACGGACGGTGAAGAGGATAGCCGGGGGAATAACTGGCCCATGCAAGCTTTGACAGGTTTAACATGAAAAAGGAGACACATTTGTGCCTCCTGTTGTGTGTATACATTGCTTGCGTGGGAATCGAAATGGTGCATACCTGTCCTTGTGTATATCTGTCTTTCTTTATGTCAGTGTGTGCCTACACGCTTCCACCAAACCACAGGAATGCAAGCTTTTTACATGAGTTCGTGCAATGCTGTCTTTGTTACAAAGCACAGGGCCTCCCTCGCTCTCTTTTCCCTGCAGGAGGTCAAATGTGTGGCATCTCATCAGCCAAGCTGTATTTGAGATAAGTGACGAATCAATACTTATTGATTAGGGGAGCTACCACAAGAAACTCTTCCCTTCCCCTGCCTGCTTTGCTTCAGCGTCCCTGTACAGAAACAGATGGCCCTGCGTACCAAACGGTGCTCAGCACTGGGACATGTTTAGTGGCCCAGACACAACCTCTCCACAGGACTCAGCTGTGTCCTACTGCCTCTCCAGCAGACTGACAAATTTAGATACCTATGCAGACACACACATACTGCGGCCCTCTCTCACAGATAGATGTCAAGGAATAAAAATCTGATGATTTGAGGATTATTTTTGCGTATTTTAACTATTCTTTCCTCTTTTAGAATACACTTTTAATTAAAGTGAGTGAGTGAAAACCATTCTTTACATTTTTGTGTGATGTGCAGTAAATGCCAGGGTGTTGATCTATTGCACTACCCATATGATTACTGGACCTTGACGGGGAGGAAATGAGATCAGATTTCCCACAACCCTTCACTCCCACCCATCGATTCAGAGCAAATTTACGGCCCACGCCCTTTTTTATCATTGCTGACACTGGCCATCTTGACATATGGCTCAACTACATATGTACGTATGTGTGTTTCTTTTTCAGTTCGTCGGGTAGTTGGCAACTATGTATTCAATATTCGAAAGGAAACACTGAACTTGCTGCACCTGAGCATGTGTGGAGTGGGAGGTAAAGAATGCTGCAGATTGCACAATGTACAATCTGCCACATAAGCAGAACAACAATCATCATGTGCAACAGGAAAAAAGAGAGGCGCTTGGAAAGGTTTTAATAAAATGATTTTGTGTTCTTCATCATCAATAATTTATTGTGGCTTCTGACATGAGATCCAGAAAGACATTTTTTTTTCTTTATCATTTTTAGTTTTTCACAGATCATAGCAAAACACATATCAGGACACAGTGCCATATGACTCTTTTTTTTTCCAATTAAGACATTTTCTAACAAACCTTAAACTGTTTGGAGTAGAACTGTGGATGCAAGTGACAGGAAAACATTTCCTCATAACTGACACATTGTACCAGGTCATATTCATCTGAACCTGTTGTCTGTGTTTATTTTGGCATTGCAGTAAATTAACACATTGTGTGGGAGTTTCAGACATGGTTTCTAATGCAGAATGACTGAAAGTCCCTGTTTTGCTTTGGCTGTTTTGTTAACATGCTGTAAACTGCCAGCCTTATGAGGCCTCTGAGGATGGATCATTTGTGGGAGAGCACTGGATTCTTGCACACCATGTCATCATAACGTGATGGGTTACAATTGTAGTATAAAGATGTGTGGTTTCTAACTGCATACTTCATCAATCAAAGGCAGATCCATTCTTTTAGGAAGTTACCACAGAGTCTGGTGCCAGTACGCAGTGTATACAAATAAATATAAACAGAGCATCTTCCACTCAGATCTCTCTTTACTTTCAGTGGAGAACTCATTTGCTCTGTGCTGAAGGATGTGGGTCGGGTTGTGAAAAAAAAAAAAAGTAAGAAAAACAGACACTTCCTTGACAGATAAGCTTTTGCTTAAGTCAGTGTAGGTGACTATTTTTCTTTTTGAATTGACTGTACAAACTCACGGAAGAGCAAGATTAAGCACACAGTAAAATTCACAAGAATTTGCACCCGGGTGTCATTTATGAAGAGTAGAACTGTGTGACTTATTTTCTTTGGAAACACAGGATTTCACAATAACTTCCTGTGTCTGAGTTGTAGGACTTAAGAACAATGACAATGAAGAAATTCCCCTGAGAGGCAAAGCGGCACAACTGAACAACTGTTCCTGTAATCCCAATAAGAAAGTGAATGAGGCAGCAATGATATTTTGATCATGCACAGTGTTGTGCACATCATGCAGTGTTGCATGACCTTGAAATTTAAAAACTCCAGGCTCAAAATAGCCCCAAGCAGAGCAGATGTTCATACATAAATATGTGTACTAAGATGTCAAAGACTAGGTCATATGTTTCCTTCCCTTTTCTGGAATATCTGATATAGACCCTTATGAATTATTATTCACTTTGGAGGTCACTCTATGGTAACTGGAAAGGGGGATGCTTGGTTTTGTTTATGTTTTCCCAATAGATAACAGAGAAGTAACAGTTCTGTTCAACATGTCTTTTTTTAAATTTATTTGCTGGTTTAAAATGAAAAACTACTTTTTGTGCATCAATTTTTTCCTCCACAAGTGAACACAATATTCTGTGGTGTAAGATCTGTATTGCATTGCATCGCACCATATTTTCCTTTATTTCATTTGAAAATATTTTAGTGGATTTGAAAGCGCTCTTTGGATTTGAAAATAGTTGCTGAACAGAGATAAACAGAAAATCAAAACATTCAGCTCATTGTCCCAAACTCTCGAGTCATTTGGAAATAATAGTGTTGTCCTTGAGGATTTCTTGCCCTCCGCCTCCCAAGAATTATTCCCGGACTGGAGCCTTTCTCACTGTTGCTCACATGACCCTCGCTTTCCTGAGAAGATGCTCTTGACCCGTTTGTCACATTGTGCCGCTTTCCCATCAGACACAGGATATGTGTGTCAAGAGGGGAGGGCTGCATGCTGAGACATTCTGAATATTGCAAAGCAATGTTGCAGATGTTATTGTTGCACTGTTTTACAGTGCATGTCATCAGCTCCTTTGTAAAAAATAAAAAGGATTAAAGTTCACATCCACACCTTAATTAACATTGTATATCACCTCAGGCTTTTAAGATGTCGGCAGAAGCCTCGTCCACTCCCACCAGATAATCAAGCCTTTGAAACGGCTTTTAAACATTACACAGCACAAGGCCTGAAGTAGTTTTCCAAGAACTGATCTACAATCTGCTACTTAGCATAAATACACTGCGGGATGAAGGCACGAGCTTGCACTCATGGAGATGAAACGAGACACGCTGCGTGTCAGCTTTTGTGATGTCAGCACGCGTGATGAGCCTCACAAAGTGCTGCACGCTAGAAAATCACACCTACGTCAGGTAATTTATGCATTACTCTAAAGTGGAGCTCAAGACCCTGATCAATGTTAAGTAGCCCTTCATCTTAATTAATAATCTACTCCATTACTTGAATGACACAGCAGGATCTTTCAACTAATGGTGCCAGCTGCAATTAGCAGGAAACCCACTCATGTTATGTGTGGATGATTTAAAGTCTGGATGCATTTAAGTGGCCTGTTTCTAGCGCTTGCTAAGCAGAGATAGCAATTAATAAGGTAGTTTATGATGCAGAGAGGCATAGAGGAAGCAGGTCAATTTCATTATGTTCTTTGTCTAAACTAATAATACCTAAAGACAACATGTGGGAAAGAATGATGCCTATGTTAGATAATTAACATAATCTTGAGAAGTTTAGCTTCAACTCTTCCGTAAAATGTGTGATACTTTGTTTCTGCTTCTTTCTGCTGTTTGTCTCACTCTTTGACTTCTAACCTCAGTCTGGAGCCTTGTGGAAAGTAACACAGCCAACCTTTTCAGTGCTTAAGCATGAATAAACTCTAAACTTTGAACACAAGTCCAGCCCTGTTTTTATTTCACATGGCAAAATAAAACATACAAGGTCAGAGGAAAATAACCTTTAATTTATTTATTTTTTGCTACAGAAGAGCTGCAAAGTATTTCCTCTCACAGTCACTTCAGCTAAATCAGACTGAGGCCATTTACAACATCCTCTAGTACCCACTCATTCAGTCTTAATGACACATATCACTATAGTGGAAATCTCATAAAACCTGGGAAGGGAAACATTTGGATTGCATCCAGTGGATCCAGTGAGGTCATTACTGTGGTGAACACTGAGCCATTTGTGGGTTGGGTGTTTGTCAGGCTGTGACTAAATCGTGATTCAGGGTCGGATGTTTAATGAATCAGAGGTGAGCTGTGAGAACTATACCTTCTTTTTTCCATAAACTTTCAAAGCCTGGTGACCCACATTCCTACCGTCCATAATCCGACTACCGCATCCTCAGCATCTACAACTGAACTGAGTGCATTTTCCAGTGTTGCCCGTGAGCCTCTCCTGCTGATTTAAATAGTGCTTGTAGCTACATGGTTTGTGGTTTATGCATACCAGTCAAATGATACTGTGTGTTGCTGTCTGAGAAGCACTGATGACATCATCTTCACATCACTGAGCAATCGTAAGGGATTGAGTAACTGGTACAGTACCACAAGAAGTTATTGTGCCCAGTAAGTTAATTTTAAAGTGTACTTACAGACTAATTATTACCTCCTGCGGTTTTATTGGGAACTGTTATTTTTATCTAATCAAAGAATGACTAATTTTCCCTCAGTAGCAGCTAAGTGGCAATGTAATAAAAATTTCCTCATTTCCAATCCAGTTATTTCAAAGCGCTGAGTTGAGGCTGAGAGATGGCTCTATCTGTAAAGGCTTTTGATGCCAGCAGATGAGAGGTCTGCACAGATGCCGAGTGGCTCCAGTCTAAAGAGGAGAGTCCTCCCTCTTACCTAGCACAGACAGGCACAAGGCTACTGCTGAGCTGGCAGCCAGAACAAAGCCCACCAACAGCTGCTTGATAATGTGCACCCATTAATTAAATTCTGATGCCTCAAGTCTGGCTTGTGTCGCTGAACGGAGAGCCCTTGCCTTGCAGAGCATGGAGGAATTATGTAAGAATGCACAATGTTAACCACACACTATACTGTACCTAATAATGATTTCCTCCCACTTTAGTATTCAGACCCTGAGTCTCCTTTAGGACATGAATTAATATTAATATTTTGTGTGTTGAATTAAGTGTTTGAAAAGATATTTGTATTATTTATTCAGCTAATCCTGTTTCTTTTATTCTATCTAAAACAAGAGTGTAAAGCAGCCAATATCTGCAGGCAGTAGAAAAACATTTTTCTCTCTGATATTAAAGTCTCTGCTGAGTCAAGTTTGGATTTGCATCCCATCATGACCAAAGTCTCAGTTAAGTATAGTGTGACATTTAGTGGATCCCAGAGAAATCAGCGCCTGACAAAATGAATAAGCAAATCTGAAGGGGTCAAGGACTTAATAGCTGCAGATCTGTTTGACTTGTTATCCATATTCTGTCACTCAGCGCGGCGGTGTTGAGAAAGGTTTACACACAACCCCCACATGCGTGTCATGTACTCGCTCTACCTTGTGCAGAAAGACCAACTATGTCACTCTCATTTAGGCTCCCACTTAAACTAAATGGTATTGGATTGCTTGAGTGCTGTTGATAAGCTACAGCACAGTGAAGCATTTATCATTCACCCTGGCAACAGTGGGCTGCACTTGAGAAATGTCTCTCCTGCCAAAAGAAGAATTACATGAGCTGACCTACAGTGCTGGACTCTGTTATGTCAGTGCTGTCAGACCTTGGAAATAAAAGTCCACGGAAGCTTGTGTATTGACTATGGCACCTGTAGAGAAAAGTAGATTAAAGTAAAACTGAACTGAAACGAGTTCCCTGATTTTCTCTAGAAATACTCACAGTAATACTTTTCACTAATACAACCATTAATGCAAAGCTTTGTGTGTCATGTATCATGTCAGTCTATAATTCTAAGAGGCAGGAAAAGAAAATGGTGCTTGTATGTGTCACTTTTCTTCTCTGAATACCAAAAATGGCACCTAGGCCCACTGAGAGGATTTGACGGCTGGAAAACTGAGAAGCACAGACCCAGGCTTTCAGACCGTACCTTACTTTCAGATCCCACGGGTATACCATCACATGCAGGTAGGTATCCGACTCTAATCCAATTATTTCCACCTAATGGATCTTATTCACAGATATTCAAAAAGGGATTAAATTATTATGTAGAAGCTGCTGCTTGGGCAAGTGAGGAATTCTACCTATTACCTTTCAAAGATATTTTAACTGTTCCAAAATTTGAATATCTACAGATTTTATTAAAAGGTTGGAGAGAGGATTTTATTTAGCAGTGCATAGCGCAACAAAGCCTCCACGCTCCATCCTAAATTGATGCCTGGTTAATCAAAAAGGACACATGAAGCTCTGTATTGCTGAGAATATTGTGTCATTTCTTCTCATGGACTATTCCTTAACTACCTGGGGAAAACAAGCAGTTCTTTTGTATGCCATACAACCAGAGACCTGTGCTGCTCTGCCCCAGGTAAGGAAAACAAAGGGCTCAGTGTTCAACATCTGACCAGTAGAGGCATCAGTGCTTGACTACCTAACTGCTTCCCCTCCCTTTAGCTATTCTCCAAAGTGGATGAGCTGGCAGTTGGTATATATGTCCAATTCCCACCATCACAACCACCAGCCACCGTAAAAGCCGTGGCTTACCATGTGTCCAGAACAGAATACAACACAATGTTAACAAACAGGCCAGGCACGGCGGTGTTGGATGACTCTTCTTTGTATGGAGTGAAAGGCTGATGCTGCAGTTTCACAGCACAATGACAAAAGGCACAGCCCAAAAACCGTAAAGGTAGAGGTGGAAGCGTGCGTTCCGCAGTGCATTGTGCTTGCCTTGTCGGTGTAACTGTGTGCCAAGTCTTTGCCACCGTACAAGGCTGCACTACCAGCCATTTAAAGCAGCCAACTTCTCCAGGATGCCAGAGCGTAAGAAGCCACGACAGCTGCAGGCCTACGGTGTGTCACTGATGTATGCTAGTTTTGGTTATTTGATTTGAACTGATCAATAACAATATGTGCCACCAACACACAATACCATCTGACAAGAAAAGGGGCATGATATGTCTGATTTTCACAGAATATAGCATTTCAGTAACAATGCACACTATCAGATAGTGCAAGAAATCCCCCTAAATTCCTCAATAGACTTTTTTCACTGAGGACAATTAGACAGTTCACAATAGGAGAGGCACACATATCAAACATCTAATTAACAATAGCTTAATTCCCTCTTGTTTTTTGGGTCCCTCTAGTGTAAACACTGGCCCATTGTCACACTCTTAAGGAACACTTTGAATAAAGGAGCCAATGTTGTTTGTATTTGTAACACCTCTGTTACAAAGACAAGTGAAATTTTTATTGCTGTGAGGCATATAGGGGCCCAGCAGATCGATTTTGCCCTGGGCCCCCCCTGGCAGGTTAATCCTACCCTGCCCCCATGGCTGTTCACCCTGTGAGAGGTGTCTTTGTTCAGAACAATGTGCATCCACGGTCATGCAAAAGGCAACAATAACACAGCCAGGATAAAACAATGTGCATCCGCCACCGAACAAAAGAAAACAAAAACCTGGGCACAAACAAACAGCAGCGAAAAACAAGTTTTAAATGCATCAATATATTAGCACCACAGAAACCAAAATAATAATTTGAATGCTTATCAGTTGACTCATTTAACATGCCTGTCAATCAAATCATCGGCCAGACAAATTAATTGACTGTACCTGTCTGCCCTGCCCCCTGGGCTCCTGCCCTCCTCTGAGCCATCCGCCGTTGCCAAGGTTTCCGTGTACGCGCTGCCTGCGAGAGCGGAGCCGCGCGACTGCCATACAGTATTGCCAGACATGGCGGCGGATCTACAGCCCGAGTGGATTTCTTGTCTCTCTTCTTCTTGGAGTTATGGGGTTACTCGGGACGGACGCGTCTTCTTCATCAAGTAATTATCCTTTCAGACAACGCGGCTCGAGTCATTTCTGTCCGTTTCTGCTTCGAACAAAGTCGGCGGGTAATAATGAATGATTTTCCCTCTCTCCCAACAGCGAAGAAGCCAAGAGTACAACCTGGCTGCATCCAGTAAGTGGCGAAGCGGTAATAACCGGGCACAGAAAAACTCCAGGTAAGGTGTCACTTAACGGCTGTCAAGTTTCTCTCCGGTGGTCGTCGTCATGCGCTGTTGTTTGCACATACCTTCAAACCGACACTTCCCACACTACGAGAAAAAGCCTTTCACATCCATGCTGTGTTTCTTAACGTAACGTCAGGAGTGGGCTTTTGTCGCTCGTGCAGTGAAAACTGAGCCCTGTCATGCCCACCTCTCTGTCCTTGCTCGTGCCACTTCCTCGTGAGCCTCTTCAGGTTGGTCAGTTAGAAGTTGACGAGCGGACGTTAGCCGCTTGCGAACTTGTAACACGACGACTTTTGCCAACAAGTACAGCGATGTTAATCAATTTCAGAAGCTTTTTTATTTTATTCTAAATCAAATAACGCTTTCTGTGGACCACATAGCCTGTTTGGTATGCACAATAGATGTTAAATTGATCAGTCGAGACTCAGCCCGCTCAACAGTGATATCCAGTTCGACAGGTATGCAGCAACTGCTACTGTGGACTGAGGAGTTACTGAAGATTAGCTGTAAATCTGACAAATTGTCTT
>JAQFJA010000023.1:19462428-19485017 GCA_029874485.1 Naso brachycentron
CTAGAATATATTGAACTAATATGTCTCTCTCTCTCTCTCTCTATATATATATATATATATAACATTACCTGATGTTTTGGCCTCTTGAGGGCAGCAGAAACAAGCTGTGGATGCAAAGTTGACATATCACCTTGATTGGACACGCAGCAATATTATCGTTCATTTGGAGTCGTGTCTGTGCCCACCTGGTGCATGAAATACAGTAGGAGCTTTCTTTTAGCTCTGTTTTTGGTCTCTACAATATTCCAAATGAAAAAATATGTTTCTTAAGCTGCTAAATGTTGCGCTATGTTCACAAGCTAGTCGCTAACTATTGCGGCTGCTGGGGCAAGAGCGTTTCAGAAGCTGCTTTACCCTCTGCTCTGCTAAGAAAACGCTGAGAGTCTTTTTGGATAAAATAAGGCAGGAAGTCACACACAGAAGTGGCTCAGAGAATCTGGTCAATCTTTAAAATGAAAACCCTGTGCAAAATCCTATTCATTAAGAAAATTAACTCAGACACTTAAATAGAGCTTGCTTACCCATGGTAGAAGCACAGAAAGTATGTAAAAATGCCGAAAGCAACAAAATTTAAGCAAGTCAACAGTCCTAACACTCTACACTGAGATGCCAACACTGGGCTTCGGAGAAGGACAGAACAAAACCCAGTAAGAGACACAATGCCATACAGCTGAGTGAGAATGAACGAAAGCAGTAAAGTTGCATGATCTGTGGTAAATATAGAGATATTGATTATAACTCCAACAAAATTGCTTCAGGCAGTTTATGAGATTTTGCTGTTTACAAATTGCATCAACCTTAATCTTTTTTTTTCTTTTTCCCTGACCTCTGGGAGCAAAACGTGTCGATTTGTCTTCTGAACATTTTTCTTCACCACTGAAACCAATCTTCAATACACTGTGGCTCGTCCACAGTGTTTTTTAATTTCAGTTGGCTAATAAAAAGAAAATGAGAGAAAAAATTGTCTAGCAGCAACAACAGCTTCTTGACCAGCACTGCAGCTATGACAGCATGAATCTCATATGGACACCAATGAAAAAATGCGGATCTGCAACATGTGGTTGATATCCAAACATTCCCACTTTATTACCATGTGTCTGTCGTCCCCAGTGGATTGAGAATATCGATTTATTATATTGTTATTATACAGCTCTGAGAAAGGTCATACTTACATGTATGCAAGTATGATCCAGGGAGAAATTAGAAAATTTATGTTGATTTTAGATCCTGTCAGTAGCATTTTGTTGCTGTTAAGGAAAATCTTGGGCCACCAAAATGTGAACTGCTCAAGTCTAAAAGAAACAGGCTTGTTTTAGCTTGACACGTGCTGAGTTTCATCCGCACGAGTGTCATGGGATTTTGTCATCCCATAAATTCCTTGTGATCTTTCAAAACTAGAGTCGCACAGTTTTTCTTAACAGTGATGATTTCTTTTGAGAGCTGCTCCAGGTAATTAGTCCTTTAAACATACAGAACAAGGCCAAAGTATGTTGCATTCAATTAGAATCTGTTTAATTGTTTGTGATTATGCGTTTGGAAAAGGTTGTCTGTTGCTCTCATCCTTTTTCCTGACTGGAAACTTGTAGTGAAGCACTTTACCCATGACCCCTTGTTTCCCAGACAAGTGAATGGAGCCTCAGGATCTGTTTCTGGGCCTGAGGAACAGCAGTCCTCATGTTTAGGAAAACATGTAAACTGACGTCGAAAAAATAAAAGTGAGCAGTCAGCTCCCTTGGCCTTTCTCGCCTGGCCCAGATGCTCATATGAAAGCTGACTTTTGTGTAACTGGACAACTCACATACAAGGTGGACGGCTGGTGTTTTTCCTGGCATTTCTTGAACAAACACAGACCAATTACCCTGGGCTGCCTGGTGTGTCAAGCCATGATCTTCAGTTTTATTTTGCATTATTTGAGAAGCCTTTAGGAAGTAAATCTGTACTCCATAGAACAAGAGACAGAGAAGTATAATAGAAGTTCCTGCAGTTTCCCTTGGTTAGCAGAAATCCCAAGCTCGAGCAGATATCTAGTGTCTAAGACAAGCAGCACGTCCCACGCCAGCTAACTGCCACATGGTCTGAGTGAGCTCTGGCGGCAGAGCAGCTTTGAAAACTTTGATCTGAAATATTCAAAACTCAGGCATGCAACTTTTCTAACTCCTCTGAATACATATGCAATAAAATGTGTGGCTCCTTCCCCACTCAAACCTTGGAATTGCATTATTCATCTGAGGCAGTGTTTCAACGTTCTCCCTTTCTCTGCCCGCGGTGCTCCCACCCACACCACTGAATTAAATACCTGTCTTCTAATTTAATCCCAATATTCTTCCCCATGGTTCTCCAAAACCTGAGCCCTTCTACCAAGCACATGTCCTGTCTGTATGTGCCTGTGGAGACACAAAAACCCCTTTTTCTAATACCTAAACATCCCTAAAAGTTAGATAGATTTAGCTTTTTTAGCTGTTACTTTAACAACACTTCTATACAAGTAAGATGTTTGAACCTCTGTAAGAGTTTTACTGCTTTATTATTTATTGTTTATTACAGTCTTGGATTATCGTTATCGTCGTTAATGTGTAAGCAACATTCTCCTCTTGTAGTAGGTCAAGGTGAAGCCAATGTATTAGGTTTTTTGGTGTTGTTGTTGGATAGTTTAATCAATAACTAAAAATGTTACATGAGCTAATCCTGTTTTTTAATGTAAAATCCTATCTTGTATGGTAACTTAGTTACCACAGCTGCCAAATAAATGTAGGGACAGTCCAGTATTTCCCTCTGTAGGAACTCCAAAGTAGCATGTAATGGATATACTGAAGTGAAGTTGAAATACCTGTGTGAATGCACTTATATTCGATCACTGACTATATGCATGCGTTACGATTAGGCTAACATAAAGCCAGTTTGACCCTTTTTTTCTTACTGAATACCATAAATACGATAAAATTTTCTTCCAAAGCAATTTTGCGTAGATTCTATTGATTTGTTCAGTTGTTAAAAAATGTTCTTACAAACACAGTTGTAACTGGACACTTTCTGACATTAAAATGAGGAAAAATTAGGAAGCTGAAAATCAAAACCAGAACAGCAGCTGGAGGTCTCTGTGCACACTTATTTTTATTGGCATCAGCTTTCAAAAATCACTCCTTGTTTTGTGTGTGTGTGCATTCTAGTGTTAGCTTGCATGTGCGTGTACTGTATATAGACACTTGTTTTGGTGTGACATTTTAATACCCTTCTGCTGGATACAGTATGTTACAGTCTTCCGTGTCTTGACAGTCAGCAGTTTTATTTACCAACAAGCACAGCAGGAGGGCGGCACACAGAGCTTTTCCTCATATACAGGAGACTGTAGTCACCTGTACGCAGTGGACTATCTGCATTAATGATAATCTGCAAATCTAGTAATGGAGTCATTGATTGGTTTGTAAAACATTCGAAATTTTGAAAATTGCCTAAAGCCCAAGGTGATGTCATTATTTGTCTTTTGTTTTGTGCAGCTATCAGGTTAAACGCCAAAGATGATTCGTTTATTGTATGTAAGACACTGAAAAGGAAAGCTGGGATCATCAAATGTTTTGCAAGTTTGCTTGAAAATGGACTCATTGACTTTCAAAATTGTTGTGGAATTGTTGAATGATTATTTGCATAATTGCTGTGACTCTAGGTCACAGACTTGAATTTCTTATTACACCAGAAGAGAATAACATACCTTCACCTTTAGTTTGAGGATTTTATGTTTGCATATGTGGCATTTTATGAAACTATATCTAGACATCTAAATCCTGTGACTCCCTCGTGCCGATGAATCTCCAGACTCTACATGAGTTAAATTTGAAAATTAATGCGAACGGTTTGAGAAATCACTGACCCCGACTCATGCATGATGCAGTTGGCGCTACTTTAACCCTTTTTTGCCCTGGCTGTATAGGACAGACGTTTTACAGTTAGTGATGTCGGATCAGATCAATGTTTCCAAACAGAGAGGAGCCTTGTTGACTCCTCTGGTGTTCAGCCTAAAATGCCCTTGTTCTCGTGCAACTGTGTGTACACACACGGGCAGATAAATGACTGTTAGGAAATGTGTGCACGTGCATGTCGGTGCATATGATGGCGGTGGCATTTGTCTGTGTGTGTGTGTGTGTATGTGTGTATGCTTGTGGAGATGGTTGTCCACAGCGCCTCAGTGGAAACTTGGCAATGAGCCGACCATTGCCCATGAGGGCTGGTAAACACGCTGTGATGGATCTCACTCTGCACACAAGTGCCAAACACAATGTAAACTTGTTTCCATCACTCCATTTAGCCTTGTGCTTTTCTTTTTCCCTCTTTTCTTAGTTTTTTAACTCTATACCACACTGCGTTTTATGAATAATATCTAGAATGATGTATATAATGTATGTATTATTTGACACTAAATGGCTCAAACTGCTTCAAGTGTTGAAAGAGAATCCCTGGTAAAGTGTAAAGTGTGACGCACATTATTTGGGGTATTATCCAATACTGATAAATGTAATCAGTATCAGTATTATATTTAATTGGTTTAATCCGTATTTTATTTTTCTGATCCCCTCCTCAATATGATATATCCTCCATTCATGAACCCTTTCAATGGATCTGTCACTTTCTCTCTTGGTTACCTCTGACTAACCTGCTCTTGTTACTTGCTTCATGGTGATCATGGATCATCAGTGTAATGTCTCTGTTAACACTGTGGTTTCCAGCTCCAAGTGGAAGAGGTTTGTTGTTAACCACCATGTTACCGACCATATAATCAGAACCATGGATGAGGTACTGAGATGAGATAAAATGGTTAACTGATAGTACACATGGGAAAAACTGGTTACAGTGACCACTAAAGCTGGGGAAGGCAGTTAATTTTTGATGTCTGGGACAAAAATTCCATAATAATCTTTCAGCATATTTAAATTCAGGTGGTCTGAAAGGACACCTCTCCTTCGCTCTGTATTCAGGCTTTAGAAAATGAAGACCCTCACAGACACTTTTTGTCCAATCACTGGTCATTTTGGGGCGTGTATTCCAATTGGCTGCTCTACAAAGACAGATGCGGGTTCACGTCCCCAGTGGTGGAAAACCCAGCAGGAAAACTTGCTCTTCCAGCTTTAGCAACAACTGCAATCACAACAAAGTAACCCAAAAAAAGTAAGAAAAAAGTGAGACCAAGAGTGAAGAGAGGGTGACAACAAATGAAAAAGAATGTAAGCCAAGTGAAGGCAGCTCAGAGCTACAGAACAAAAACTGCAAGGGGGCAAGAGTTGCTTCCTTGGGACTCTTATGCTGCAGCTAGCTTGATTTCCAGACATTGCCTACCTCAGATTTATGTGTAATATTCAACAATGTGAAATGTAAACAATACAATGATCTGAGTCATATTCTGAGTGGATTTCACCCTTGATGCTCTCGATGTAAAATTACATTTAAGATTATTGAAAGCTATTTACAACCAGATTTACTTGAAGGATGTTCATCAAGTGTGAGGTATATCATCAGTTAATTTTTCATAAGAGGTGGACATATAGACCCGGCAGAGTGAAGGGGCTCAGTGGTAAACAACACAGTTGGAAAACAGCCTTTGACATTCACACTTCCTGAGTATACATGAGATCTGTCAGCCGCAGCAGCTCCAGAGGCCAGCGGGGTCTGAGCGAGGTCACATCCGACGACTGCCCCCCATGCAACATCCAAACCAGATGTCTGATGAATTGCTCCTCATAAAAGGATTCCTTTTTTTTTTTTACAATGGACTGTGGCATTCCCAAATAGGTTCCCAATAGGGTAAGACATGTGCATTCCTACCTGTTGTTAAAATTCTTACGTGTAATTCTGAACGGCCTCTGGACGTGTCTGGCAGAAAATTTCTCAATGATCATGTCAGAGGATGCTGGGTGTATTGACGCTGAAGAACATTAGGATTCATCTCCATGTGCCACCAAAGAAATCAAACTTAAAAGTGAGGCTTCTTATGAGGGAAAATTTGCAGGTTATGATGAGCTTCATTCTTGACAATTTACAGCAAAACAAAAGAAGCTGTTTGCTTTCATGTTTGATAATCATATGTTGTTTCAGATTCCACATCTGGTCTTAACTGCAATTTTTCACTTGTTTCCAGCATAAAGCATCATCTGCCTCATTTTATATTACATTGCCACACGCTTGTATAATTTTGGTTGACCTTTTTCCCCCCACATGATGAAAATATAAAAGGGGACCAACAGTGTCACAACATGAGTGAACTACGACCTCCTTCAAGTAAAATGAAAGCTTGTGTATACTTATTTTCTGGCACATTTCAACTCCTCTCTCCTTCGTCTTACGCTTATCTTCTGTGTATAAAGAGGGAATGTTTCTGTTCCTGTCTCCTGCAAAATAAACCAATCAGATGATACAAACACCCCTTCCAAAGAAAAGTTACCCATTGCATCTGATTGGGTGAAAAAAAAAACAGACGTTGTCGCCAAACTCTGCTCACACTTGAAGGCGGCAGCTGTCTCGTGTGGTGCGCTGCTTTGAAAGGGCTGTCTGGCACTCGGTGAGCATGTGCTGAGAGGTGATGGACAGGACCTGGCCTCCTCCTGCTCCTATCACTCCCTGTTAGCGCTTCTTCTCCTCCCGTGTTTCCCACTGATCACAACTGACAAGGGATACACAGGACTCTGTCTACAACAATGGATGGAAAGAGTCTTGCTGACCTGTCTCATTCTGGAGAAATGAGCACAGGTAGAGAGGAGGATTGAAAAGTGGGGTGGGGGGTGGTAAAGATTTCATGAACATCAGCGTCACAGTCCTGTTTTATGGGCAGCTTCTCTTTTTTGAAAAGCTGCAGGATTTCCATGAACTAATGAAGGACGTGTGGCTGAAAAGACCATGGCGTGACAGAGCGTTGTCTATGAGAACGCTCTGTCTTCATTTAGATGCTGTGCGAAGACCAGATGTTGGAAAGCTTCAGGGTTAAATACACAGTATAAAACAGTGAGTGTATGTGTGCACAGAAAGGAGAATTACAGAGTCAAGAACGAGACTGAGACATGCACAGTACGTCAGCTTCCTTGTGTGTGCATCAGCAAACATGAGTGAGATTGCATGTGCTTGCTTGGCTGTATGTGTCTAAATCATATGCGAGAGGGAGCGATCCCATGAGAGCATCACATAGACATCTGAGGGAACACGTGTGCCTCCTGAACTGTGAACGAGAACTTATGCACATGGGGAAGATCTGCATGCTGAAACATTGATGGAAGCTCGTGACGCAACGCATCATCAGTGACACTTAAAATGTGATGAATATTTCAATGACGTGGTGGAGTGGGGACATTAGGAGTCAAGCTGGAGGGCAACCACGGGACTATTATGGGAATTTCACTGCAAAACAAATGCATGCACAGCCTTTTTTCCCCTTCTGTCACCATCAAGACACTTTTCCACAGTTAAAAATGGATTGATGTCAATGTAGTTTAAAGCTCTGGGGTTGCTTTTGGTAGCCTTGCATACATTTTAGAGGAAAACTGCATCAAAATGAACCCATCGAGACAAAATGCCTTCTCCTAAACACACCGTGTTTATTCCATTCAAAGAGCAGCTCACTGGGAAAATATAGGTCAACCCCATTTTATGCAAGAACAGGTTTTGCTGCAGTTTGAATAAAAAAAAAGCATAATAAAAATATTTTACAACAAAAAAAAGTACTGAAAAAAAATTCTGGAGAAAAAAATCTGTTTGCCATAAGTGGTGAGGAAAACGCCTGCTGGGCTAACTGAGGAGAGATTTGGGGGTTTCACTGCTGCTGCAATATCTTGCTCCCTGTGTGGAGTCGGAACTCGGGGGTGTGAATTAGCTGAGACTCATGGCTGGTTGGAGAGCTGGTGACAAACACTCCGGATTTGCCCCTACAAAAACGCCGAGCAATAACCTGACGAACATTAACTCGCACTGATAAGATTCCTCAGCAGCGTTTATCCTCGAAAGTAACAGAGGAGCGTCTACCATTTCAGGAGAGACGGGAAAGTGGCCAAACAGTGGACGCACATAGCGCGATTTCTTTCTGAACGTCCACGGAACGGGACTGATGTTTTGCAAAGACTATCGCTGCCGCACGGACCGGGCCGTGGAGCCACAAAGCGAAAAGAAGGACGACAGAAGACAAGGAGACGGCGCTCAACAAAGGAGGAGAAAGCGGGACGCGTGTGTGCAGAGCAGTGCCCTAGATCTGCATAACATCTGAGTAACTCTGTCAGTCAGACTCCTTTCATGCTGTTTCGGGCAGCAGTTTCTCAGCCCGCACCTGGAAAAACAAAGAGAATGTGTTCAGTGGCAGCACATCTCCATGCGTAAATGGAGAGGCTTCGGTGCGTATTCGCTGTACTTTTTCATTATGCGAACAATAAATGATGTTTGTTTTGTCATGAACTCATGCCCTGTCCCATGAACACACTGGTATAGATGCATTATAGACTTCCTCATACTTCATATCTGCCATGAGTGATGGCGATGCCTGCAGAATCTGACAGTACCGGTGCGCCAAGCAGCAGTCATGAAAAAAGCTACAGCGCACCGGATCGCAATGGTTATGTGAAAACATGTGTCATCCCACTGTGCCGTGACCGAAATTACGAGTCGTGGGTGAGGCTAATGTTCACAAAAATATGGAGTTCCCAGAGACTCCGGAGCGCGGTGTGTGCGGGGTCGCTTTCGGTTTTTCTCGCTCTGTTGGTCAAATGTGCAGACTGGAGAGCTGAAGCCAGTAGCAGCAGCAGCAGCAGCAGCGCTGACAACAGACTCTCGCATTCATCGTCTCCCCTTCACTTCGTCTCAGGCTGCGCGGCGGAGCTGTTGCAAACTTGCTGGAGTGTGGTTTCGCCATTGTTCACCCTCGTATGTGCCTTCTTCTGGGTCGGTGTCTACTTGATCCGCTGCGGGGTTCTAATCCAGACCGCCCTCTCCCTCCTAACCTTGTGCCACCTGGGCGAAGCCGCTGCGTGGTCTCTCCTGGACGGGACAGATGAACAGCTGTTTTCATTCACGGCAGCAGCCGTGGTCGTGCTCATCTGCGTGGCCACCGGCGCACTCATGGTAGCACGGCTAAATCAGGGCATTTCAGTGATCCTTTTCATTAGCATAGTCAGGACTATATCACTTTTCTCGCTGCACAAAGTACGGGCCACTTGGAGACCGTACGTAGCGTACCTGGTTGGAGTGCTGGGCATCCTGCTGGCGAGGTATGCTGACAAGCTCCTTCCCAACCAAGGGAGACACAAGGAGGGCTGCACCCCCGTGACTGGAGCAAGGGAAGAGATCCCTGTATTTAAAAGGCGCAGGAGGTCCAGTTCTGTGATAGCCTCAGACATGGCACACAGTCAGTCCAACAGTAAGTCCCATCGCCGGACCTCTCTGCCATGCATCCAGAGGGACCAGGTAAGAAGTTTGTGTCCCATTCAACTTTTATTATTATGGCTTGTTTTCATTTTTTCCAATGATGGGTTTTGTGTTTAAGCTGGAGGAAAGAAAGGAGGGAGCAGAGCCACAGCAGTGAAATAAGGAATGTTGGCCTTTTATGACTTTGGTTGGAATTTTCAGGATTATTTTACAATAATTATGGCTATTAAGTAATTCATGTAATATTGAGAATTACAAAAATCCAAAACTGTATGTGTCACAAACCACAACACTATTATTATTATTATTATTATTATTATTATTATTATTATCATTATGTGTTTACTTGTTATGATCCTGTCTGCAGTGTTGATATTAGTTTGTTGTGCTTTGATATTTGATGGTTTCGTATTCCTTCGATCATCTTTGGAATTATATCTTGCAGCCATTGCAAACATGACATTAGAACATATTATTATATTTTTCACATTTTACAGTAACATACAGTATCTTTCATTTTGAATATTGTATCAAAATATTTTATTTGTACCAAAAAGATCAAGGAAGCTAAATTTTCCACATTTTTCTCTGAATGCGTTGCACCTGTCAGATGAAGGTGATGATATCATTCATGGAGGCATAACCAGTATAGTTGCAAGTGGAGCTCTCTTTTGTCATTTGAAAACAGACGGACAAGTTTGGTATTTTGTTGCTATTTTGGAAACAGCCCTCAAAGCTGATGAAAAAGGTGGAGCCGAGGATGTGATGTCAGTGATTCATTGCATCCCCAATTATGTATGTCAAGCATTTTCCAGATATGATCTCTGAACCAAATGCATTTTTATCTTTCTGTGCAACTGCTGAACAAGACTTTAACACCCCTCGCTCTTCCTCATCACTTATGGAGCAGCTCTGGCTTTTAAACCTCCTCTGATACTGATACACATGTGTACCAGTGTTGAAAAGAGACAGGAGGGTCTTAATGGATTCTGGGGGTGGGTGGGTGGGGACTCATATCAGTTCCTTGGCCTCCTTATGGAAAATCAGTGAGCATGCTGAGCCTGTGAATGGGAAACAGACTTTGGAGCGATCAAAGCTCTCGTTGTGACCTGTGAGTGCGGTTAGCTCTGGAGATGAGAGGCTGCACTGTCGGCCCGGCCACTTGAAAGATGCCCTCAGCTCTTAGGGCCAGTTAGCGTTGTAGTGTGCTTGTTTGTTTTTCTTTGTGGTCACACACACACATACAAACAAAACACACACACACTCCTACACATACACAAACACAAATCAGATATGAAAAGACTCTTAGATATTTTACAGTTACACATGATTTTGAATCACACGTTGGCTTAATGTCTCAGCTGAATCTTATACGAGTGTCAGTCATTATTAATTTGATATGCAGTAGTTTTTGTGCTGCAGCAATGAACTGAGGAGAATCTTTATTTTAGAATGAGTGATGGGCAGGAAAATGACAGACTATATGGTTCATACTGTGTAGTTCCTGTATGGCTACAAACACAGAGATAGTGTATAATTTTACACTGCTGGGTTCTCAAGAGCAAATGCTGCAAATAATTGAAAGACAAATGTGCTTCTTTAGGAATGTTTGCTTTTATATGCATCAAAATATACAAAGAAAATAATCGATTTAGTATATATTGTTGTTTTTTATCTTTTCTGTGGTGTTGTTGCATTACGTAATGAAGTTATAGCTTCTCTCTGTAATCTCATACTCAGTGATCCTACATTAAAGCCAAGAAGAAACTGACAGCTAATTTTAGTATTTTATTTCACTCAGTGGCGTTTTCATAAGAGTAAACATGAGAGGTGACAACTACGCTGTAATAAATTCACTTCTTTTCAGTAGCAACAGTATCCTCTTTGAAAGACAACAGTCGATAAAAAACAAAAGTGAATGGATGCCATTATGTTTGCATTCTGACTCAATTACTTTAAGGGATTTTAGATGGAGTTACTTCCACAACAATAAAAACAGCCCCAAAATCAAGACATTAGTTGCAAACAGCTTTCATTAATGCAAATGTGGCAATTAACTGGTTGTTGTTTGCTTTAGATTTTTATTTTCTTGCAGCCGATAAAAGCAGAGTAGGATGAAACTACCAGACAAGAACGACAGGCAGTAACATGCAGACTTTTACAACATCTCTGACTCTCCTCTGCTCCCTCACCTCAGCCAGACTGGAGCCCTCTGCTGAGAGATGATCTCTATTACATGTTTTTGTTGTGGGACATAAAAAGACAGCAGTGCTCAGGCTGTCTGGATCATATGCGAAAGTAAAGAATCTAATATATTTTCTGTAATTACCTCAGTCCTCTAACATTCACTCACATCTCTGGCAGCGGTGCTAAGCGCTTGACCAGTCATGGCCTGCCTGTAATTGAGACACACATGGCGTACATATGCTGTCTTAACCGTGTCTTGTCTGTGTGGTCTGCAATGTGTAAACAAGCCCATGCTGACCCACACTAGTCATCACTTGCTCACATGGGGCGCTGGCCTCCCTCAGGGGGGTCAGACGCATGTTTGGGGGCCACAATGCAACCACCACATGGTGGCGAAAACAGCGGAGATGCCAGACAGCATAAAGTGTCTAACTGACTCTGTCTGGAGGAGACATTATAGGTTAACTGTGTAGCAGCAACATGACTGTAATAGCTTTTCAGTCAGATCCCCTAAAGAGGCTGAATGATGTTTTAACGGTTCTGCCCTTTTGCTGCGTTCAACATAGTTATGATATATTAAAGACGCAGTAAGAGCGGCATGACAAGGAGGAGATCTGCACTTTGTTGTCGTGACGATGTTTGCATTAGTGCTGTGCGTCTGAAGTGTTTGAGGAATAGCGTGAGGTTGGATGATGGATTGCAGTTTTGTTTTTCTCAGGAAGCTTCTCCCACAGACATTAGACTCTTATATAAAGGCCCTTCAGATTGATAGTCACAGTGTAAAAACTGTTTATTCAGAAAATAAATAGAACAAAGAGGAATCCCTCTGTCTCCTCTTCCTCACAAGCTTTAATGCTGCCATGTTGCCCTCCGCCACTCTGCCAAAGCCATGCTCCGAGGCTATGCTTCACTCTGCACAATTGTGAATTTAATAAACAGCCATTTTCCCTCTTTTTTGATCCCCAATCGGCTGCCAGCATCTATCAGCTTGCTAAGTATATGCATTTCGCAACGCTGAGGTCGTCGTTCCCATCATCAGCGTAATAAAAGAAAGTCATTATCTGCTGATCTGATAGCAGTTAGCGGGGCCTCCACGGGATAGTTCTTCTTCTCCGGTTAATACGAAATGACAGGCCAGTCTTCTGTGTTTCAGCTGGAGATATTGAACCGGAGGAAGAGGTGTGGACTTGTGGTGTGGATCGCTTTTCACAGCGTGTAAGGAAATTTGAGTCCAAGGCTATCCTGCTGCAGACATCAGCGCTGTCATAGAACTTTCTCCCCTCTCAAGCACAGCAGAGCAGGCTGCCATGTTGCCAGATAAACATCGAGTGTTTTCAACTAAACCCACCTGAGCTGCACGTTTTTAGCAGAGCTGGTGAACCGAGGAAGGGGAGCAGGCATTAGCAAGAGGCTTCTGCTTTTCAGATGAATCTCTTTACAAGGTGTTGGAAGCCACTCCCTATTCTGTGTCAGTAGCTCCACCCCTTAACGCAGCGCTCTACTCTCTGTCCTCTCACTAACACCAACACAAATATTATCCCAACCAGAGGAGGAAATTCTTTCTTAACTTGGATGATAAAGATATTCATGAAATCTATGGTAATGACTTCCTGTGGAATGGGGTCCAAACATAATTACTGCTGTTGTAAATGTTTCCTGTTACTCTATTTTTGCAGCACCGTCCATAATTGAATTTTGTTTTGGATGGAGGAGGTTGTTGATAGCCTGTAGGGCAGTGATTTAGCCACTGTGCACTCTCATCCCAAACAGCTTGTTTGTATTCTAAACACATAGCCTCGTGGGATATGATGGTTTTTTAACTTTTTTTTTTTTCACTTAGCCTGGACTGGCCTCTGGGCTAGAGATGCTCTCGTTGAAAGCCTCCCCTACATTTGGAAAGGAAGCTCGTATTAACGTGGCTGTGTGTCTTGTGTTTGGGCGATCTACTTCACACTTTGAATCCCCATTCAGTCCCAGTGTATTAGCTGCACTGTGCATGTGTGAGGAGGCAGAGGGGTGGAGGAATTGGGGTAGGAATGAAAGTAGGTCATTCGAGGTTTTGTTTAGTAGCCAGGCAAAACAGCAGGCTTACTTCTACCCCCCTTGAACGGTGGAAGAGTCTTGCATTTGACTGGCGCAGTGTAGCAACTGTAAGCGTTCTTGTGCTCTGGATTTGTATTTGTTATTTTCTGTCACCTCTGCCATGTTGGCTGCCCAGCGTGAAGCCACATTACACTGAGTGTTGATCTGTGGCGACATAAACAAGAGCTTTTTGGTCATATTTTTTATTCGATCAGTGTGCTGCCAAGGTCAGCTCCCATATGTTTAAAGTGAAATTTGGTTTATTACAAGCTGGATCTTATTTTCATAGTTTGGGGAATCATTTCAGTCTGTTTTGATGACATTGTATGAAAAGATTTGGTAACATTGCAACATCACTACTACAAAGTATGAGGCTGCAAGAAATGAGCTGTTGATTATATTATAGAACAGCTGATAACATTATAGAGGTTGTAAACAAACCAACACTGTAGTGGAATTATTTAAACGACCTAATATAGGGTAAAAATTAAGCGTGAGCATGCTTGAAATGCTGATAATAATCCCTCACTGTGTAGAATTTATGTAATAAGTTAAACCTTACAAAAGATGAAAAAAAAGTTTGACAACATGGGAAATATGGTTAAAAACTGCCTTGCAGAGAGTTAGATGAGAAGTTTTGAACCCCTTTCACGTCTGTACGGCAAACATAGAGCTACAGCTGATTAGCTTAGCTTAGCATTTAATAATGATAGCAGTGGATAACAGCTAGCCTGGCACCGTTCTAAAATTTAAAAACAATATAAAAACTTATTTGATATGTTAAAATAATGACATTTAAAGATGCTGGTTAGTGTTTTTCTTTTTTTTTTTTCACGTCAGCCAAGCTAGCTGTTATACACTGCTTCCAGTCTTTATGCTAATGCAAGCTAAGCAGCTACTGGTAAGTGCATTTATACCAAACACTCGCTGCAAAAAGCAAATAAGAGTATCTCCTCAAATAGAAGTATTAAAATCTTTTTTATTATATGACCACGTTTTGCACCATCTGACCTCTCTTAAGGGATGTTTTCGTCATCCTGGATCTTAGCAATTAACCGAATGAAAATAGTATTGTTAACAGATAGCAAAGATGGCCAAAACTATGAAGTAAGACCCATGTTGTAATAAAGCAGAATTATCCTTTAAACTCTACATTACATGGCTTTCCCATCTGTGTCCAATTCTTTCATTACCTTCATTTACAGCGATGAGAGTAGCTCATATCCTGGTTCTTGCCCCATGTCTCTGATCAGTTAAGCCAACCAAACCAGAGGTCCGGGACTGAGCTGAGCACCCCTCTCCCCTCCACCCCTGGCACGACCATGATCTAGCTCACTACTGATTACCATGGAAATTATGGAAGGACGTCTGCGTGAGCATGTGTGTGCATGTAAGCGAGTGTGTATGTGTGAGTGTGTGTGTGTTGCCAGCAGCTTGATGGCTGCCAGCTGCTGCAGGCTGAGAGGTTGAATCCGCTCGGAGAAACACGGAGGGCCTCAAACCACAGACACAACCCAACGCAGCTGGAACTGCTAGACAGGCACAGGCCTCCAGTCCTGACACACAGCACACATATTAACACTTCAGGACTCTAATAACTGCCTCACATTTGAATAGAATAGCAGAATCTGAAGCGAATTATGGACTGTTTTGTGCGTGTTGAAGGCTAGATTACACGCTGTTCTTTCTTCTTCTGCTGTCTGCGCTTGACTAAAGGCAATTATGTCACTCAAGTTTTCTGTGTTACCATAAGAGACCAACTATTTCAGTGATGGAGGTGAACAGAATGTTCCTGGCACAAATGTGTGTATGCGTACAGTAGGTGGATGTGTGTGCTTGCGCATGTGTGTGTTCATGTGTGATGCAAAGATAGATAGAGAGAGAGTGTGTGTGTTTGTAAAGAACTGATATTTGTATATGTGCATATGTTTGGTGTATGTGTGAACAGAGTGGGGTAGTGTCTGAAGTTTTAAATGATTATTTATTGATAATTTATTTGTAAAAATAATAATATGTTGCATGTTTTTTCTAGAGAAAGTCAGTTTAAAGTTAAAAATGCCTCCTAAAAACTGTAGTGTCTTCTGACAAAACTAGTAAGTTACTATAAACAAAATAGCAATCACAAGTTTATCAAACAAAAGTTCAAACATTATTAAACAATATTTACTCTGGCAGGAATAGCTGCTAGAGACAGACAGACAGACGACAGTCAAATGTGGAAATATTAATGAATATAAAATATCAATATTTTACACTTATCAAATTTATTTTTTGACTATTACATCTGTATTTACATTTAATCTACAAATATTTAAATTTAGTCCACCTATATTAAATCTGAGCCATTTACTACATTACAAGAATGTAGCAAAGGCCCTTTTGTCTTTGACTTTAAAGCTCTTAATCAGTGAAGTGAGATGTGAATCAAAAGGTGAGAGTTCGTCTCAGAAACACTCTTTACAAGCGAACATGTGAAGAAGAGAATAACTCAGTCGTTACAGTCACAACATTCGTTTTAAGGCTGTTAAGAGATGTTCTTTTGTGTTTGTGATTTGTTCCTTTAGTGTATCAGGACTGTTTTTGTTGGGATGTTTTCACTCTGTGGGATGTATCTTAAAAGAAACTCCATTTATAAAATCACAAGAATTTGTGCTTTCCATTGTTTCGCATGAGTATGCACTTAAAATAACAGTTTTTGGACAATAACAGAATCTAGTCTCACCTAGGCAGACCTCTCTCCACACTAAGTTAGTGCTGTGCCAGCGCTGGAGAAAGGTTGGGCTCAACCTGTTATCAATCCGAAATAAGGGGAAAAACAATAGAAACAAACAAAACAAAACAAAACAAAGGACAGTGGTGATAAGCATCACAGACAGATTTACAGTTTCTGGTATGAGGAGGAGCTCACCTTTAAGGCAGAGTTTTGGTACCTACACTTTTGTTAATTTACTTTTATAAATATGAACTTTGTTTTCCACTGAACCCTTCTTTAACAAACGAAGGCTAATCTCTAAAGTTTAGACAAGCAGTCATACAGGGGGTCCAAAATACAATAGTCTAAAACTGGAAAAAAAAAAAGTTAAGTAAGAAAGAAAAAAAATCACACATAGGTTATTAAAAGGACTGACACTACGTTCCCAGCTTTATGTGGAAAAAAACTTAAGCGTGTGATGCTGAGGCAATGCTTTGCTCTTCAAAGGATGAACAGGTTAATAGGTGCCAGTGCGCATCCGGTGCGACATCACTTTGGGAAACTGAGCACAACACGCTTGGCCTTTCATCTCTATTTATCCTCCTGAAGGGCCTTTTCAATCACACGAGGAGCCCACCTTTAAGACAGTGATCCCTTACATGCGGGGACATTCCTGTGCTTGCCCCGGGGCTAAATGAACTGGAATGTGCAGGTTGAGCAGACCCTGAAGGACAGGCCTGTGGGCCCCGCTCCATGACCCTCCCCTCCTCAGCCCCCATCTCCACGCACACCCCGACCTGAGCCAACACCACCATCCTGGGCTGTCACCAGGTGTGCAGCTGGCCTCTGCCGAATGAATAGACACTCTCACATTGCCCTGGGAAGTGTGTGCTGGAGTGTGTATGTGTGCATGTTTGTGAGAACGAGGCAGAAGCAGAAAGAGGAGGAGGGGGGGAGCAGTCCAAACGTAAATAGCTTCAGTCAGTAGAATGTGTAAAAAACAAGTGGAAGAAACAACTGTTAATTTCCCCTCTTTGAGTGTGCACGTGCACATTTGGGACTGCAGTGTCCCAAAAATTGATCTCATGGCCTTCGATTGGTGTTCGGGTTCACAGAGGAAGTGCAGCTAATCTCTCAGGTCCAGTCTGGCCATTGTGTCTCCACTAGAAACAGAACAGGCCACAGTCCGTGCTGCTGCTGCTGCCATGATTCATTTAACAAGCAGGAACATTTTGAACCCCTCTGACTGGGGCTGTCCAATAAATCCAAACATGGTCAGCTATTAATTGATTATATATTTCAGGAGCATGACAAGGAAGGCTGTTTTCCCTGATGGATGGTTGTATTTAGTAATTCACTGCCTGGCTACATTTGGACAGGCTGTTGCATACGTTTTATTTGATTCAAATTGTTCATGCAGCAAAACATTTTCTGCTAAACTTTACAGCCTCTGCATTTCACCACAGGGCTGGTTGCAAGTTATTTCCAAAATACCAGTGGTAGAAGAAGAGTTCAGATCCTTTACTCAGGTCAGAGTAGCAGTACAACAATGTAAAAACACACTTCAGTGCAAGAAAAGGCCCTGCACTGAAAAAATACAACCGATATGGCCTGACCGATACAGAATTTGTGGGGTTGATGCTGATACCGATATCTGGGAGCGAGAAAATTCTGATATCTAATATATCAGGCGATATTACATATATTTATAATATCAACTGAATGTGGTTATCAAATACTTATACAAGGATATCATACATTTTAGCAAACTTTATTCCAAACATCAGTTCACTGAACAGTAAACACTTCACTTATTAGTTACTAAATAACAGACCGTCCTCTCCTGGACAAACTACATAATTACACCATTTTAAATAACTAGTTCAAGCATTTTTTCCAGCCTTAAAAAACAGTTTTAATATGGCTGCATATCTGAGAACATATATGCGAATGCTGATATATCTGCAATAGTCTGATGTTGGCCAGTAATATATATCAGTCAGGCCTTAGTTTTATTCGCAAATTGAACAGCAATAAAAAACAATATTTGTCATGCAACAGATTGCCCCTGTCAGACTTATATGTTATATTATAGGATTATTAGTACCGATTTTTAAATGTGAAGACATATTTTCATTTATATCTTGTTAAAGTACAGTTAACTTTAATAAAAAATTATGTACACTAAGGCAGTTTAATCATTACAATGTATTATATTTTTAAAAACTGTTATGTATAAAATCTTAACCTTAATGCAAAGTAGTTAGTGGCTGTCAGTTTAATGTGGTGGATTAAAAGGACAATATTTCCCTCTGTCAGCAGGCTTCATGTCTGTCTAGCTCGACGGCATGGTGCGAGGAAATGTGTTATTGTAACCTCTGCCTGGTGAGCCCTCCCCGTCCATCCAGCCCGCTGCCTCACTGGCTCGCCATGAGCCCGTCTGTCCCTGCAGCCAACAAGGCTTCTGCTGTTCCCTGCTCAATGCTATGTTTTACTCTCTAAATATGTCAGAGAAAAAAAATATGTCTGTACATCTGTCTGTCAGTCAGGTTATTTCACCCCATGCAGGGGCGAGTGTCTCAGCCTTTGGGTTAACGGCTGTTTTCGTGCAGTCACTTTCAATTAGTCAGATATTAAAAACGCAATGTATAGCTGCAGTGCTGCACTGAATGTGCACGATGGTTTACAGTGCTGGTTTTTATTTAGATTTTTATAGACGCGCCATACACAAAACAAATGCCAATGTTGAAATGCAAATTATGATGCTCAGTTTAACGGTGTGGAGCCATTTATGTCCCACTTTGGTCAGATTTCTGAATTCACTCTGCAAACAGAAGCCACTAATGGTCAGTTCAAGGAAATGAGTTATTTTTGCTAATTAAAAATAGCAATAGATGGGGCAAGGAGTCAAAAATTAAAAATCTGTCTGATATTTGTTTTTAAAGTTTAAAAAAAACACTTTTGCTCTGTAATTCTGGTGTTTTCTATTTATTTCTATTTCTTTACACCAGGTTTACATGTGTGTGCGTGTGTGTGTCTGTGTGTGTTTTATCATTTATTAATGTGGGAAAACGAGAAAAAGTTTTCAGGAACTTTTCCCCCACATTGTGCTAAGTGTTATAAATATTTCATTTTATTTTCAAAGTGAATTATGTCTCAGCCTAACATTCACTTGTACATGTTGAAGACGTGAAGAGAAGAGGGCCCTGAGATATTCCCACACTTGCAATAGTTCAAATATACACGCTATTATAGTTTGAAGCTCTCTGCTTATTTGATTTAGAATTGATAAGATGCAGGCAGGATGTCTTGTCCCTTGTCCGTTCATTGCTGCTCAGTCTTTCTGCTTTTTCTTTGTGAAGGGTGTGATCAAGTAGTGCCCCCCTCCAGTATGTCTTTACCACATGGATGCGCACTGGCAAGGCACAGCCTCGTTGATTTGTTGCTGTTATGCTCTGCATTGACCGGAGACACTAAACGCCATCTGGGATGACATGTTCTTATGCAGGTGACATCCGTTTATACTTCGCTACAACTGATGGCTGTGAACAGCAGGTTCTTCTGTATGCATTCGTGTGTGTTAGTGTGTGTGGTTGGACGAGTCCCGCGTAGCGCAGATGAAAAGCGGGCTGTTGGTTCCAAACATCCCTTCATGGCCGAGATATCCAAGCTCGCCACTTAATTGCTTTATGCAGAGCAAGCCAAACATGATCCATGGACGCTGGCTCGGGTCACGTTTTTGCCTGGAGAGCAAGAAGTGAGAGAAGACATGTCGTGACAACATGTGAGCCTCGTTGATAAGCACATGGCATTGTGGCAGAAAACTTCAAATGATTCCCCTTCTGCGGTCCTTCGTCCACCCAGATAGCATATATCCACATTCTCTCTGTAAAAAGTGGGTGGAAATTGAAAATGGGACTCGCAACAATGTGATTGAGGTCAGAATCGGCAAACTGAGTCTTTATTTTAATGGTTTTGTGCCTTGGGCTGCGTCAGGTTTCGTTCTACAGAATGTTTTCCATTAGCTGCTGTTCCATCCTCTTGCTGATCCCTGCGTCGGCTCCTGACAGCTTGAATAAAATCTCCATACCTTCTGTAGCGGACACCTAACTTCCACTACTTCTTCTCTCTTCTCTTAGCTTTTTCCCCCGTCTGATCTGTCCTCTCCATCGACAGTGGAAAGACTTTAATGTCAGGTCTTCAGGCTGGAGGCAGTTTAGCAGCCTCAGACCCTGGATCACGATGACGGCTCTGAGACCACAGTGCAGATCTTTTCTTTTATAGAACACCACTACCACCGTTTTCTGTCATTCTGCACTTCTCTTTTTCCTCCCTTTTATTGGTCTAATCTTTGAGCTAAGGCGAGTATGTTTGTGGCCCTTTTTTATCATCAATAATCGACCCTTCACCTTGTGTCTTGCTGTCTTGGTCAGTGTTGATATTTGAGAATTGTGAGAGGTTTGGCAGGTGAATCATTGAGGGTTTTCAGAGAGCGTTTCCATTATAAGGATGTGGAATGGCATGTGGTGATTTTGGCAAAGTGCCACAAACCGGAGAGGCAGAAGGACTTTTGACGTCATCGAGAAACGTGACCCACTTCTCAAGGGGAGAGGAGCCTTGGGCTGGTTGAGCAGATGTTGCACAGATGAGCCTGCATGGACACACACAAACACACACACACACACACACACACACACACACACACACGCACGCACACACCTATTCTGTATGCACACTTTCTACTCTGCCTTTAATTCCCATTAAAATGCATGCAGAAAGAGAATCAGGGGCGCAGGAACTTTAGTTGATTCATATTTGGGTTTGTTAGTGAGCACATGCATGAACTGATGTAGTTGTTTGATTGGCACAGCATGACAAAAGGGGCGATGTTAGTGGGTCGATCAGGTCGTAGCCGATGAGTTTTCACTTTAACACATCTGAAAAGGGCAGAAACGAACCTGAGGCAGCTTCCGCAGTTTGCCTTTTAGCTACCTTGCTCCTGTTATGTAAGGTGGATGTAAGGAAGACGAAATGATGTTGGGCCCAAGAGAACCACTAGTTCAGTTCACTGCTGGCTCCATCCTGCTCATCAGCCAGGGGCAATCTCCTCCTCCTCCTCCTCTCTGCCATCACTCCGGCGCTTTCAGATCTTACATAAAGCCTTTCTTTCTGGTCTGTCAGTTCGTTAGACGTATTACAGTGCAATAGGCTCGCTTTATCTCTCTGCACTTTCCATTGAAACTGTAAATGTGCCTGTTGTAGTGCTTGTTCCAAGAGATTGGGTAGATCGCACAGCTCCAGGCTCATTCCCATTGGAGTATCACAAAATTCAAACCAAAGCCTTCTAGATTGTTTCTATCGCTAGTTTTCTATTTTCTTATTTCAAAGTGACTATGATGAATGTTTTTAACTGACAAGGAATCACTAGATATTATAGGTGTCATTTGTAATTGTTTTAGAATTATTACACGACTCTGTAGTTCCTCTCTGCAGAGCGTTTCAGCATCTTTTGCCCCACTGTGTTGGTTTTATGGCCAATGATTCAACTTTTTTTGGTTGCGGCCAGCTTTTCAGCAGGAAAGCCAACTAAAACTCAACTCACGATCTGATCACCCCCAACCAGCAGACAAAGTTAGCTGCTATTGCAAAAGAGACAGATATTTTGCTCAGGAGTTGATGGAGAACAAAACAGAGCTAAAAGGGTTTTAATATATATAATGTCATTTTTTTGTGATCAACCTAAATTGTGATAATATATCAGTTTTGTATTTACAGATTTTTTCTGTTTTTACCAGTTTATTGGCTTTTCATGGTGCCACCATATAAATCTGCACTCAGTCCCCTGTGTGAGGCGATAATGTTTTATCTAATCTTATTTCACCCTGTGAACCTTATACACACGTCACAATTTGTGGCGTAACAGATCTTCCATATAATTTAAAGTAATGAGGGGAAAAAAATCTGAGGCATGTCACAGAATTCACTTGGATAAATCAAATCATGGATGCAGTACGTTCACAATGCTTGCAGCGATTCTTTGTTGGAGCGAGCAGGCAGAACAATCTAGCCTGCAATCTGAGAGTTCATGTGATTTGTATACGAACATGACAGGTTTGACTTGTTCTGCATGTAAACACATTTCACCTCATTTATTCTCATTTTCCCATAAATCTGTCTTTGCGATCATTTGGTCTAGTTCTGACAGATATTTTTCCGAATTCATTCATGTTTCATATAGGTTTTT
>JAQFJA010000023.1:19503238-19515281 GCA_029874485.1 Naso brachycentron
TAGTTCCCTTCCCTCCAGCAATGACGCAAATGACCCACGATGACTGACCCCCACGGTAAAACCTGTAAAACATTAGCCAGCGTGAATAGGAATGACTCTCCATGCTCTCCCCTCAGCAGGCAGGCAAGGAAGGATTTACGAGTGTCCTCCCAGCAGACGGCTGCCGTGCTCTGGGTGGATGTGGCGGAGGAGAACGTGTGGCGAGGTTTTTGGAGTCACAGGGACAAAAATCCAGACAGTGTTGGTCAGAAATTTGTGTCTGCCTGGACTCGCGCCTTTCCACACACACTTTTCCTGCAGTTTTACTGTATACAGTACACACCCCTATTAATTCTTAACACTTTATTAACAATTTTCCTTTCCCTTTTTGCATTAAAGTTGCTTGTGTTCAGTTGAATTCAGGACAGTTCATGAAGATATTTTCCAAAGAGGATAATAGTTTATTTAACGTAAACGTTAGAGAAAAATACAAAGTGTGATAAACATTGTGGGTAGAAAGAAGATCAGTACACATACTTTTCCACTTCTTATATCTATCTGAAAATCTACCCCCTTTTTTTTTAAACTTTTAATAATACAAGTTTATATAGCTGCCACAGACTGTTCAAAAGGAAAAAAAAGCTAAATCTCTGATGCAGACAGTTTAAAGAAAGTTTGTATCTGTCTACATGCTAAAGTAAGAAATGGAAAGAGCGCGAGGTAGACCAGAGGGATAAATTTTTAAGGCTTCCTGCACCCACCGCTGAGATAGAAATTAATGGAGATTTTAAAGATATATGTGCAGTATCATACTACATTTGTTTTTTCCAACTGGAGCAAAAAAACAAAAAAAAACACCTTCCATTATGCAGGATGGGAATCCTGTATATACACATTGTCAGGATTCTTTAAAAAAATGTCAAAAAAACAAAACTTCCCAAAAGGGTCTCAAGAGAAACAACCATATACACTGATCATGAGAATACCTCCACCTGGGGGCGCAAAACAAGATTACACCTCATTTTCAAAGCTGTGATGAGCAATACTGCATTTCCTATCACCCTTGAAGGTGTGTACAAGCAGAGGATTTTGATGGTGCCTTGACTGTGACCCAACAACTAAGACTTTGTCATTCCTGAAGCTGTCATATAGAGAGACTTGATAGAATTTGACATACTTTCTTATTTGTTGGCTGAAATGAATTTGAATCCAAGGATGTCTGAGTCAAGCACTGCAGACGTCAGGATTTCTTTGACAGTGAGCAGTGATAAAAGAACAAAGGAGGAAAAAGTAAGAAAATACAGTATCCTGAGACCTTGAGGCTGTGGGTGTGTGTGTCTGTGTGTGTGTGTGCACTTACGCAAGTAGGCATATGTTTGAATTCATGACTTGGCAGACCTTAGTGAGAGCATAGTGAGTTTAATTGGATGGAAAGTTGGTGCATAAAACCCTCGGGTCAAGCTGATTGGAAATCCTGCAAACTGGTTTCCCGGCCATTCAACAGCGCCTTAATTAACCCAATAATACTGTAAAATCAGCAATCTCTCTTTTTCTCCTTTCCTCTTCCCCAAACAGAAGAGCTCAAGTTGGCACTTCCTGGTATCTGTGTCCTCATTGAACACTGAGTACATTCAGTTGTCTAAGAAGCCAAAACTGCTACTCGAGATCTGAGTTGACACACATCAACTCCCCCCACGATGAAGCTGGTAACGAGGGACAAAATCGGATGCAAGAGGCAGAGAAAGAAGAATGAAGGCCCGATCATGAATGAATGATTAAGAAACACTGCTAGCAGTTCACTGAGCCATATTAAGATGGGGGCAGTTTCCGGTTCCCTTTCCAGACAGATTTAGAAAAATCCTCTGAAGTGAGTTGACGAGAGCAGGTCAGGCTCATTCCAAATCTTCAGGTTCATCAGGATGAAAGTTAAGCTTCATGGTGCTGCTGCTGCAGCTCCCACCACTTCACACCCACAGGGGAAGTGGTTGTCAACTGGTTATTGGCGGAAGCGAGTCAAACAACGAGCATATTCCAGTAGTTTGTTTGTGCTTTGACACCATGGTGTTTACCCAGCACCTCAGAGGCAGGGCAGCCTGCTGTGGGCTGTGGCTAGGAGCCATGGTGGTGGACAGGGCATGGCTGCATACTGGCATCCACACTGCTGCCCTCATAGCACTCTGGGTGAGAGGAAGGCTGGAGCTTACTTGGCAGGCCCTGTTTTGAGTCATGAGAGTGCAGCTCATTTGCAGAGGGCAGAAGGCTCATTTTGGTGGTTGCTTTCTTTGTATATCAGACCTTTTATAATTGGTTTCTTATTAATGTTCTTTTCATTATTTACCTTGACTTTTGGGTGAGAGATACTGGCAAAAGATTAACAGATACAGATGACCTGGGAATGAGATGCAACAATCAACCATAGTGGCTTGGACTGAACCCACAATCACACATCTTTCCTGAATAATTGTTCCTCTTACCTTTAATGAGTAGAAATTTTTCTGCACAGAACTGTAATGGAGCTGTTCAGTAGGAGGACTCATACAGAGACACAGGTTATAATTTATATCGGTGAACATCCCGTAAAGTCGTCACACTATCACAAATCAGACAAGATCCACAGTCCTTGCTTTGAGCAAAAGGCAATCTAAAATTTGCTCAAAGCATATATGTGCTAATGCTAATGTTCATCAGTCTGTATTAGCTGAATTAAGTCCCTGTCTTCATCATGTGAAGGTTAATAGTGTTTTATTTAAGCAACAAGCCTACATGCAACTAATAGCAAGTACCTCTCTGCTGATGCTTAATAGTGAAACACCATGAAACCTTAAGAGTAAATTTTATACTAAAAAGAACATTTGAACATTTGAAAACTGTCACTTTAGCTAACTTGAACCGGAGTCTCCTTCCAGTGGTGTGTTAATTCAAAATACCAAGAAATGTATTTGCTCACTTCTTCTGGTATCCAGCCAAGCAAATATCCGCTGACATGAAATAACCCTCTCTAAGATTTCTGCCTCCACCCCGATACAATAAAGGTGAATGGAATTTTGTTTTCGGCGATCATGTAATTGAAAATGACATTTCAAATTTCAACAGCAACATCTCTTTTCAGGAACAAAGTCTGTGAGACTCTGAATGTTCCACAGACCCTGCTGTGTACCAGCTTTTTTTAAAGTAGAAAATAATTCCAAAGAAAACTGTTGACACTGAGGTTTACGGGTTATCCACAGAACCTGGGACATTGTTCCTGGAAGACGCAATGCTGTTGACGTTTTTAAATGTAAGTCTCCAGCGCTGTGAGCACCACAAGTGAAATTCCACTCCTGTCCACGGTATGGGGTGAGAGCAGAAATCAAACAGACATCTCTAAACCTCGGCAAATTAAGAATCAGCCAAATCTATCTTCATGGATAAAAACCAGCCACCTCAGTCAGTTTACCACCTCAACACCACTTGCTGCGAGTGAGAGTGCATGAAAACTGATAGAAAGGAGAAAAAGGTTCAAACTTCCAGCAGCTTCCACTCCAAGAAGCGAGAATGCAAACTTACGCAAACCTGCTGAAAAAGGGAAAGATAACAAACCTAAGTGTTAACAATGGATTATCAGTGTTAAACACATTTTGTTTAAGGTCTTTTTATTGATATAACTCTGTTTGCTCCTTTAGAGTATCACTCTGGAGCATGAAAGTACAATAATGTGTTCACAATGCAGCAGGAGTCCCATTAAAATGCCTCAGACCTTATTGCGTGTGTCATGTTACGCTGGTGATTGAAAGACATACTTCCACTCTAAAAGAGACAAAGCATTTTTTCCCTTCGAGGGCCAGTTTCCGTCTCTTAAATATCACAAGTATTGCTATAAGTGATGGAAAGCCACCACCAGACCTGGCATATTTTAAGTTATGGGACGGCATGATGAATCTTGCAGAGGGTGAAACAAAGGGCATAACTTCTTCAAAGTTGTTATTTCTCCCAGTAGGTGAACTGGAGCTTTAGGACAAAAACAAATCCATTTGGAAAATTTACTGCTTCGTCTGTGTTATGCTGCCTGGAGGGTGTCCATTAAAAACCAGGAGATATGTAAGGAATCGTTCATGTGTGGTTTTACCTCTTCAGACATAATATTGGCAGTGAACTGTCACATGTATTAAGTATAATCTTAGAGAACTCCTCTGTCCTCCTGAAGCAAAACAAGGTAACAAAGCTTGACCAAGACTTTTTGTTTTTATTGTTTTTTATCATCATTGCTTGGAAAGGATTAACTTGGATAAGCAGAGAACGTGTAGCCACTTTATCTGACGTATTTCTTCTTTTTTGCTCTGATATATACATAATTTAGCCTCTGTGACGTTATGTCTAGTTTTTCTGGGATTTTTTCTACTTTCATGTCTGACATTGTTGCTTTTTGTCCTTGAAAAATAGACAGTGTTTGTGTCACAGTAATTCTTTGTTTATTCTAACACTGGCGGTTTGAAGTATGAAAAGACCAACTCTGACATTTTGTTTACTGATTTTCCAGCTCTTCTAAAAAACATTTAAACACGGTGGCACCAGACTACACCCACTGTTTGGTTAAGTAAGTGGGTAGCACACCATCCACATGCATTTGTTGATCGAATTGTTTTAGCCGCTCTCAGAGGAAATGAACTTGACCGTGGGCTGTAAAGTCACCCTGTGCACGAGGTGATCTGCAGTGCTCCAATCAGCTCAGCTTTGATTTTGTGTGGGGTTTTTTGTTTTGGCACATCAAAGGGCACATTTAGACTTCTGTGTAGTCTGGGTTTGTCTGTCAGCATTGAGATGAAAGGTTGGGTTACATAAGACTGTACGACCGAAAGGCTGTTTATGTGTGTGCGCCTGGAGAGCCTCACTGATACGAGGACCTTCTAATGGAGCAGGACTCCGTCGTGACCATACAAGAGCTGCTGCCATCTCCTATACTGTAAAAGCAAAGCCCTGTTGTCAGAGCAGTAAAGGATAAGACAAACAGCTCTCTGACTGGCTGATACCATCATTTACAGTAATTTACATCTCATACACGAGCCTTTTTCACAGCCGATTGCTCGCTGACTTCCTTTTTCATCTAGTATGGTTATTTTAATGCATGAGAAGATTCGTGCATGCTTGACAGAGCTTTTAAGTGGCTCACAGATATTATCGCTTGGACAATCGGAGAATCTCGGCTCTTCGTAGCTTCAATCCTTGGGCAAGAAAATGGAGGATGAGAGATGAAGATGTTTGGTGAGGAAGGACAAACCTTGCATAGCGATTTTTCTGAACCTCGCAAATGTCAAACCAGAGAAAAGCAGCTTCTCTTCATGAATGGGTGTGCATCATGTTGTGTGTGACTGTTATGACCGCGACCTTGTTTGCTTACTGTCAGGGTCGCCACGTTCTGCCAAGTGGCTCCCATTGTTGCCAGAGCCTTGGCCAAAGGATGAGGTGGACAATAACTATCCCTCAAAGCAGCAAACAGACCCAATCTGCCCAGATGATTAAAATCCAAACAAAGGCATCAACAAAATTCAAACCACAGGACTTAAACCTGCTATGATCCCAACTTCATTTACAGAAAAGGTCATTAAAGGCCCTAAAAGCGTATTTTCTCAATCTGCTTCTTATTCAGAGCAAGAACTTACCAAAAGGTACCAAATTGAGAACCTTTTTTGTTTTTTGATTTTGGTTTGGGAATTTATATTTTTTCCAGTATTTTAGCAACATTTGAATCAAAATGTGACAACAGCTGGGTTTTTTTTCTTTCTGTTGATTATTGTCAATCAGTATAAGTACAGCATGCCCATACAGTGCTGTTGAATCAGAGGTTTTCATTGTTGAGCTGTTCCTAAATAAAATTTTAGGATTATTTCCATAAGTTTGGTGTCTGTACGTTATATTGTTTCTTGTTGATCACATATTTTTGGGTTACAGTCTAAGTATCGTAATCCATTAGACTATCACCACCAGATTTGACACGAGGCCTCCAACTTACTTAGTTTTCTTATTAATTAATCTGCCAGTTATTTTCTTAATTAACTAATTCATCATTTTACCCATAAAATGTCCAAAAAAAAATTCCCTTTGTGTTTTTTTTTCAGATTACTTTTATTGAGTCTAAAACCCAAATTTATTAATTTCCTTTAATTTTAACACAAGTCAGATCATGAAATCATCACACTGGAGAGGCTGAAGCTAGAGTAGCCTACATTTGATCTTTCCATAGAAAAATTATTAAAACAAATAATCGATTGTCCAAAATTTTGCTACTAATTTATATGAATGTTTGACATCAATGATTTTTTTAGCACAGCAGTAAAATAGGCCTGTGCTTATCAGTATGGTAGTCAGTAAACATACAAAATGCAATTACCACATCTTTAAAACGTTTATTTCCTGGAATTACACACGAACAAGACTCTTTGAAGTGCTGACAAGAAATTTTATGCTCTGTAGACATTTATTCTGCTAATACACGTTTGTTTATTTTAATGCTTTGACCAACTCAGACAAAATCTATATTAATTTCTACTGAATTGGCATGGTGGAAGGTGTCAGAGGCATATCATAAAATCTCAACACATACAACTAAACATATCTGTGTGGTTGGACATCAGTAGAGGTGCTAAACATTAGGTAACACGCTTCACTCTTTAAGCCAATATAATATAATACCTGCGGTTTTTACATTCAACAACGTACAACTTAAACTACAGTATAATGCGGCAACAGGAACACACCTTCAATATTGTATCTGGTTAGAAGTAAGCATCACTGTAGGAGAACTCTCCACAAAACAGCACCGACCACCGAAACCCCCTGTTTTCTCAGTTTTTTCACTTACAGCATGACACAATTCAGTGACCTCCACTGACACAGTAAATTAAACCTGAATTATCAGTTTGGCTCTTATACTGAGCCCCTCGCCTCAGTGTGTGAAGCAGCAATTTGTCACAGTGACATGCTGCGTTTCTCAGGACTTTTCGGTTCCGGGCCAGAAAGCTCTAACAGACAAGGGAGCAGAGTCTGACTTGGCTCTCCTGCAACATGTTCACCAAAAAATCAGTGAGAGTTACGCTGATGCATATGGTGACTCGCAAGAAAGTGGAAAAATGGGTTTACGAGGCCTGTGGGAGGACACAGTGGCTGGTAATTAGACAGCGTAAAAATCCTCAGCCTCCACCAGCCCCTCAGGCAGTGAATAGGAGCTAAAGTAAACCAAACCTGACTGTGAAATTGCATTAGACGTCTGCGCTTAATGGAAAGTGAAAAAAACAGACAAAACCCATTTTTGCATTTATGAGCGTTTCCATTCCCCCCACACTTCCTTGACTCTTTGCATCACCACTGCTGCTCCTCCTCTTTTTTTTTTTGCGACAGCACAGTATGTCTTCATTATGGTGTCGTCTTTGTAAAGCTGTAGGATGCTCCCAGAAACAGGATGTGCAGGACTGTGGTTTGAACATGTCTCTGTCTCTGTTTTCCCACAGATGCTCCCCCGCTCGGACTGGGACCACAAGAGAGGCTCCCGAGGATCACAGGTTAGCGCTGTCCACGAAAAAAGAGACACACCAGTAATAACAATAATGATAAACAGCTGACGGAAAACACACACACACACACACACAGATACACATGCACACACACGCACAGTAACTCCCTGATCCCTGTCACTCGCCTACTCACACCTTATAAATGACGCAAATGGCAGAAATCTTACCACTAACAAGCCTGTTCGCCTGCTCATTTCAGCCGTGGTTAAACAGCATGTCCAGAGGTGTCACTTCCCACCAGAGTCCCTGTTCTGTTAGTCTAAAGGACACCGGTCTGTGATTTGGCTGTGAGGCTCTGCACAAGCTGTTAAAAGCCAGGGAATTGAAGCTAGGAGGACTCGGCACAGAGGGCACTACTTGAAGAGGGCGAACACAAACTGCCACATCCCTGAGTTTACCTTTCCCATCTTTTGGGGGCTGAGAGTGTGTGCATGTTTGTGAACTGATGTATTGAGCTGCAGCAGAGCCACAGGGCTGGACTTTGGAGTACATCAAGAACACACAATGCCCTTGGCGTTGACATGGCCATGTACAGTATGTTAGTTTACTGTTATGCATGCTCTCCTATCAGGAGGATATCCTTTAAGGATGAATAGACAATGCGTCTACTCTGACAGTAAAATTAGGGGATTTTTCATGAATAGCAATTATAACTTTGCAGAGCAGGATTGGGCTTGAAATCAAATTACACACTATGTAATTTCTCAGAGATGCTAGGATTCTTACATTAGTATTGCATTCCCAAATTCAGCCTCAAGGGTCAGCTATGCTCGATTAAATACGGATATGGACACAGTTTTCTATCCATACTCTGTGTTCATTTTGTCCGTGTTTCTGCACGTTTACCGGAAGCTTATGAAGGCAGACAAAACAGAGTAGTACCTTCAACCTCCCTGGAAAATCTTAAGGGTAGTGTAGACAATAATTCAAGCGTACCCAGAGTGAGACACGGGCAAAGAAGAAGAGAGGAGGAATCGTGAGATATGAAGAACTCATGCAAATATAAATCTCTGTCCACATTCTGCGCTGTATTTAATGGCCTCAAAACCACCGCCTCTTTTGTCTCTTCTCAAGAGGTTCATGATAAGGATGTCCCCCAGCGTTGCACTATTTGTTGTTGTTGTTGTTGTTGTCATGTTGACAGGAACTTTTTTCCACGTACTTTATTGAGCATATGCAGAAGTACAAACAAACATTTGATTCTGAACTTCCATCAAGATGACGTATTGCATAAATTCTATGTCAGTGTAAATGACGTGTGGAAATATGTGGGCAGGGACGGCTACAACATTTGAAATAGACGTGTTTAATTATGTACGTAAAAGGAGTATAAATGGGCCTTTAGAATATTGCCCCCACAGGACAGAGAATTTTCAAATAGCATGTTATCCTTTTGAAATATTGTTCAAGGTTCATATCAATTTGTTATGTGGGATTAGAAGGCAAGCACATATTTTTTGATTGATACATTCCCTAAGCTGCCATTTAGACTCAGTGGTCAGTTCAGTCTTTTTCGTTTTATTCAGACTGGTGCTGTGTGTTCGTCAGTGGAATCCTGTAATACTCCAGAGGCTGACGAGACTTGTAAGAAGTTGAGGGTTATGTTGGCATCTATCTGCTTCTCGTGGCTCTTTTCCCTTGGCTCTGCTCTCTTGGACCAGCTTGTTGGTCAGAGAGGCTGGTAGTTCTTCACTCTGGTGTGCATGACACCTCGTAGAGTGTGAAAATTACACTTCGCTCTTTAACCGGTGACCAGAGCGCTTGATTGATCTCCGCCATGTCGTAATCGCCAACATGCACACATTAGCAGGCTCATTTTCCAAACCACGTCTTTTTCCCCCCTCGTCCAGAGCTTGCGGTGGATGTTTTAGCTTAGGAATTGACAGTGAAGTTATGTATGGAAAGAGCTATTTAAATATTTGTATTCAACTTGAAAACACATTGGTTTTGGAACATTACCCAGGGAGATTATCGAAGAAAAGAGTGTTTGTAGGCCCGGATCTTGTGACTGTTATTCTAAATTACAGAAGGCTGGAAGAGTGGTCTGTGAGCAGACAAGCCATGACATTGCAGTTGTGATGAAGATTTCTCAAAATCACTGTGAGCACTTCAAACACTCGAGATCAGCATTTCTTAAATAGCTGGTTTTGGAGTTTCTGCCCTTTTTTCTGGTTGGTCCCATCATGACAGTTTTGTAGAGTATTTTCTCATTAAATTAGGTCCTGTGGTGAAACTGAAAGAATCTTAAAAGTACATGTGCAGTTCTGTCCACTGCCTGAGAAATAATTGAATCTGCCACAAATGATACAGAGGATACAGACACATTTGCAGATTTCAAGCTCCTACTTTTTATGACGTGCAACAGTAAAACACCTCTGAGCTTTTATTTATAGTGTGGCTGTTAAGTTAGTAAGACTTTTTAAAAACTCATGACTGTGCCCAGTGCCATGCTGATGATGGATATACATTTAACTACTTGTATCGTGGTAAATCCTCACTCGCTCATCGCCTCGCACAGGCCATCTGTTTTACCTCATGCATCCCTTTTGTTTGCTCTGTCCTTAGCGCCAGCATTTTTTGCCTCTGCATCTGCCAGTCTGTCTGTCTCCTGTTTTTTTTATTTTTTTATTTATTTATTTTTTTTTAATATCTTGGTTGGCTCCTTTGCTGGAATCAAACACCCTTAAATATGTGGAAGGAAAAACAAGCCTCTCCTTGGAGATGAGATGGCTGCACGTTGAGGGTCAATTGGCTTGACCTTTCCCAGTAAATCTTTAATGAGGCAGCTATTCTTTTTTGTTTTGTTATGATCCCCCCTTGTCCCCCAACATACCCCCTTTTAATAAAATATGTAATAGCTTCCAATCATATCCTGGCTGCAGCTGAGGACCTGGCTCAGCACGGCTTCGGTCTGAGCTGTTGGAGGGGTCTGTGAGAGGAGCTGGGTCGCGGTGAGGGGTGTGGGTTGGTTGGGAAGTGGGAAGTGCTGCTGGGTGTAGTTTTGGCTGCAGGAGCTGAGGCACGGAGCAAGAAGTGTCTCAGCGGAGTTTTGTGTTACCATTTTGCTGTGATTCACACTGTATCAGTGCTCTGTTATTTTAAATAGAGAACATCACCATCTCCCCGGCTCCTCCTCAGCTAATCCGTTTTGACAGATGTAATCAAGGCCATTATGCTAACTGCACTGCCCCTGAAATAGAAAACTGCGCCTTAATGATTTTTCGAGAGTTCTTTGTAGATGCAATCAACCTAAGAAAAAAAAATGGACACACTTAAGTATTTTTTTTTCCTGCAGTATTCCCCAGCTTATTGCTTAGAACATTCTTGCATATCTAAAAAGTGTGAGGATTTGTACAAGTGGTTAATTGCAAAGTGAGCACTGCAGTGTGTGTATCTTTGCGCCTTATGAGGAGCCAGAGTTGCTTATGTTGTTGAAATGTGTTTACCAAGAGAATCAAATACTTTTCTTTCTCCAGCGGGCCCCTGAGGCATTTGTCCAGTCTCTAGCTCTCCTGTGGGATATATTATGTTCTTGCTCTTGCACAGTTTTAAGAAGTCCACATATCACTTGTGTTTTACTAAAAGCCTAGAGGACTGTATGTTTAGATGAGGGAGCCAAGGGGTTAAAAGTGCATGAATTCGACCATCTCAGAAATGACAAAAATGTGACCTCTCTGTCTGTGTGTCACATTAATAATCATCATTAGACAGAAGGATCAGCGATTTGTTTGCTTCACAAATGCACTTTATCTGTCCTCTGTAGAGTTATCGGCAAAAAACATGTGGACACAGCAGGAGCACCAGCAATCATGTTCCAGTGCTCTGTGTTGTTCCAGCAGCTGACGGGGTCATTTGTAATAAATTATGATTCACATGAGAACTGTATATTTTGTGCACACATGTCAAAAGTTAAAAACGCTAAGATTGTTAGAGCGTTGGATGCATGTATGTAAACCAGCATTTCAAATCATTTTCAGCATTATCGTGGGTCAGTGTTGTTTAAGTGTTATTCGTGAAAAAAAAAAACAATTCAGTCAAACATAATAATGATAAAAGAATCCATTGATCTGATAATGTATCATAATTGAATCAGCACTAAGAATTATTGTCAATATTTTTTGGCCCATTTTGTTGCAATCCGAAGTTACATGCATGGCTGAGCAGGGCTTTTTGTGCAGAAAGGCTGTGTGGACAAACAGCTTTTTCAGTCTTCTGGAGTGATGGTTGGTTTGTTTTGACTGGCCCTTGGTTTGGTTTACATGAACTGCTGCGTGGGTGTTAAGCTATGGCATGTCTATTGACGTACTGTTTCAAACTGCGTTCACACAGGCAATTAGAACCATTGATCATGTACACTGTTGTTATTCATAGTAAAATGTCATAACAGAATGTTCATGCATGGTTTAGTATATGACTTGGCTCATAAAAACTGTTTATTGATGCTGGTAGTCAGTTTATCAAACGAAGGATGTCAACAACAGCTGGGGGCTTGTGACCAAATGTGTCACACAGATTTGTGG
>JAQFJA010000023.1:19573196-19586746 GCA_029874485.1 Naso brachycentron
AATTTATGTCTAGATTAACAACTTGTCTACACTTACTTTTGTTCCTGTACAGGCCAACACGGGTTCCACCATTTCTGAAAACGTCAGCAAACATGTCACAACTCGTGAACTTGCAGCTTTCTGATAAATTTGACTTACGACATGAATATGACTAGAGGGGGTCGTTCATATAGTCTCTTTCTGTAAACACTGTTAACACAGTAAACATGACCCCATTTGAGGGCACCAGTCCACACAAGTCTGTGTTTTTAGCTAACATTAACTGTTTGGCTAACAGCAACAGCTGGCCGCATATTTACTCTACTCACTCAGATTGTGTTTTTCAGCATGGGCTATAACTTTAGGCCTATTTGTTTTAGTGAAGTCGACTCGTAAAAACATAAATCATGTTAACCAACTTTCGACAGTGCATATTCTGACAGCTATTCTGCCCAGATTTATAATGGTATCACAGTATGGCAATTTTGAAGTTAATGTTAAGATTACTGAAAGACAACTGAGCTGAAAAATTATGTCATACTTACATTGGCTACATCCATGTCTACTTGTGTCATCAATATATATAACATTACCCCAAAAAGAAGCAACAGGATATTTTCCGGTGTCAGTGTTTTGTCCTATCCCTGCTTAACTGTTACTGAGTAGTTAGCTTTTAGCAGGTAATTCGTTAGCATTGAAGAAGAATGAGACAGGCTGGCTTAAATCACAGCTTGGTTAGGAAGTTTATTTTTGGTTTTATTGGGCAAAAATTTTGAAGTGATCTTCCAGTGCACACTTTAAGTGCTCTTATTAGAAAGAAAATCGACCTCTACAACTCCCTTTGGCTCTGTTTTCAGGCTTTAGAAAAACTTCCCCCTGATGGGAGACTTTAGCTAATCACAGGTCATTTCAGTAAGAAGGGCGTTCGTATTGGCTTCTCCACAAATGCAGATGTGCATGGAGGTCTCTTCAGATGATGAATGCTTGATTCAATGGCGGAAAATCCTGCATCTTTTGAATGTGCCCTGGCTCCACATAAAGTGTTAGGCTCATTATATTTGATGTCAAAAGAGTGATGACAAACAGTGGAAAAGTTATTTTGGGGGTAAAGCAGCAGCGCATGTGTGTGGTGTACAAGCCATGCACTGGCACAAAGCTTAACATTTCCAATTTCCTTTTCTGTGTTGTGATTGGTGTGACAGTCCAATAAAACAATAATCCTCTTATGAAAAAACGTCTTTACATATGGAAGACAGGACTGGTTTTGATACTGAGAATGTTTCTGAGTCCACGCTCTGAAGCAACCCACCTCCAGTAGGCGTTGCAGTTTGAATAATGTCTCTTCCTTGGATCATGATCTATAGACATATTTGGCATAATAATAACTGTTTGTTGACTTAGGAAATAAGGCCAGTTGATGAATTCACAGTGTGTTTGCATTTTTCTTGCTGTTCCCCAGCAACCATATTTTAAGATTTGCTTATGATAGAGGATAAAAAATAGTTAATAGAGAGTAACTGTAAGAGGAGGTGAGGGGGAGTCGTGCAGTTAATTGTGTGTAATATGAAGAATATGGGTTGAAAATGGTCAACATCAAAGTAGTATGCATTTGTTTCAGTTAATGCATAATGATATGCATCTAAGAATATGGTCAGATCGCTGCATTGTAATTAGTGGGACGTTTTTTGTCCAGGAATTGCTGCGGGGAAAAACACCTTGTTTGGGGTAAAGCAGTATACTCTTTTGCTGCATGTTTAAGGCAAGTTTGATTACAAACACAAAAGTTTGTCTGTAGCTTACTGATGCAAACACTGCAAGAGCTATTTCAGGTTGAAGAAGAGGAGGCAGATTGAGAGCTCTGGATAGAAGATGAATCACTTTAAGTCATGTTGCTGCAGCATCAGCTGTCTATAAATGGCATGCCAAATCATGATGAAAAAATGAAGATAAATGATACAATTTTACTAGAAAAAAAATCTAATAATTATTATCAAATAATTCTTATTTTTAGGGATATAGCAAATATATATTATTTAAAAAAAATGCACTTTTAAAATTAATTATTTGGTCTCTAATATATCATGAAACAATAAATGTCAAATACTTAAACAGTTAATAACTGACTATCAGCATAATTGCAAATTATTTTCACTCAGTCCACTTATCATTTTGACTCTGTTTAAACAGCATGTCAGTGAACATGTCAGTGAGCTACAATGACGTCTCCTTAACATGTCACATCCTTTTTAATGAAATAATCAAAATATCTTTTAATGATACTCTTAACATTCCTCAACACAAAAACACAGTCATCTTTTGGATAGTTAAACAAAACTATAAGCCCAGTGGTATAATTTTTAAAGATGCCAGTTCAACTCAGTCATCACATTAAGCATGAATCTCACATGCCGTTGCTATGGAGAGGAAGTGTGTCTGGGCATTATAACCTAAAATCAGTGATACGATTAATTGCCACATTCACCTCAGTAATGATTAATAACAAGATCTCCTTACAGTATGTCTGTATCTTCTGCATCTTGCAACTGAGAGTGAAGTGATTTATTCCTCTGAATGTTTTATCGTGTCAAATGTGATCTTTTGCTTCGGCTCTACGTTGGCAGAGCAACAGAACTTAATGAATGGAGGTGGGTTGTGTTGTACAGAACTGCAGTCGGCTAACTTCTCTGCTTAAGTGTTAAAATATATACACACACAGGCTGGTGACTTTCCCTTTTTATTAAAGAGGCAGCTTAGTCCATCAAGCCCAACATTGTCTATACAGAAAATGAAAGGAACCTTAACTTCAGGAGCCTTGGACACTCAAAATGATTTCTGCCATTTTGCAATTCTATTGTTACATTAGGGCACTTAGAGGAGAATGGGATCTATTCAAACCGTAATAGTCTATTTTGACCTCAGTGAATACAAAATGCTCACTATGTAGTGTCAGACTCGAGCTGCCTGGCTGTGTTGTTGAGCTCTGTTGTGGTGGTCCTATTCATATCTTTCCATGTGGAGAGAAGCGCGGCGGTATAATCAGCAGACAGTAGTCATAACTGTGAGGAGAGCTGGAGGGCAGCAATCTTCTCTCCGCCGTCTCCCCTTTCACACACAGTGGATGACACTCTGTCACTGCCTGATAAAACAATTGGACTGACACATGGCCGCATGCACACATAGCATGGGCGTAGCTGCACATGCTGCAGTATACACACACACATACATACTGCTGAATAGATGCACGCACACACACGCGATCACACACTGACTGGCACACAAACAGGAACTGAGCATGCAGCTATGTCGGCACAAAACTTCTGACTTCTTTTTGTCCTTCACAGTTTTGGTTGACTGCGATAAGAATATGCTAGTCGGTCCCTTTGTCTGAACTGTATTTCCTAAAGGGTGATTAAGATTTCACAACATAATGGCACATTTCGACAATGTTAAATTCTTCTCCATAACCATGCTTGATTCAATAGGAAAAAAAAGAATTTTTTGTGCTATGGCCAATTTGTCTTCACAAGAAATCCATAATTAAGTTTTTTTTTTCTACATTATTTAACAATGTGTACTTTAGCATGCATACAAAGTTGCTTTTCCTAGCATGAGAGAAACAGAGAACACTTGATGTGTCATTAAATGTCTGCTCTTTGCTGATACCGGCATTGAACAGTAATCTACACAGCATTGATTTGAAGGCAGACTGAGTTATTTTTCTCCAATACTACACAATGATGCTATTGAGGTCAAAGCAAGTAGAGGTCACATACAATTGTATCTGTCTGCCTTTGATTCCTGGTTTCTATCTGAGGCATTGCTTTTCTTCTACAGAGATTATAGGTTGTATATCAGAGTCATATATCTTCCAACTCTATAAAATGTCCTTGCGTCTCTCTAAATGTGGCTTGGTGAAAGTAACATTTGGAGAATGACCACAACCAACAATTTGTCAAGCTGCACTGACTGATGTGCTCAATTCACTTTCTTCTTTGCTACGATACCAGAATTACAGTTGAGTGTTCGCTGACCTAATCCAATAGCGGGTCCATATGGACACAGTAATGTGATTTCCCAGGCTTTTATTCTGTATCTGCTGCTGGATGGAGAGGGGCCCTGAAGAGATGGCATCTGAATTGGGGATGGCCGCCTAAGAGAGTTGGCCACTGAGCGAGAGAGGGGAGGATATAATGTATGTGACAGGAACAGCAGCAAGTGCCAGCCTTGATATGGAGTGTAGGTCAGAAGGGAAAGGACACAGCAGGGTCAAGTGATTCGAATAAGGCTCATGTGAAGCATCATTGAACCTCTGCTATTAACTATGGTGGTGGTCTGTTATCTATCCAATATGCTTACTGGCAATTCTGACCTTGAGATGTTTATCCATGACAGCCGTTTGTAAATGTCAGCAGCAATGAAAGTGGTCCCACGTGGGCCTAAAACACTAAACCACTTTATATAGTCAATATAACAGCTGTGATAACAACAAGGGTAGATGGTACAGGTGGATGGTTCAGTTGAATTCAGATATTTAATCAAAAGCTTTCCCCTCATTATGGGGTTTTTTGAAAACATATACAGAAGAAAAAGAAAAAAACAGGCACATGAGATGAGACTGACAGTGTATTCGACTGTTTTTGTACCCCAAACAATGCTTATTGCTTCTAAGAATCAGTAGAAGACCGATAATTTAGAGCAAGAAAAGAATAGATTGCAAGTAGCAATATTAATATCTAAATAAGAAATTGAATAATTATGGATCATTAAGCATCAAACTCAAAGTAAATAATTAAATCAGGAAGTAAGCATCAAATATAAGAAAATATAAGTTTGAGTGATTTTTGAGCTATTTATTTGCTCAAAGTCAGTAATTCAAGTATAGAACCTTGACGTTTTAATGAAGGAAATAAAGCTTGTCTGCATCATCCAGCTTGTCTGCTAACATCTGCTAGCAAAACAGACAGCATGCTTTCAGCGGTTACTACCTTTTCTCTGTTGCATTAATAAATCCATATTATATACCACAACCTTATCACACTCATGCTTTATCAGTAAAGCTGTCTTATATAAAGATAACATCTAATTAATAATAGTTTATCTCAAGTACACAATGACATTACCTTGACTGAGGCTCTGTTTGAAATGTTAATGGATGTTCCTGTGTGACTAAGTGAGGTCGCGAAGCCTTCAGCCACTATCCCACTTTTTACTTTTACCTATATTGTTAGGTTGTAAAACGTCCTGTTGGTGCCCTCTAATTTATAGCTCTGGACTATAATTTGATACTTATCTTACAGAAATGTTTAAGATGAATTTACTGGAGCACAATTTACTGCTGTTTGACAGATATGAGCTATTATACTATAAATGAAAATAAATTGTTTTTTTCCCCTATATTTACTCTGCAGTGGCACATTGAAGCAACAGTGTCTGACAGCAACAAGTTATATGGTAATTTAAAAGGCAATTTGGCCTTGTGTACTCTGATTAATTTGACATGCAGTTGACAAAACCATCATAAATTTGTTTTAATGAAAACTCAACTTTCTCCTGGTATGCTTTACGTCTGTTTTGGAAGAGGGAATTAAAAGGAATGATCTCATGCTTTTTTTTTAGTGCTCTATGCAATTCTCGTGGATTCTGAGCTGATCTTCTTCTGATTCTTACACATTAACTTGCAAGCAAGTAAACATTAAATTTGGGAACAACACTGGGTTTGGTGTTAAGCCTGAAGACCCAAGAAGTAGAGAAAAAACTGAAGTGCATCCACTCTGATCTTAAATCAGTGGTACTGATCCGTGAATTTAATTTCAGAATTCTGTTGCAGTTCTCATGAATGGCTTCAAAAACTTCATTTCACATCCACAAACATGATAAACTTTAGGCTAAGCACTCCTCTGCAGTCCTCGCACAGCTTTAGTGACAGCTAAAGATGACATCAAAAGAACTGATACATCACTCTCAGTGATTGTTGGAAGCAAAATTCACCCCCCTGCCCCCAAACAGAAAATGACTAACAAGAAGTGAATGTCAAACTGAATGATGAAGTGTTAACATAATGACAGTTCAGTCAGACAACAGCCCGTGTTGGTTGTGCGTAAAAAGCCCTCTTGGCTCAGCCGGTGTGGCTGCACCTCCGGATGGAAAACAAATTGTCGCCTCAAATTCTAGCTGGTGTAAACAGTATTGGTCTTTGAGAGGTAATTTTAGAAGGCAATCAATACAAATGATTTTTTTCAGTAGCAATGATTAAGTTTGGAATAGTACCTGACATTTGAGCAGAGGTCTAAATTATTTATTCACCAGGAATGGAACACAGTCGCTCGTTGTGCATCATTGTTATAGTGGTAACAAAAATAAGTCGATGCATTTGTAAATTGACACCCCACCTTTAACATTTTACCTCTTAAAGTTTGACTTATATACATGTATGTTAAATTTACCCTCTGGCTCTATGTTTCATCTCATAGTAGGTCATTTTCAATCTGTTACTGGCTGTGATTCCATCTCCGCTCTCAATCACAGACATGCCCTCAAGGCCCTGTGACATCCACACCACCTGTTTACAGCAGGGTCATAAAGAGCTTTGCCTGCATCAATATTCCCATATCAGCCCTTTCTGTTGTGCTACAAACCGCACACTGGCAGCCAGAGGAGCATCTGACTGAGGTTGTGTAATGTCTCTGGCAGCCAACAGCCCTGTGCTCTCAGGATCTAAAGGGCTCTTCACTTTTCTACTGTACCTGAGACAGCAAAGGCATAATAAGCTCATTACTGTGATATACTGTAGAGTACGGTGTGCATATGCATTTATGTGTTTGAATGCACTATGTATTTTTGTGTTTATTGTATATTTAATCGTAGACAGACTATAATCCTTGATCCACAATTTAATGAAGTGAGCGGCCAGTCCAGCTGAGCATTATTTTATATGCTAATGGAAACTGTAATTCTGCATCTAGATTTGGTATTAGAGTGCAGACTGAATGTAATAAGCTTTTAGTACTAAAATTCTTCTGCAGCTGTGTGAATAAATTATTTCAATTTATTTAGGGCAATCTTAGTTCATACACAAGTTGAGCCAAAAATACATGGCTGGCTGCATTATAATCTACCAGCAGCAGCCAATTGGGAAATACAATTTCACCGTCATATTCCTTGACAAACAAAGGAGGACACGCACTGTTGGTAGACATACACAGGCAGTGGAGAAGAACTTCATTATCTGTTCTTGTGTATTGCAAACAGAATCTTTTATTAGGCTCGTTATTGCAGTTACGGATGTGCTTACGTGGAGAGCACCGTTGTGAGACTAGTGTTATTAAAAAACAGACACTTAGATAATACAACCATTCTCAACATTTTTCTTTAGTTTAATTAAATAACTTCTCCATGAAAACATAACATCTGATGATTCTATTCTCCTTGAGAATTAAAGCAATATTTGTTATTTTCACTGTGTGTGCTCTCCCTGTCAGTGTCCCTGACCCACCAGAACGCCACGCTTAATTCATCAAACAAAAATAAGGCAACTGCAGATTTTCCATTTGGCTCTTAGTTGTGACTGTTAAAGTTAAACAGACTAGACTTTGATTACATCTGGTTTACGTCAGACGAGGTGATGAGAACCATGGTGTTCTGTTGTGACTCTGGAATGCGAGTGTTCGTCTTGAACTCTTAAAGGACCGTACCAGTGTTACTACATGTCATTGTCCTTGTTAACATCGGCCACATAGGTAACATAAACATACATTTTTCTCAAAATAGCTTTATCTATGAGAGACTGCGTTTGTTTACATTTTGTTCAAGTCAATAAACATTACAGAGTGTCCCTGATAATGTTTGACAATGTTAATTAAAAAGAACGTCTGTGTAAAAAATCCCTATTCACACTAATATTTGAGCTGGGAGGGCAGCACTTGTGAAGAAATATTTTTCCAGGTGTAATAACTTTTGTCTCAGTGGCTTCTGGCCCCTGACCCTGTAGTTTAGTTATTTTTTGACCAAATAAACGCAGACGTTCTCTTTAGACGGTCGAATTACTTATAACTAGCAACTTTCACATGTCCTGTAGTGTTTCTATACCCTGTTTCAACATGAATGATGTGAATGGGATTTAAAATGCATTCTTAGATCTACTAAAACATGGTAGAATTTTCACAACAACATTTGCAGAAGATAGGTGCAATCTCTGCTAATGATAAGAATTAAAAAATAGCCTGGTATGGTCCTTTAAAGCAGTGACTGTGAACAATACCCCCATAGCTTTTTTAACTATAGCAAATTAACATACACTACTTCTATTACATTCCCATCCCTCCATGTTTGACCTGTCTTCGTTGCATCCTCATACCCATAGTCTCATTTCAGTCTAAGGGCCTTCCCTCCCAGGCAATAAGGTCAGTGGTCACTGGGGATTGCAGGGTCTTGTGTCAGAGCAAGTGGCATGGTGATGAATGGGAGTAATCTCACAGCCGTTACAGAATCACAAACACTTTACTTGGAGAAGGGGAGAACAGGAAAGCCTTGCTGTGTTATGTGAGTGAACACAAAATTTATTATAAATATACATATACATAACAATTCCTACATCTTTCTGTTTATATACCTTGTTTACCCTAAGCTGTACATGTATTATGTATGTACACAATGTACCGTATGTGGCTACCGTTACAAAAAGCCATGCAATATCTACAGAACAGGATATGGTGTATTTATGAAACCTACTTTTGTTCTCAATAAATAGTAATAAATTATCCACTTCTTCTTTTTATAACTCTATTGCACATGTCATTTACATTACTGCTTTGGATTAACATTTTCCCTTTTTCATCATAACATCGTATCAGTTTTAGCTGCTTTTATTGACTGTTTACCCTCCAGATAATGAGTTTTTTCACTCCACGTCCTCAGAAGACAAACATTTCTGTCGGGTGTCTTTGTCCTCAAACTTAACCTTTTTGTTCCTCTTTGGGTCAATCCAGGAGTTGTGGATAATAGCATTGTTAGGAGTGGGATCTGCCTCGATGATCGACACCACTCTCTTCTTCATCTTGCTTTTCAAGACTTTCTGGAATTTCTGCCTGGTGAAGGCATACAGCAGAGGGTGAAAGATAGTCGTCCCATAAGCCATGACGAGAAAGCCCAGTCTCAACTTGACCATCAGATCGCTGGGGCCCACACTGAGGATGACAGTGTTTAGTACTGTAATGGGCGTCCAGCACAGCAGGAATGTAGACACAATCAGCAGGGACATCCTGAAAACCCTCTTTTGACGCTCTCTCCTTTCTCTATGGCGTTTAACAGCCCTGCGCAGGGCTATGATGACAGAGACAGAGGTACGCATTCCCAGTGTGGGGTTGCGACTGCCACTGCTCTGGGATCCATCTGTGGCCTCTTGCTGCGTTGTCATGGCTGTCATGGATGGACGCTTTTTCCTGCGAGCCTTCTTCTTCTGTGAAGCATGGAAACGAGTGCCAATGCGAATATTAAGTGCCTGTAGGATCTTTGAGTAGGTAATGAGCATGACAACAGCAGTGAAGAAAAAAATAGGAATCTGAGCAAGCAAGTGGTAATAGAGGCCAAGTTCTGTGTAGTACTGGTTAGTGTGGACGACATTCTCCACCATCGTCTGATTCAGCTCAGTGTGGCCATGCGCAAAGAAGCCAACCTCAATAAAGGGTACAAGGAAACTGACAAAGGATAGCACCCAAATGGCAGCCAGCAGCGCCAGAGCACGGCCCATGGTCAGCACCCGGTTGGCCGGTTTGACTGAGATGTCATAGCGGTCAAGGGTGATGGCAAGCACATTAGCGGCAGTGGCAACACTAGCGAAGGAGACACAGGCTTCATGGAAGCAGCAGACGAGAGCAGTGTCCCCTTCCAGAGAAAGCAACACCACCACAATGGTGAGAGGGATGCAGCACACACACACCAGCACATCCAACACATGGAGGTTCATAGTGACGATGTTGCTGACGGAACTAATGAGGTTTGACTTCATACAGTAAAGGGCAAGAACAGTGAGGTTAGAGCTCAGGCCCAGGAGGATTTCCAGCATGAGGAAGCCAGTCATGGAGACCTGGAAACTAACAGGATAGGGATACACGCTGGGGGTTGCCAGACTCATGGTGTGGCTGATGGGTTCAGTGTTGTCGGTGACCGTGACGTTGCTCATGGTGGCTTCTTGTTCCAGGCAGGGGATTATATGCATTATCCTGCATGTGGGGAGAAGAGAAGAGGAGAATCTATGAAGAGGTCAAGGAACAGAAGAGTTCCTTGTTCATGCATCTCTCGAAAGTTGTAATTAACAGACATTTAAGAACTCTTGTTAGATGTAACACAGACTGTAATCAAATGATGTGGAGGCCTTTTGAGTTTAAAGACAAATTCCAAGAGCAGACAGTTTAATAGTGCTGGAACTTCTTTCCTGCCATGCCCTGCTGATTAGATTGTCTCACTCCTCGAATGGCATGACTAACTACTAACTATCTTTCCTCCATTAGATTCTAATTTTGTTATCACCATCCTTTATCACACAGTTGCATCCACAGCAGAGGCACATAACAGAAACACTTCCAAACAAATTAAATTCTAATAACCACATAGCTACAGTGGCTTTATACTTTATGATTTTTTGGTGGCTTAGTTATCGAGGCAGTAATACAGAGGGCAGGTAGGCTATAAAGTTCTTGCTATGGCCCTTGGTGACTAAATTCGTCATCTCTGGCAGCCTTGCCAGTCTTTCTTTCTTTGCCAAATTACTGGAGGTCAGTAATAGTCTTCTGGATAATCTACTAGAATGTTTACAGGCAAATATCTCCCAGACATTCGCTTTAAAATACAAGACGTTTGTTCAGGACTTAAATAATTAAATGACTAAGAAGTGCCCCACCAAACAGATGGTATTTGGAACTGTAATTATTATTGGGTTAGGGGGAGAAAAATCCAATAGGCATACACTTAAGACTAAATTCAAATAACTGCTCGGCACAATATTAAAATCAACTTTCTAGAGAAATACATCCCACGTGAGCATGGTTTTAGATGGCATGAAGGAAAAAACAAATGTTTGTTGTAATATTTACCTGTCCCTGCAGCACTATCTGAATACCAGGGCTGTGTAATCAGGCCATATAGTCCATGTTACGTCCACAGAGAAAAGCATCACATCCAAACATAGCCGGTGGAAAAGTGTTTCCGCTCCAGCAGAGCCCCCCAGCGAGGCTTTTCCTTTCAGTGCAAGTCCCTCCCAGAGAGGATGACAGCCAGAAAAACACCTGTCTGTCTCGCCAAAGCCTGTCTGCAAGCTTCTTTCCTAACCTCGATGGGAAGAGAGCTAAGGAATCAGCCACGTGCACCCAGTGGACGAAACAATGCAGGCTAATGTCCAATGCAGACTCTTTCTCTGATCTCTGGTCCGTTTGCTTTGGTGATAGTGGGAGCACTGATGGATGAGTGGAACATGGATAAGATGTTGGAGCCACCTCCTGTTTAGAATATTATGATATTCCCAGACAGAAGAAACACAGCCAACCAAGAAAACAAAGAAACACAGATTCTTCCCCTGAGCAGGGCTGGAATGCACTGCACGAAGTACGATCCAAATCTTTGTGGTTTGCTTTTTTTGTCCTCAGTGTGAAGATTGTCAGATCTCTAAATGCAAAAAATACAATTACATCCATTAGCTTGTACTCCAACAGGCCAAGTTTGTCAGTCAGTCATGTAGATTCCAAAGTTTACACCACAGTAATGTTCAGAATCTGTCCAGGAGGGGTCAGTGTGTCCAGGCAGAGTCCAGGCCCATGTCTCCTCAGGGAGCACTAATGGAACAGGCCTTCACTCTCCACCTTTCTCATCAGTCGTGCGCTTGGCTCCAGCCGCCATTGACTTGTAAATTGAACACAGGTCTCTGGTTTGCCCCTCGACATGCTGAACCCTCAATCACTGGAGATGGCGTGAGTAGAACAGATTATTAGAGTGCATGTGTGTCTAATCACCGTGACATGTGTGATCACCAGTATTTATACGTGCAATGGAGGGGGTTGATTTAGCAATTCAGGAGAAGGTCATCCTCATGAGGTAATGGAGGTGAGTTCATCAGATATTTGAGGATATTTGTTGATTTGCAACCAGGATCTCAGACAGGAATTGTACTTTAGGAAGCAAAAGCTACATACAGTGTTATTTGTCCGTCCTTTAGTCCCACATCAATCTTTCACAGTGACCTGGAGGAAGAGAAAGGGTAGGGTAATGGATGATTTAGAGAGAGAGAGTAGGAGGAGTAGGAGAGGGAAGTGTGGGGGATGCGTTAGTGAAAATAAACATAATCTCAGTAGAGAGCGACAACGAAACTCTCATTAGCATAGCAACAAGCCTCTGATGTCTTGTCATGTTCCTGTGCATCGCCTGATGCACTTTACATCTTGGCTGTTGCATTAACATAACAGTAGCACTAATAAAGGACTTGCACAAAAGCAACTGTTTTTAAACTGAAGGTTATCTGTTGTAATATTTTGCCAGTTGGTTGTGTATTATATGAATTAGTGCAGAAAAAGGCGTAGTGTCAATTTGAGTTTTTAATGCTACTTGTACAGCCACAGTAGGGATTTTGTCATACATTTTTCATGAGAGGACAGACTTTCTTAAGCTTAAACACAGCATGATTCCTTTGAAACTTGTCATAAGGACATTGATGCGCTCTTGCGTGTCACTATATGTGAGCCATGTAATCTCTTCAGAGGAACATGTCAGTCAGTGTTCAAGGTTGTTTCAGTGAGGGATGCCATACTTTACTATTCCACAGTGCCTGCAGACATGAGCATTGAGTCCTGTGCTTTTGTACCAGGCAGCAGAGAGGATAACACATGTCGTAGAGATGCATGGTTTTAAAGTGCACACTCCATATCAAGTTTCTTGTATCACCGAGTCTGACAGTTTGGATTATGATCTGTTTGTGTAGCAGTAAAACATAAACAGCTCACAGTGTGAGAATATACAGACATCCTGATACATAAACAGATTTTCAGCAGCCTTTTAGTGTGTTATATTATTGTAGCTGCTTCTTAAAATTACAAGTTTAAAAGGTTTTTCTCTTGTTTGAATAAGTTTTACTTGAACTAAATGTTTTTAAAGTCTTGCAACAACACATTATAACTAAGGTCATTCAAGAAATCATGTTGTTGATGATTCATAAATCCATACATTTGCTGACATGTGTGGCATTGAGTTTTATTTGCTGTCACATACGCTCCCTTCGACTCAGTGCTGTAAATCAAAGGAATAAGTAGAGTGCCTCCTCTCAAAACACAGCAAAGCTCACCATGCAGGATAAACACAGATGCTCCGGAGCTGGTCCACACACCACTCTGTCCCCTTTCCTTGCAGCTCTGCAACAATCTAGGTCGACTGATAGAAACTGCTGGTTTATCTTCTGCTCCTTCCAGTCGTAATCCAAGAAGTGGGATTGAATATTGATGAACACACAAGGGTCACACAACTGACAGATGTTTCTTTCCTTCCTCATCCCAGACAGAGAAAAAACAAGTCCATAGAGATTAGTCCTGTCAGGG
>JAQFJA010000023.1:19589412-19604327 GCA_029874485.1 Naso brachycentron
TTTTCATTGAAAAACATTTTATATGATTATTGTTTGATTTTTGCAGGATTTGTACCAAACAAAGGTGTTTTCTTCAATTTGTAGAATATGATACTTAGGCCAGAACAACTCTGCAGTTGCACAATTCTTGAAATAAAATTGTATTTTTACACACACATTTTTCCTCAACAAATATTGCACCTCCCTGCAATTTAATAAGAGCTGAAGGTCATAATGCGATTTTGATTTAAATTTCTATTAATTGTTCAGCCCTACACATCAATCGATTATTGTAGCATAACACAAAGTTTAGAGCTTTAGAGTTTTCCAATGAACTTCTCTGTCTTGATACTGTATCAGTGGGAACCCTTTAACCTAGAACAAATTTAAGTTTAAGAGGAAACCACAGTTGCTGTCTTGTGTTTTTGAGGGAATTAGACACCCCTGATTATAGAGATTTTTTTTTTTTTGCCCTCTTGACACGCAAATACTACTTGTACGTTTTTAAGCTTGTCATCAACTTTAATTCTTGCTTGATATTCAGTTTGACAGCTGTGGGCTGGGGGAGTGGTTGGTGTGTAGTTTTCAGCTAGTTTCTACAGGTCTTTTGTACATGTCTACTGCATGCGTGTCCTTGGGATTCATGTTTGTTTACCCTAATGTGTTCACCCGGCATCAAGTACCTGCTTCCTACACAGGATCCATCTGTACGCTTCTGGCTGTCAGACTCTGATTACACAGTACATCAGTGAAAAACAGCTTTTCCATCAATGCCTGCAACTCAAGGCACTGTACAATTTATTAGAAGCATCCTGGAGAGAGTGGAAAATGGAAGTATATGAAAATGTTGGACCAAATGCTTGACAGCCTTTCCACAGCTCCTTGGGAATCCACCTGTTTTCAGGAAGGGTAAACATTCTGCTGCAAAAAAACACTGCAATCCTAAAACTTCAGAGTTCGATAGAAGAAAGATGTTAATATTTCATTTTCATTAATATTTCATCTAGCTTTTGCTCACTGTCCCCAGACTCCTCTGTCTGATATTCACGATAGTTGTTTTTACCCCCTACACTCAAGAGTGCCTGTAGAGGAGATGGATATGATGTATGCATGTGTGTCGACGTTTAGTGTGTGCATTTCTTTGCTTATGCCACATTTAATGCGTGATGTCCCCCTCTATGGCACAGTGTGTGCAGCATGTGTGTGAAGAGGACCTTCTTTGGCCTGAGCTAATAAGGTAAATAAAATGCAGATGTAATGTCAGTGGCTGTCTTTATTAAAGTATGCTTTGCATGCCAAATATCAGTGGACAATTGTGCAATAGTGGGATTGCAGCCAGACCACCCAACAGGACCAAGCACACAGACTTTTATCTCTTCAGCAGCAGGCATCCTGCACTTCCATTTGGTGCCACTGTGATTTGCTCCAGAACAGACCTAACCATGGCGCTAATGGAGTGGCCGGGTTCAGATTGTGTAGCAGTGCGCTGTTGCCTGGACTATTTAAATTGCCCTGAGGAACTCACATGGTCCAATCTCACAGGACCTGGGCCGTCATACAAAAATGAAGAAAGATTATGTCTCTTGAGCTGCTCTCATTTTTGTTTGTCAATTTTTTGTTGAAAATATATTTTGATTTTTCCAATATTGAACGATTTCATCCACTTCTTAAACTACCCACAGAGTACCATAGTGAATTTTTTTAGGATGTTGGCCAAGAAGCAGCCTGAGTAGAAGATGGATAAAAAAGAGAGGACCATCCCAAAGTCCTCTGGTTTTTGCCTTGGGGTTGACCACAGGGCCGTCTGCTTTGGCCTCAGTCTCAAGGTCCCTTTGGGCTCATGCTCAATTGGAGATGAAAGCGCCTGGATCGAGGAAGAAGAAGGGGAGATGAAAAGAAACCCGTCCTCACCTCCTCCTACGTTAAAAACCCAATGATGGGCAGCAGCAGAAGATTAAATGCAAGCTCAGTCGTGGAGGAAACGTTAATGTATCCTCTTCCATCCTCATACAAATCCATTAGTGCTGAAGTGGCTTCATTTTTACACAACATTTAGTAGAATGCATTGTGTAAAGCTTTTTGGTACCATCGATGAATTACTGTTAAAAAAACAGTATGTTAATTTGATTACAAAATAAATTATAGCACCCAAATTATTGTGGAATTGCTTTTTAATGTGGTGCACTTGTAAAATAATTATGTGGTGCAATGTAATTAAAAAATGGTAACAAAACAGGAACATACAGGAATATAGCAATAAAGATGTCAGGAGTAAACATTGCATAGGAAAAATTGTGTAACTTGTACTTTTGAGAGGTCCGTTGGTGTATTTATTTTGTATTTTGTTATTCTTCATTCATGTGAGAACTCTTTTAAAGTGAAGCTAGACAATTTATTTGGCTTAACTTTGTCATTATGATGTATAACATGATTAAACAGTGTAATAGTGGCTGAAAAATGACACAGTTTCCTGCTAAATTGGTCTCCAGTAAGCCCTGTTTTACCATATTTTCTTTGCCACCAGGATTTAGGGGGAAAATGTGACATTCAGTGATGTTCCCTGCAACTGTTGCGTCTCAGTTCAAACTGGATTAAAAAGAGAGCCAGCGCAAACAGCTGCAGCAGATTTGTTTCCCGAGTCTCATGTCACGGCTAGCATTAGCTTGCTAGCTCCTTTTGCAGAAGAACTTTTACTGCAACTTTAAGAAATTAGTTTTTCCCTGATCACAAGGCACATTCCTGATTTTGTATGATCATGAAAAAAAATGTCTCTACCATTTTAGTAATTGGAATGTGACCCAACATTATCTGCTTGTAAGCAATAGACAATAGGTAAACATTCTGAAATGCTAACCCTCTATTATTAGCCGACATAATTTATTCTCTTAATGTTTAGCTCACATTTGACATCAGTATGTAGCTGCAGCCTGTCAAACTCTTGTCTGATGCAGATATTAGACCACATGCTATCAGTTGAAAGCTCAAGAAATACACTTGCTTGTCTTATCCAGTTTTTTACAGAGGAAGAAAACCAACACAGCTAAGCTTCTGGACCCTTTGTGACATCCTGACAAAAACACTAACTTTTTTTTAATTATTTATTGCCTAGTTAGTTATCTGTGATTGTCATAACAATGAGACGCATGTAGTGCTCTGCCACACAAAAGTAAACACTTTGGAGAGGAATTATACTATCATTTTAGGTGGCACCTCTTTTTGTATCATCTATGTACATCATGAAAGAAAGATAGCAGAAGGCGAGCTGTTGTTGCTCTGGTTACATGTCTCTTGAAAGCAAAAATATCGTGTCTTTTGATTGTGGTGAAACATTTGTGTAGTACTCCAAAAAAGACTGACTCGAGACCTGTGATCAACACCAGTTTGATAGCAGTCTACAATGGCTCAATTCAGGCCTATTGAAACTGTGAAAGTTCAGTCTGGGGAATATAAACATGAACAGATTGTTTTGCTCATTTTTTACGGCATCATGCATTTTTAAGCCCCGTGCACCAGAGATGAAACGTGGCACAAGAATTCTAAGCTACATCACATTTAGGTTTGGCTGCAAGTAGGACCCGACCAGTATAAGATTTTTGGGGCTGATGCCGATATCAATATTAGGAAACAAGAAAATTCTGATACCTCATATACTGTATTGGCCAATGAGCTAAGATATATTATGAAGGCAGGATATCTTACATTATAACAAACTTTATTCCAAATATCAGTGCAATGGACAGTAAACACTTTACTTATTAGATATCAAATAAAGAACTGCCCTCTGCTGGAACAACTACTTAATTACTATTTTTCAAGCACTTTTTGCAGTAATAGAAAGCAGTTTTAATATCGAAAATATTGGTATCAGGGTACATGTTCTTACATGTGTGCCAATACCGATATCTGCAATAGGCAAATACTGGCCGATAGTATTGGCAGACTGATCTATCGGTCGGGCCCTAGTTACAAATATAACAGAGCACATCCGATCATACCCGGCTAGGATTGGGCAATGTAAAGATATTATGTCATTTTTGAGATATGAAAAGGTATAGCGATGCAGATTTGAAATATTGCTAAATCGTGATATGTCAATAAATGCTTTCTCTTCCTGGTTTTAAAGATATTTGGTACAAAAATGTCATCATAGCATCATTCTCCTTTCCCATCTTTATTTTCGCTCCCTGGCTAGGCGGGAAAAACACTGCTGACAAGTGCATACATCATAGTAGAACAAAATGATCTGCACTGGGTGTTTTATTTTGAAAACTGGATTTGCTACTGCATCTGTGAGATCCAGTGCGCAGCTTGACGTAGCCAGCTTCTCCTTCGTTGTGGATCCAGTCCGAGATAAGCACACTAAAACCTGATAAATTTCACTCTTGTGAGAGGCATCATTGCAGACAGAACTTTTTATTTCTTCATTTTCTTTCCAAATGTACAACAAAGACAGAATTTAACATTTAAACAAGTACACAGTATTTTGCATCCCGATATGTTTTGCTGCTGGTCACAGCTATTGCGAATTTGTGCTTGTTTTTTGTCGTAGTCCTATTGCTACCTTTCAAAGGTTAAATACATCAGATGCCGAGCTTGTGTAGTCTCTCTCTTGCTGTTTCTCCATCTCTTCCCATCTCAATCACCCATACTACCCCTCTGCCATTGATTTACAGTCCTTATGGTATTGTGGGTCAGTAAGGTTAGAGCCATAAAGCCGGTCTAGGTGAAGTCAGCTGTTTGACCCCGACAACGAGGTTAGAGATTATCCATGCAGCCTCTTCAATACCCAGCATCCCTCTACACACAGATTATTTTCTGTTTCCTGCACCGTGACCTCCTCACTGTTCTGTGTCACGGAGATGAACAGCTTCTTTTCCATCAGCCCCTCAGAAGTCGGCCACTTCCTGTCACGGCGCAACATCTGTTTACGTTAGCCATGTCAAAGAGCGTCAGCCAAGGCGTGGGAATGCTAGGGAGTGCATGGGGGACCCCACACTCACCCATGGGGAGGTGCGAGTGCAGCAGGGGAAAGCTTTGGGGAAGCACGTAGAGGACAACCACACACACTCTGCAAATAACCTCACAGATGCACACATTCATGCTCCTCCCTGTAGGCACTCAGCCATCAGAGAGCTCAGTGTTTGTCATCACATTTTGTCTGGTCATGCTGCTTCCCCTGAGAGTTCCTGTTACTGGAAAGTGAACAGTTTTCTTGAAACAGTGACTTTTCCTCAACAACTAGGACTTCAATAGTCAGTTTGTTTTCTTTGACTAAATTGAGGGTAACTGGGTCAGTGGTCCAGACCAAATATTTCTGTTATTTTCTCGGGTAACCCCAACTGAAGAATTTCAGAGAACTTGCAAAAAAATTTAAGAGCATCGCTTAGATTGACATGCCCCCCAAAACCTCTGAGACAGAGGAGTGTGCAAATATATGACGACGTGATATTAAAAAAAACAAAAACAAAACTAGTGCTTGCACACAAATATCTTTCTCAATTAAGTGTATGAGCCACACTGCAGACTGGATTCTCTGCTAACAGAATGACAGATGAGTCATATGAACGGGTCCGCCACTGGTTGAAAGTACATTAGTAGGTCTGTTTTATACCCTCTGGTGTATAATATGTGTGCATCCTCACAAGGTTGCAATGTTGTGAATTACAATAAATGTGGTCACTGTCACCACACCTCTCACCCTTCCTCTTTTTGGGGCGGATCAGGTCTTGGTACTAAACTTGTTGTCAGCTACAACAATCATGTATATACTGAGATAGTAGATGAGATGACTGATTGCATGAATTTTGGTTTACTCTGGTTATTTAATTTTATCACTGTGGCGGCCCATCATGACAAAACCAGACCAACAAAGACACTGCTCCTGATGGTTTACATGATGTACTATGATGATTTAAAAAAAAAAAAAAAGTGGGGCATGTTTAAAAGTCGCACTGGTGCTTGTATTAAAAAAACAAGACAACAACAAAAAAAAGTCGAGACAGTCGCTATAAATGGTCTCAAAATGCAACCAATCTGTTGTAGTCTGGGTCCTGGAGTGAATTTTGAATTGCATGTCCCCTAAATGCACATAGGGAAAAATTAATTGGTTTCAAAGCATTCATTGTGCAAGGTACATTCCCAGCCCTCAGGCTGTATATCTGTGTGTGTACATGTGTTTGTGTTATTAGGAGCTGAGGCTGCCATACTGTCTGTTGCCTTCTCCTGTTCTGACTGACTGTCTACTCATAAAACGCCTTATTCCAATGTTCAGTAGTCACTGGGGACTCAGTGAAGAAGGAATTTCCTTCTTAATAGAAGTGACTTGCTTAAAAGTACAAAGACCATTAGGCTCTGAAGGCCACGGCAACACAGACAAAGGACTTCTTAATGGAGCACAATGACATTTACTGCCATTTAATGCAATTGTCACAGAGTAGTATGTCATTATAGAGTTGTGGTTGGCATTTTCTCTAAGTAAGTAGTCCATGTCAGGTTACTCCATCATTAGAAAGTTAGAAAGTGCTAACTTTGATTTAAAAATTGCCAACTGTGAAGTAGCACTACTCTTGCTAGTTAAGGAACGTATTGTCTTTAATTCTGATGTCAGTTTTATTAAGTCATCTATTTTTTAAAGCACCACGTTTTGATTAAATTGTACTGCAGCACTTACTTAAATGTTCCATAAGGCTACAGTGTTTGTTACACAACTTATGTTTGCATTGAAGGGAGAAGATGCTAACACCATGTGCATTTGCTGATCAGTTCTCACACCAATGTAAAGAAGGCTTTGTGGTTGGACACTGTGGCCTCGCAGTCGCTGGCGCCAAACAATGCTTGTTTTTCTCCTCTGGATCTCTTTTGAGTTGTGGTCTTTGGGGGAAAGAGGGATTAACTTCACATAGATATGCCTGTGAACATAAACACGGGGCCCACAAATAAGGAGAGTAAACTCTTACATGTTGGAGTACACATGTATTCACACACATTATTCATGCATGTTAATACCCAGTCACAAGATATCCTTATTAAGATGTACAATACTCTGTATTATTCAGGGAAGCTCCACTATTCCACATAAAAAACAGCATGGGATTCCTTCAGTCTTACAGAGCAGCTTCCCTGCACCGTGATTTATTTGTCTCTTGACAATCTGTCCCATTTTAATTGTAATGCCTGCAGGGTAGGGTTCCAATATTACCCCTTGTAGACATAAAAGACATGACACAAGTCTTACGCTAACCCCCCCCCCCAAAATGCCAATTTTTTTTCGCCCCCTGTCTTGTGCCTTCACCTGGTTAACTTCCCTCTCACTTTTCTTGCTAGCACCTTACAATAATTAGTCAGTGCTAGCTCTCGTCTTGTGTCTGTCCCTGGTCCCACCTTGTCAGCGAGGCCTCTCTTGTCAGCGGTCCACTGCTAATGGGCGACTGCCTTGGCTCTGACAGCCAGACTGACCCGCTCTTCCTCAGCTGCTACCTCTTCATTAATGCCTGCCTCCAGGTACTGCGGCACAAAAATCAGCACCTTTGTCTTTTTGTCTGTCACACCAACTGCGGATTCTCACAGCGCCTCAGATCCTCCCACCACTCGGGTCAATATTCACATCCAAATCCACATACCTGAACACTCAAGCACTTGCCACCATCGTGGGAGCGTGGATCCTTGTCTCCTCTCCTGCTCAGCTGAAGTGAGAACTGAATCGATCTGATACTGATTGTTTCTCAGATACAGAAGCAAAATCTCAGGCTGACTTCTCATCCCCAAGGAAAAATGTCAACACTCTGAATTTGTGTCACAAAATGAAGAGAGAAGACTTTCTCTGTTACTTCTCCACTGTCTGAATGGTGGGAAATAGATGTCAATTATATGCAATTAAGTGTTAAATGCAGCACTGAGCTGTTCATTTTTGTTCTTTATACTGTAGTGAAGATGTGTGGCAGTGAATGGAACTCTTTATCACACCTAGGCATGCATAACTCAACCTTTGACAGGTGTGAAATGAAAGATTATTTTTCATACCATTTTCCGAATAAGACTGATGTCCTTAAATCAACGCATATTATTTCACATTTTGGAGCATCAGAGACACCAGGTGCAGTTCAGTCTAGTCTCCTATGCGTCAGCAGGATGACTGTTGCTCGTAAGTGTGACAGTCTATGTGGGTGGCAACAGTAGGGTGTTGGCCCTGCCTATAGGCGTACCAGGCTGTTGCCTTGATTGTCTGGCACAGGGTCAAGGTGATGCAGGGCTGGTCACTGCCGTCAGCACTTCTTATAGTCAAGGCACATTCTGTAACACCTTAGAGATCTGCATAAGTGTGTATTCATGCATGCACGGCGGAAGATCCTGTTAGAATGTTAATGCTATTTGTGCTTTTCTGTGTCTCGCTGTGAGTCATGTTAAAGTAGATTTCCAAACTATTTCTACATAATCAATGCATCCTTGCTGGGCCCTTGCAGGCTGACTCACACACTGCGTTGTAACATGAACATCCGGTGGTGTGTGCTGAGTTCTAGCAGGTAATGTTGTAAGAAGTCAAGCACAGGTTCATTTGTGAGTAGGAGGAGCCAGAGCTATTATGTAGATTTCTCTGTTGTCTTTGGTTATTTAGTGATCATTTTCCATTAAGAAATGTTTGCCTCCTCTGTGAATTAGTCCCTTGTCAGTATGGAGGATGCTTATGCTTTCAGGCTCTTGCTCAGCTCTGCAGAATATGAATTGGTCGTACTTATCGAGGCAGAAAATCCAGGCAGGGTGACATAGAAATCGAAATGAGATCGGTACAGTTGTGAAATAGTGGTGGTAAAAAAAGGCTGTTGCTGTTTATTCAAAATCCAAACTTCTGCTCAGACATGGCAAAATGTTTTATCTGTTTGAATTCAAAATGGGTAACTCGTATAATAACAGCAGGCTGTCTTATAGTCCAGCACTGGGCGTTCCTAACATGCACTGTCTCTCTAATCTATGGCCTTATCTGTTGTCATATCAATAAACGGCCATTTACTGTTCACTTTATACACTCTAAACGGAAGAAAGTCACATGCTGGGCTGAGTGGATAATCATGACGCCAAACTGTCTGAGAAGTAATGTGTGGAAGGTTTGAATTCAACCGCATAGATGGTAAAAATCATGAATAAAGATAAGGCTGCTGGCTTCCATTGTAAAATACAACAGCCTTACAGTAATGATAGCACTCAAATACTCAGTGAAGTTACCACCAGAAAATGGAGTTGGATTACATGGGGTTTGTTCAAATTCATTCTAATGAATGACGCAATTTACCATTCACTGAAACTTTAAATTTCTTAAAAAGATGATAGATTATAAAGAAAAAATAAGTATTTGATTTTTTTTTCACTTCTCCTCAAGGCTGGATTAAATTCAGAGATTAAGTTTTGCTGTACACTGCATATGTGACCAATAAAGTACCTTTAAAACAAATCAAATTAAATTTATTATGACATCACAGTGAAGGAAAAATCATGTAAAACCAAGAATGCATAAAATAATACTGGTCACTGATTTGCAGCTTTGCCAAATGGCCAAATACAACCTAAAATTAAGAAAGAATATTTTGCGCTGTTGAATATACATATACAAGATGGTATTGAGAAGTGTATGATGGTGGATAAATTCATATAATCTCACAGTGTCATAAAGAAAAATCATATAGGACACCTTTAATACATTTGATGCATCTTTTCTGGTTGTAATACATGAATAATGTACACTGAAGGTATAACTATGATTTACTTTAACCATTTTCATGACAACTCTGAAACTGATGAATATGTTCTTGAAGTTATTTAAATGCTGGCTGCGATAAGCTATGAAGGGAACTTATAAGGAGCCTGTTTAGTGGACCCTGTAGAAAGGAGCCTCGTATCATTAAACAAACAGATTAGATTTTGGTTCCACTTGACAAATTGACTGTAATTTCTTTTGCTAGCTGGATGATCGGTAGAGATTGGATTTCTGCTGTGCTCTGTAAGAAAATCAAGGGAGGCATTAGCAAAACAAACATCCAACAAATGCTCAGCCTTGATTCAGATGCCCTTTTTGCATTACCCAGAGACTTCAGACAATCACTTCTGCATGAAATAAAAAATTAGGAAAATTATATGAAACTACTGAGCAACACAGTTGTTTTTCTTTGCAATTTAAAATATCACTGATTTACTGTAGAGGTATGAATGTATTATCAAAACTGAAGTGAGTAAGATCAAAGCCACAGCTGCTAGCATACTGATATAGGCTGATATTCATTTGTAGGTTGTAAAAAAATAGTATAAAAGGTCAATCAGCAGAGTCAAATGATGCAAAACACATTAAACAATTTCTCTACATCCCGCTAAAATCTTTCACAGGACTCCTGTAAGACAAAACAAATTTTTGCATGGATGAATGTGTAACTGTCCCTTATGCCCAGTTCAGATTAAAGGATTTTGGCCCTGATCATGCTGACTGCAACAGTTTTTTGGACCGGCAGTGTGACTGAGTGTTTTGAGTGGATTTCTAACGTAATAAATATCTGTCCCAGTCATAGGTGTGCAGGTATCTAGGCTGGACTGGCCATTGGTAGCACTGGGACTTTTCCCACCTGCCTGACCTGCTAAATGGCCCGCAGGCAGGTTGGGAAGTAACACATTACTCAGTAACGTATTACTGTAATTTTATTACTTTTCCTAGTAACTAGTAAAGGGATTACAATTGCCAAAACTGTAATTATTTTACAGTTGCTGATCCAAGTAAGGCTGCATTACTCCATCACTAGAAAGGGATGTGTTTTTTTGTTCTCAAATATGTTGACGATAAGGTATATTTGCATGTGCCAGTTTATATTTTTCTACAAGTGGCATTTTTAATTGAACCATCCCTGATGTTGAAGTTCTAATAAGCTACTGATAGTGCTGCTATGCCTAAGTATGTCTTTAAATTAGTGGACATCAAAACTAAGTTGTTGTTCCAGTAAAGTGGATTAAGTTTTGGGCATTGGCTAAACAGGTTGTGCGTCACTTTTTTAGGAAGTCGGATGGGTTTCGAAGGTAATTTGGTAAAGTGATGAGTAACGTAACTAATTACTTTTGATACAAATGTATACTTTTATAAACAGTAATCACTAATGAGTAACTTATTACCATTTCTGAGTAACTTGTAGAACACTGTTCCTAACTTTTCAGGTGATAGCCTATAACATTAATGTTGTATTATAGCTGTATTTTACGATGGTGTCACATTATTTAACTACATTGAGAGACTGGAGACCACAAGTCAGAGGCTCCAAGTGAAGGATCGTGTGTACCCTCTTGTTGGTGATCAGTCATGTAGTGTGAAAACCTCAATGACTGAAAGACTCCCGATACAAGACAGACAGTTGTATAATGTGAACAGTCAAGAGACCTGATGACTTTGCAGGTTATGTTCAAGCTATTAACAAATGACAAATTGAACCAGGCGCTAAATACAATGCTGTTACTATAGTTTTCACTGGCTAGCTGATCAGCCAACCGATTAAGAAGAGTACCTCTCTGTCTATCCCCCCATTAACAAACTAATGCAGGACACAAATATCTTGTGCTATTTAAACCAAGAGTGCACTACAGATTGGCAGGAGGAGAGCTAGTTAGCTGTTAGCCACCAGTGAGCAGCAGAGTAAAGCAGTGTGTTCTGTTGGATAACAAAGCTAAACAAACAGCAGGACTGAGAGTCTGTTCAGCAATTGAAGCGTTAAGCTGTGTTTACACAGAATGCGATTAACGTAATGAACGACAAAAGATTAAACACAAAGTCAATGTAATGACGCGATCAGAGGCGATTTCACATCAGGTGATGCGAATCTCACCTTACACGAGATGCGAATCATGTGATGTTGGGTCCATCGCCTCATTGTGTGAATTGAAAATAATGAAATTTTCAGGCGATTTTGTGTGACGCTGTGTCACAACAGCCAATCAGCGTTGAGATTTTTCTGACATCACTGACATCCTAACAAAACGAATGTCCCGACATGCGGACATTGTTGAATCAGACATGATGGTCAAAACAACTATTGCTGTGTGTGAATACCACAGAGCTGTACACCACGACTTTATACCCTTAGGATGATGTTATGAACACAGACATGATATAATGATATATGATGATGATATAATTAAGTTTTGCACTGTTTCTGGGACTTACACAACTGATACAGTGCAGGAACATTTATATCGGCCATAGTTAATGATAGAAGAAATGGCCAGCCATCCTTCCTCCTGACTTTACTAATGGTCCAACTGTGGCTGTGTGTCTGGATTCATGGAGCTGTGTGGCCTCCCGGTGGTGTTATGAACACAGTCACCATGTCGTCTAGTTTTCCAACCTGTCTAGAACCTCAGCAACTGATATGGTGCAGCAATAATGGCGATATCAGCCATAGTTGATGACAGAAGCCCCCCTCTTCTGAACAGACCAGTATTAGCAGGCTGTGTAACTGCACATGCGGATGACACCATTTAACACAAATTACTCAGATGCGACACTGGCGGTTCTTGAAATAAATTTCATTCATTGCATTATGTGCGAACACAGCATTAAAGGTAGAGTAGGTAGCATTGTTATTGTGGCTTGTAAATGCAACATTCAGATTTGGCCCCTCCTCCCGACATACTTGCTAACCTTTGCGATTTTCCAGGGAAACTCGAGTTTTTACTGCCCCCTCCTGGTGTCATCCCAGTGTCACATTTCTCCCAATTTATTATTATGTCACCAAAACTGTTTTTGACACAGTACAGCATGTATAAGCCCTTTGACTCTAAAGGCTCCTACACACTGGGCTGACAGTTGGAGATCGGGACTTGTCAGGACATTCACAGAAAGTCGGTGTCTTTGATTGGTGTGGTGTGAACAGCAGTGTCGGAACTGCTCCTTGCCTGTCATGGGTTTTTGGCCAACTCAACATGTAGAATCGGCAATGACTTTTCGGTGAGAGAAATCAGTCTGATTGGCTGTTCAAGTAAGTGGGCAGGTGCATGAAAAAAGCCACAGAATCAGAGAGTTGGTCACAAGCTGTGGTCTTTGCGGCATGAACAATGCCACTTTTTGGTCAGACAGTAGAGGACAAAGAATGACGATGAAGTCATAATTTGCTGCAGCTAGTTCTATGCCGTCACTTTGGTGTGTAAAAGCCTACTGTTTCCACCTGGATAACTGCAGATGCATCAGACACATCACGCGACCCTGGAAGAGCACTACTAACTTTCAGCCTGTTGGAAGAAAACTCAATAAAAAGAGAAAGTGTTTTTCTTTTCCTCATGCTTGACGGAGGAATCTGCTGCGCTGATTTCTTGGTGGAGTGATGTCAGTGGTATGAACAAACTGCGAGGGGGTAAAAAAATTACAGCAATGAATGTATGCAGTGTATATTTTTTTATCCCAGAGATTCGTGCAAGTTCATGCCAGAGAGGAGAATTGATTGGTCTTGCAGTATAATTATTGCTATTTGTTATTCTTGCAAAATATAGAAACATAATCATTTTATGATATGATTTTTCTATGAAAACAAGAATAAGGATGTAAAAATGATCATTCCTTCTGTTATTACAAATCCCAAATAATCGCACTTAAATATTTTTTTCAAGAGCATGCAACCCTACTCCAAAGCGATTAGTGAAAGATGATCTGCCCCAAGAATATCTGATCAGAAAGCCCTAAGATGTTAAAGTGATTAGACAGGCATGTCAGGGTGAGTCATCAATGAATGGTGTCCCAAACAGGAGAGATCTCAAACAGGAAATATATGCTCTGGTGCCAAACATGGCAAGCAGATGGCAAGCAACAGGGCCCTGTCAGTCCAGTGTAGGGTTGTGTGTTATGGAAGAAAAAAACAGGGGAAAAATGGTCAGGATGGATGATATCAGGCCATCTGTCTTCCTTATAACAAGGTGTCATTTTTAAGAGGGATCTGGTCTTTACAGCAGAAAGCACATAACAACTGTGCTTCTGCCTCCTCTGTCTTTGACATTTATGCAACAGAGTCCCACAGTGGCAGTTGCATAATAATGTTTGTTTTAACATTTATCAAGTTGTTTCAGGATACTGTGAAGTAGCACTGATGTTCTTTCACAGTCTCCTCATTGTCGCTTTACTATGGCCTTTCTCTGGATCTTTTAATTTATGTCCCAATCTGTCTGTCTTCCTCCCCACCTGTGATCAGGTTGCACTGAGGCTCACAGGCAGAGGCCAGAGGTGATGCTGATAAATTCTCCTCTCTGTCAAAAGAGGATTGAGACATGTGTAAGAAGGAAGCTGCCTGGAGAAGAAGGCACTGAAGTTCACACACATGTAGAGAGACACTCGGGCTGTTACCAAGTGAAACGGAGTTTGTCCGCCTACACACTCAGAAGACCAGGAGATGTGTGTCTGGGCCTGGCTTAGAGGCTGCTGGCTTGCTCTACTGTAGCAGGTGGTGCACATGTTCCATTTACAAGAAAACACTAAGTGTAGGCAGCAAAGAGGAGGTGCTGCCATCTATTCCTGCATCGAACACAGCCGATCTGAACCACTTTGTAGCGGCGAGGATGGTCACGTTGCACGGAAGCAGTTTATTCTGGCACAGTTTTTGGATTGGTAATATTTCCAAAATTACACAATACAAACCAGGGAGGGAGAACAATTTGATTTATATAGAAATTACAATTAGTATCTCCAGAGATCCTGGGTTGATTCACATATGTCCAAAAAACAGGTTTTGAACACAGTGTCTCAGTGGACAGCACCGTTGGCTCACAGAGTCAACTCTCAGGACCTTTTTTTGTGTGGTGTGTGCATGTTCTCCCCATGTTTTCATGGGTTTTCTTCAGATGTTCCAGTTTTCCCCTCAGTGCCCTTGACCACAGCACTGTCCAAAATCTGGAATTGTTCCCAGGTGCCATACAAGTCTGTCGGTATAATTATA
>JAQFJA010000023.1:19614167-19624906 GCA_029874485.1 Naso brachycentron
TCTTTGAAGGTCTTCCTCTTGCTTTCAGAATTTACAAATTGCAGGCCGAAGCCATTAGGTGCCCTTTACTCTTCCAGAAAGAAATCACTCTGAATCACTCAACACTTGCTGCAATGAAGTAATAATTCTTGGAACAGAAGTGAACATTGCTTTGGAGTAAGTTAAACTCTAGAAAGGGTATTGATACTGCGGGAAAATTTCTTATTTATTAACCTGGCCACGAGCCATCCGTGGCTCAGGGTCTAAGGCCAACATATTGAATTTGCATCAGGAGCTCAGCAGGTCTTTCTTTGGAAAGTGCTTAATCACTTTGCAGCCAAACAGTTCTGCCCTCATACAGGCCTGGAAAACAAAATATACCTTCCTCCTTTCTTTTGTTACACTTAGATATTGCTGTTATTTCTGGCCATTGTAGTTGTCCAACGCCAACAAAATGATTCTCTGATTCTAAACGCAAAGGCTGTTTCATGATAAGTGGATGAGAGGAACAGAAAGAGTAATGAGAGAGGCCTGACACTTAATCTTGTGATATGTCTTGTATGAGTCCTCTTTGTAATTAAGACTAATTAAGATGCTTCCCACTAATGGCAATTAATTAAATGTCAGACTACGTATGCACATTCACAGACTGCTAATCGACCATACTGAAATTTTAACATAAGTTAGGTGAAATGACAAAGAAATATACAATTTATTTTATTCATAAAGTGACCGTGTAAAATATCAAACATAAATGTTGCCATTTGATGCGGTGAACCAGAGTTAGCTTTAAGCTAATTTACAAGTATGGTTATCTATAAGTTAGCTTAAAGCTAATTTCATTACAAATGAGGTCCAATCCAAGCCACAGAAGCCTCAATGCACAGTTCAATGTTCCATCAATGATGAGGTAAAACATAAAATATATTGCTGCAAGTAGACTCCACCATGCTTCAGCAAAGTCACAGGAGCACTACACTCAGTAGTAATAGAACTGGAGGGACTCACTGGAGCATATGAACAGTAGATGCCTCTTATTAAAGGTGCAAACTAAAACAGAGTGATGTTTCGATGTTAGCTCATCTTCTTCAGAGTCAATGAGTTAGTAACCTGAAGAAGATGTAAGACTAACATCAAGACATTAGTCTGTTTTAGTTTGAACCTTAAAAAGCAGGCATCTACTGTTTGTGCTCCAGTAATTGCTTCCTGTCCTACCATAAAAAACTTTGTCTTTGAACTGTTTTCAATTGAGTTTATGTCAAAAAAGATTTGCAAATGGTCACAGTGTGTTTTACTAATGTTTTACAGACAGTAACAACTTTTTTGGTATTAGGGCTGTAATACTCTACGCAGTGTATTCATGTCCTGATGCACAGGACAAAATTTTAATGATTAGAGTAAGTGCACTATTATGTATCTGTCTCTTTGCTGTTCTGTCTCATTTCAAGCAGATGAAAGATAAAAATGATGGATGTTGGCTTTTGGAAGACAACAAAAATATCTACATCAGTCTGAAGGAGACAACAGCAACCATCATGATCATGTAGGCAAAAATATAAAATGCGTATACTGAACACCATAACATTTTCTATACGGACAGCCCACACACTCACACATGGTGTCATGTGGTTTGCCTGCACGTTGTTGGCAAGAGAACAACAGAATCAGAGCAACTTTCCTTAGTGTACCTCGGTTGAAGAGTAAATTGTGGCTTGTTAATTTGTTCAAGATTTGTCATTTGACAGCCTGTGTTGGATTGAAATTAAATTTAAAAGATCTGTTATATTATTCAGAACAACATCTAGTCTCACTAATGCACACAGTAAGATAATAATGGTTCACACATTTAAGTGTGAATGCATTTTAATTTAACATTGTTGGCAAGTGGGAGCTGCTGCTACTGAGATAAATTGTGAAATTTGCTTTATTTGAGCTTATTTGCTTTTGTTACAAAAGAGTTTATCTTGTCAGTAAGCTTTTAAGAGTTTCATAGGATATTTTTCTGTTGCGCTAACAAACACTACCAGCATGGAAAGAAACCCTTTATAAATACAAAAATCCTTTATTGTGCTTACAGTATGAATCTTGTATTTGGCTGTAACAGATTGACCACTTCATTAAAGACCCAGACAATGATTATTTCTAATCCAGCAATTGTTGCCAAATTGCAGAGAAAGATTTGAATATGACCCAGTTTAGGAGATTACTTGCGTTTTGCTGACGTCACCGTCTAAAAAGCTGGAGGCCTGACAACTACAGCATGAAGAGAAGATGTCTGTTAAAATTTTAGGAACCTTGTGCAGAACACAGACTTGTGGGAAGATGCTGTTTGAAGTCTTAATCCTCCTCAACCACGACAGCATAATAAATTTTTAAAGTTACGGATTTAAATGGACTCTGCACTATGGTAATGTTTTCCAGAATCCTTCAGTCCAGTGAATCAGTGGCTGAAAATGACTACTACATCATGTAATGTGATTCCATGTCCCTCAGTTTTGACAGAAGGTTGTAACAAGATGGTTCTAGTGTCCTTCATTACTCACAGGCACCTGCAGTTTATACAGTGTGTACCAAGGACACAACAATCAGACAGTGACTCATCATGATTAGCTAATAAACACTCTAAACAGGGCATTGAACTGATCTACCAACAACTGTTTTAAGCACCATAGTAACATACTGTAATAGACCTAATATCCCTATTAATAATATAGAAACAAACTGTGTCAACACACCTAATTTATTGACCTTTTGCTATAACTATTGTGGCTCACAGCAGCTGAATTTGCAACCAACTTTCAAAAACAAACCACAGAGCTTGTTGGTGTGATTTACAGCCTGGGAGCAGCACTGCATTAGAAGAATACTTCTCCCAGCTGCAGTTACAAGATGGAAGCTGAATAGATAAAACTGATGCTTGGGTTTTATTTGACTTTTGTTGTTTTTTTTTTTCAAATTGGACGTGAGTGGGATAATTTTATGCGGAATGTTGTGACTTTTAGATTTAGCATTCTGCATGTGCAGTGCAGTAACTGACCTTACAAGACAGATTGGGTTTTTGCCATGACGTGACTGATGCTCAGTGAAAAACTTCTTTGTCAATGTCATTGTGAAATTCCGTGCTTCCACTTTAAGTTTAATCTATTCAGTTTGGTGATCTGCCATCTTATTGTTCCACAGCAGTCTCTCATTTCTCACTGTTATCTTGCAAAAACTGATAAGTTTCACACAGTGGATTATACAAAACAGATTTTAAATTTGGGAAGGTTGTGCCCTCATATTAGTTTGGTATTCGGAGGGAAGAAGAACTGAGTGGATAAAGTTTTTTTTTTTTTCTTTAAGAAAAAAGCATTTTGTGTGTGTGTGTGTGTGTGTGTGCATTTTAGTCCAGGCTAGTTCTTCAGCGAGCGGAGGTCAAGGTTCAGCCTTAATGACGAACTCAAATTCAAACTAGAAAGTGCAAAATTTTACCCTATTTTTGTCGTTTTACAGTTTATTTTGTAGGCTAGCCTGCACTAATGTTGTGATAATGTGGCGAAGTAAGGAGAAACATAAATGTTAAGCCTAATTTGATGCCCACTAAATAACAGGAGTAGTAGGTAGATGCCAGTAACTGTTTTTATCATATTGCTTTTGTTGAACAACAAAGGTAGTGTTAGCTCAGCTCTGCGTGTGTTATTTGATATAATATTATTGACTTTTCTTTTTTAATGTTGAATTGCATACAGGTGAAGCGTAACACCATAATGTGTTATGTTATTTATTTCCTTATTGTGGGTCCAAATGATGAAAAAAAACATTCCCCACTCATTCCCACCCATTCTCAAGACTGTCTCCTGTACTATCCAACTCATTCTTGGTTCAGAGGATGCCTGAAAGCAGAAGACTTTTTTGCAGCATAAACAACTATTTCACTTCTCGCCGATTTCTTCTCTGCCTCAGCAGAACAGTTAATCGCCATGGCCAGAAACACTAAGAACTTAATCTTGTCCTCACAAAAACATTATTCATCATGCTTCGTACCTGATTTGTTCTTTCTTAATTCTTGAATCACTGTTTTTAGCTGCTTGCAGCTTAGCCCTCTCCAGGATCTGATCCACATCATTTCCATCTCTTTCTTTATATTTTTACAGTCTGCTCGCCATGCTTCATGACTCCCCTTACACTGATTACACTTGGGTTCTCTTCTACAGTCTCTGCCGCTGCACATCTCATCCCCACATTTTGTTACAAATCCTTAGAACATGTCTACACATAAACAAGCTGTGTCCATTTCCAGCATTGTCGGCAGTGAATCAGTTTGAGAACAAAAGGTCTTACTGGGTAAATGATATGATCCAAGAATACTTTGTCAGGAACTATTTCTGTTTATAATGCAACATAGCAGATCTTATTGCACACCTTTTCTCATCATTAATCCTGAACATTATGTACTGTCAACAACTGTGAGACATTCTTTAAATCCCCTTGTGTTAAACATATACAATACTCCATCGACAATTTTCCCTTTACTGGTTCAGTTTAACAATGTGAGAAATATGACAAGTGGTAACCATTTTATGCACTTCTTTCGAATGCTTTCTTCAGTTAAATGTGCTCACACACATCTACTAATAGTTGATCCATTTCCTGAATCAGTAGGATTTACGTGGCCAAATTTGTCTGACACAAGTCCAAATCTGTCCTTGCTCCCAGTTGATTTATACTGAACCAAGTGAATTTCTCTCTTTTTTCTACCAACTAGCTTATTTGATGACATGCCCTGGTGACGAAATTGTTTTGTGCAAAAAGAAATGGTCAAACTGCAGGAATTCATTTGTTTGGCAAATTTGTGTACCTTTGATCAATGCACATTTAGGCTAAAAGAGTCTGTTTATGCACATTGGTCAATTCAGTTGTTTTTTTTTTTTTTAAGGAAATAATATGTATCTCTGTTAAAGATGGAGTCAGCAGCATTTGTTCGTTGCGGCTTGGAAACACAACATTCAGACTGGGCCTATCCCCCTGAGCCCAGCGCCACCAGAAGTATCCTAGTGTGTACTTATACTGCTTGAACCTACACAGTGAGCTATGTAGGAATATTACATTCATTTCAATGGAAAAGTCAATAATTTAGCAGGTTAGCACAAGCTAACCATCAGAGTTTGGTACCTACCTGTCCAAAAGAAAGCAGGCCAACTCTGCATTGCTCTTCATCCCCAGCCTCTCCTTCAGTGCTCGAAAGCGAATGAAAGTCAAACCGAGATTCTGGAACGAGCTTTATCCGCTTGCCATTCCACTTCACTAGGGCTGTATTTCCCTTTCTTCATCGTTACGTCCACATCCATAATTTGCTCCAATCTAAATGGCGTCAAGTCTTCATGTTTTATTGACTGTCAACCTCACCTGCGCACTCTCATGGCTGGGAGAAAAACACCCAATCCCCTCCCAGACTCGTCCCGGGACAACCTAAACATCAAAGTACATACCGGGGGCAGTGTCTCTGCAGACACAGTCACCACCACACATGAATAGAGGCCCAGAAGTGATGACTGAGCTGCATTACTTTTGTAAATTCTATATTTTCTTTTTTAGGAAAATCCAACTTACTCCACCTTTAGTCGATTGGTTTTAAAGTAAGTAGAATCTCAGTCAGTCAACATTTTATTGCTTGACCAAAGTCCTGATAAACAAAGAGACCTACAAGTTTTTCTTATTTTTATGTTATTTTTGTGTGTTCGGGATGTTTCTTGGCATCACCCTTTTGGCAGTGGGTGCTCTCTGTCTGTGTCATGGATGTCTACAGAGTGGCAGATCTGTGTGTCTGTTTGACCGAGGGCGGGACCAAAGTACAAACACACAGAGCACAGAGGCGACAACATACAGGATGACATGAAAGCTTCGGCTTTCCTGTTCGCTCGTCCACTTTCTGGTTCTCTGTCGCTCGCTTGTTGAGCCAGAAAGGAGGGGCCAGGATGGAATAGTGCGTTTACAAATCCTACATAGTATGCCTTTAAAAACATTATATTAATAAAAAAAAATACAGGTTAGATTTGCTTGGTTTGCCAACTTGTCAATTACAGTAATGGTTGTCTGCTTATTGAAATATAAGACAACTTTCTGTCCTTGTAAAGTATGTTTCTGCTTGATTAATTTCATGGTGCGTTCTCGTCCTTGTAAAGTAAATCCTCCCATTTCTGAATTCCCCTGAGGCAGCAATTAGCCCTCAGTCTGTCAGTGGCTAATGGATTTCTAATTGAGTCTCCACAGGTAGTGTACCTGTTTGTGGAGGTTAAACTGGAAAGATGTGGCAGGACACAGACCTTCACCATGCTGTTGTGTTTTTTTTGGCCATCTCACGGTGAAGCACTGTCCTCAGTATGCAAATGTCATCCTCTGTCCCTATCAGGTTTTCACTCCACTGCCTCACATCCAGCATGGTGTTGCATCATTCTGCTTAGCTCTGACATCTATTGGACTCAGTTTATACAACCTCTTTTGTGTAATGTTTTGTTTCTAAGTGACAATGCAGTATTTAGGACCTTGGAGGCGCATTTTAGGCTTTATCTTTTTACTAACAAAAGACTCGGTTTGTGCATGTAGTGTCGAAATTATGATGTACACCATGCAATTTCCACTCGTGTATATGAAACTTTTCTGAGGAGATAACTGACATAGGGAATTTTTAAAGGTTAGATTGTTGATGTTTTGGATTTACGGTTACATTTTATGTTGCAAAGCTGCATCAGAGCAATAAAACTCTCATTACTACTGCATCACCATTCATCTGTCTTTCATTTTTCTTATAGTGCCTCTCATTTCTCATTTCATACACCTCCTCTGTACACCCTGCATTTTGCCTTGCCCTTTTACCGGCTTCAATCTTCTTTCCAACATCCTTCTCCTAAGGTTTTTTTTCCCACTTTCCATTATCATTCCCGTACAATGCCCTCTTTTTGGACTCCACATATCATCTCCAAGTCCATCTATAGGTGCCCTTTTTAATGCTTTCCCTTTTTTTGTCCAGACTGTGGGACACCAGTAGCATCACCAATATCACCTACTATTTTTTTAACCTAATTATTCTTATATTTCAGTTGTCTTATCATTCTTTGCCAGACAGTTTTTATGGTCCTGATGTCCTGACTTTGTTCACCTTAAACTAAGTCACATTGCAGCAAAGAGCTACAATAAAAAGAAAAAAAAAAATCTTATCTTGTCTTTTCTCTCCTCTTTATTTAAATCAGTAACTGTCTGTATTGATCAGCTTGGGGAGTGCATTAGTGCCTAAACATGGACTCTCACTCTCTGACTGGTAAAGCAATAAAGGGATATTGATCATGCTGCTCATCTGACAGCTGCCTGTTTTGTATGTGTATGTAGCTTGTAATTGCCTCGTGTAAGGTGCTGTCTCTTTAAATGCTGGCTCCAGTGCACTACAGTGATTCCTGTTGATCATAAATTAGAGAATTAATGGTTTATTTACAAATGAAGTCAGCTGGGTTGTGAAGTGGTATGGTAAAGTGTGCAGTCCATCCTTCAACCAATGTTGTATATTCGTCCCAGTCATATGAAAGCAGTTGTGCGCCTGACCCTGTTCTTTGACCTCTCTGAGAGGAAAAGCTAAAAAAACAAGATCAAAGTTTAAAGATTAGAGTTTCCGAAATAACCTTGTGTAATTTTTGTACATGAAACCATTTGAAATAATCAGTCTCAGTGTGAAGCCCAACTCTATAGAGACGATTTTTCCACAATTCAACCCTCCCAGTGATCGAAGAAGAAATTTGGTCCTGGACTTTGGTCAGTACTGATTTAAGGCCTCAATTTTCTGGTAAGATGAGGTTTATTATTTTTCAAACATTTTTGCTATGTAGAAGTCAAAATCTGTATGATTATGTCAGTACTTCCTCACAGGCAGGATCACAGTAGCCGTTAAAGCCAGGCTCAGACTGAAGAAGCTTTGGGACGATTTATCCTTTGTTCCCATCCAACAGCCGGAGGAAAATCTGGTGTGGATCTTTGGTTGGTACTGAGAGGTTTAAAGTTCCAGCTTAAATCCCAAACTGCTCGTGGGGGCCGGCCAAATAATACCAAACATTTTTAATATTTAGGATTTATAAGCCTAATAATCATGGCAGTACATTGCAAGTGGGACAACAACAGCTAATGACAGCGACATCCTGTAGGGGCCTACAATAAATATGAGAAGTTGCTGCTTGAATGTTTTGAGCACTTTGTGGCGTTCCAGCTGGAGCTGATCGCAGCCACTTTAGACAATGCTTGTGATTTCAGCAGGCGTGCCAAAGAGTGCATTTCAGAAGCGTCCCTGAAGCTGCTCTCTGCTCTGCTCCTTGGAGAATACAAGCCTATTTTTGATGGACGCTGTGTCAAGCTGCACAGAGCAGATTGAGCCAGACAGGAAGTCAGGCTGTACATAGAATCGGGTCAATTTTGGAAAGACTTATTGCTCTTCTCAGATCAATTACTTATTTACTTACAAATCAGTTACAAGACAAATGAGAAACTATTTACTTTTGTAGCTGACTTTCACACATTAAAAACACAAGAAACACATAAAAATGATCAAATCTGAGCAAGACGCAACCTTTCAGAGACTTGATCTTAGGGTTAGTATCAGAGCTTAATGTTAACAAATCCATGAGTTATGTCAACGTGGACATCACAATTCAGATTCACTCAGGCCACTTTGCCTTAAAAAATGTTCATACTTGATTATGCAACAATGCTTGTGATGTAGGCTGTCATAAAGATAGCAGTGCTGCAAAAGGATAAGAAGCTCCAAACATAGAAAAAGAGACACAGAAGTACATTGAAGAAAGAATTTGTTGTATATTATTTTTTTCCAGTCCTTTAAAATATGCACTGATAAATACTGATCCTTGACACTGGCTCTGGACATCTCCTATAATTTATGCTGCACATTACTTCTCACATTGTTCCTCATGGCCTATTATTAGAAATTATTCTCCACACATTTCATGGGGTAGGACAAAGTGTTATTCAGGTTCATTTGCCTTCCTGTCCTGCTTTTTGCCTCAGCGTGGTACACAAAGTCGTCATGGTGTCATCTTACGTCAGGGTTAATACAGCTAATTGCCCACTCTCTTGTCTGGCACAGGGCTATTTGTCTCCCTCTGTAACATCTATTAATTATAAATAAATTGAGATCTCATAGTGTCGTTGCTCATATTTCATCTCCTATTTACAATGTTCTATCCTCTGTACTGCTGGTACATTTTTGTTACATTGTGTGAAACTAATGTGCGGAACCTGCAGCCCTCCATAAAAGTAAATGCTATGAATATCTGAAACAGATACCACTATCTGCACAGGTCTTTGACCACTCTGTGCATTTGATAATTTTGCCCCACTTGAAGTGGTTTTGAAATGGAATTGAAACATACAACCGCCTGCTTCTGTTTTCTCTTTCCCACTCATTTTGCTCTGAGCAGTGGAGCGAAAAATGGGAGTGCACTACTGTACTGTAGCGTGTATGTGTGTGTGCATGTGTGTGGGCGTGTGTTCTTGTGCGTGTTTGGAGTGTGGGTGTTGTTTAAGAGATGTGTGAGGTAATGTGCATGTGAATTATACAGTACGCTCTGTTATGTTCCGATGCTCTGGGACATCTAGTTTATTTATTAGTTGACAATCTAATTACGCTAATTTGAAAGTGTCATTTAAATTTTACAGTACGTGTGTTACTGGTCTCTTTAATGATCTTGAACATGATGGAAAGGAGGGTGTGTGTGTGTGTGTGTGTGTGTGTGTGTGTGTGTGTGTGTGTGTGTGCAATCATGAGAGAAAGAAGCAGAACGGCAGAGAGATGGCTGAGTGTGTGTGTGTGTGTTTAAAGGGAGGTGCGAGGGAAGGAGGAGGGCTGTGAATCCATGATTAATGCAGCATTGCCCTTGTATGTTTCGGAGAGGAGAGAGGATGGAGGTGAGCCTATCAGCATTAGCATTCTGCCTCTGCTTCTGGAGGAGTCTGCTGCGCCCCTGTACAGATGCTCTGCTGCCTTTCAGATTACCGAATAGACACTTCACAGACACTTCTTTTTGGATTCACAGCAGCCAGCTGTTTTCCAAAACAGTTTAAGGTCCGCTGTGCATTTTGTGAATCCACTTTATGTGTTAATATAGTTTGTCATGGTTTGTTTTTTCATCTGGTCTCAGCTGTGTTGTCTCTTTGTAGCTCTCATTCTCAAGCTGTCAGTGAATACACAGACAGTTCTGTTTTTGCTGCCTTATTTTTCATTCTCATTCATAATTTGATGTGTTTCATTTTTTAAAGTACAGGGAAGGCAAAACTGTATTGCTTTGTAGGTCTGGGTGATTTATCAAATTTGTTTTGAATTGTGATTTCGGCTTCCAATGATAAAAACAAGATAATCAAGGCATTCTACATAGTAATGATGCTCTCATTTTGTCCTGTGTTTTAAACCCAGAACCCCTTTCCTTTCCAGCAGCACCTTTGTTCCTTTGCAAACGGCCAAAGCTCACTCTCAGCGGTGCTGTGGCATGTTTGGTTTAGCTCACTGCTGTCGTTTGTGAGAACCTGGTCAAGCCAAACGCTGCTTGGTTTGATGTGTTTCTCTCTCTGCTGTTATGGTAAAGATGCTGGAGCAGCCAAAAGGCACTTAAAGTCTCAATTCAGCCAAACTGCATTTTATATACTAAAGGAAAATAGCACTATTCTTAACATATATTAAGTATTAATATTTATTATGGCATTATTATATATTATCATTAGAATATTATAAT
>JAQFJA010000023.1:19673513-19683638 GCA_029874485.1 Naso brachycentron
AAATGTAAAACACACGCACGTGCACCAGCCCAGGAGTCTGTTAAGTATCAATACATTAAACATACTGTAAACATGGACACAGTGCCATCCAGTTCTAATAGGCTCACATTTTTTAGCAGCATGACTTAGAGAAACATGTCGACTTGATAGTTTTCTTTCTCAGTAAGTAGCTGCTATATAGAATCTAAAACAAACAAACAAAAAAAAGCAGATTGATACTAAAAATGGCAAAGATGAAGAGAATGCTTCTTCATCAGACCTCTCTGGCCTCTTGAATAGAGAAACGCATTTTTTAGTTTGTTTATGGTACAAATGTACACAAGACAACAGACTGAACTGTTACAAACAGCTTTTTTGTTTGATACATTTAATTCCTAGTGAAACTAACGTCATTCATTCTCAGGGAAAACATCCGCATTCACTTGTGAATTGTGACTGATAAAAAGATGACCTTAAAGCTACTGAAGTGGATTAAAAGTGTTTGTTAAATGAAAGTTACTCTAAGTGTAGCCTTGAACAAATTGTCTCTCCTCTGTCAAGGACCAAACAGTGTTGGATAATGTTTTTCTTACTACAGCGCAACCTGAAAACAAACAGATGTTTTCCTCACTTTAACAGTGATAACGTTGCTGTTTTGAGGACATTTGGCTGAATTGAATGACAGTAATAACATTATATTAAAAGCATTCTATCACAAGTGTAAAACTTGTTTTAGCACTGTAGCATTGTGTTAAGTCAGCAGTCTCTGGTGACAATTGTGTTACTGCATTTTTGTTGTTGTTGTTTCGGAATGTATTTAAACTCAAAAGTGAAATATCATGATTTTATTGTTAATATTGCACTTGGCCAGTTTACTAGGGACCCATAGCTAAAGCTAATGCAATCAGATACAGCAATCAGCTTGAGAAGGGTTGATTTAACTTTATGATTTTTTTGCGTGATGTGATCTGTTGTTAAACTTGATTTGCATCGTACACAGGGGTGTTTGTGTTGTTTATCCAACCCTAATTGGTATAAATGGAGTAAATAAACTATTAGCACCTATTCTTCTAATGCAATACAATGTAGCAGCACAACAAGTAACCTCCCATCTGATACAGTTGAAGCAGCACCTCTCAACAAAATCTGAACAGTCATAAAATCAGAACTAATTTATCCTTGATATAGTTGCAGGCTGTCCTGCTTAAAACTTGACAGTAATAAGAAATGTCTTTCTTAGGAATACATCCTATAGAGCAGCTCTTATTTTGAAGATGTGGGTGACTGTGCCCCCTACTGGACATGATCTTGCAATGCATTGTTAAAATTGGTCACATTATGATATTTCCTTTTTATCTCAGTTCTTATAAATCACTCTGGCGTTCAGTCAGACTCTCCATTAAACAATAGTTAGGCTACACCATCCTGATCCATTTCCTGCAACCTCATCACAGCGTGTTCAAAGGATGATAAGATGTTCTGTAAGAGCCACCTTGAGGAAGCTGAGACTGGGCCATTCCTGCAAAAACTTCATTAGATTAATGCAGGACAGAAGGAGTCCACGAGTAAAAGAAGGCTAAAAAGTTTGTCTTATGGTTTTTGTGGAATTTTAAAAAATGAATTGTTAAACACAGACCTTTGCAGAAATTATACACATATCACATATTTTTTAAGTGTGGGGAAATAATATTTACAAGTGCGGCACTCTTGGTTTCTTTTTGTGTTTATGTAAACCATGAGCTTCCTTAAGGCCTTTCAAGTTTCCACAGGAGACAGATATGGAGATAAGCTCAAATAATTTGCTCTTATCAGATTTCAGAGTTGTTACAAAACCACACAAACACTGCTGATAAGAAATATCAGCCATGCACTTTGTTATTTACTTGGTGACTTAATGGTAACATAAACATGCTTAGACTTTGAGTTGAGATGAAATTCATTTTAGTTTTCTTTAATTTCTGCCTGATTTTTCTGTATTGATTGGAAAAAAAAAAAAAAAAACTTTGTATGATTCCTAAATTCACTGCAGTATGTAATCATTTATTAAAACCCTTTGACGTGCAACAGTAAACAGTAGTTTACACACCTCCTGCTTGGTTTTTACTTCCTGTCATAGCATCAGATGCAGGGAGATGGGTACAGCTGTCGTCCAGCAGTTGCTTCAGTGCTTCAAGAAAAATACCAAAATCTGATGGAATAACAGAAAGAAACTCAAACTGCTTACTTCTGATTATTTTGTTTACCTTGGCATATTAATTTGAAATCTGAACATAATGCTTGGTTGTCTTACGTTGTTCATGTGTTTACAAACTCAAAGCACTGAAGAACTAATAGTTCATTTAACTGCCACCTGGCCAGCAAAGAAACATTTCCTCAACTGCATTGCAAGTTTCAGTAAAGGTTTTCACAACTGCCTTTACTTTAAAAACACATCTCATTCACATTCTGAAGTCAGAGCGACTTTCAGTTATTTGTGCATTGTTGTGTACTGATAACATCAATGTGCCACAACATAAAACAAACACTGTATGTCCTTTTTCCAGGAAACATTTATTCGATCGACAGACAGGATCGCATCTTTCCATAAACAGGTCAGTTAAATATTAACAAATTTACAGACATGAGGAATGTAATAAAAAAACAAAAACAAACAATGCTCGCCTTAAAAAACCCCAATCCAGGGACCCCACCCAGGATAACGTCGACCACAGTGGTGCTGGAACAAGACTCGAATTCATGTCCAGCTTCATTGTTTCATGCTCTTCATTCAGTGCTTCACAGTTCGTCTTTGTCTGTTTTTGTCTGCAAAAACAAAATTACAGTTGTAAAAACAGCCAGAACAGCAACTCCTAACATCTGAATTCTTTACCACGCTTTCTTTATGATGCCACGGCGTGTTAAGTGTTCTCACCGTTTCATCATCGTCCTCATCTACAGCTTCCTCTTTGTCCTCAGAGTCATCGTCTTTGTCTTCAGAATCGTCCTCTGCGGGCTCTTCTGGTTCCTCCTCCGGCTCATCTTCAATCTGTTGAATTGTCACATCAATTTGAATAAAACAGGCCAACGATCTTAGACCTTCACTGAGCTAATGCAAAATAACCCGATTGAGCAATCTTAAAGAGGTGTGGACGCTTTCAGTGTTTACAAAGGCAGAAAATGCTATAAAAAGAGGAAGTTGAGCTAGTTTAAATGCAAAAGTAACACCATTTAATCAAGTCAGTTAAGAACGTGTTCACTGGCTACGAGAAAGATGTGACAGGACATATTCACACTGAAAACTGAAAACTTTTCTATGCAAATGGACTATCTACAGTAATAAAGTATGTGTGAGCTAGCATAGACTTGCCTGTTCCTCCAGGTCTACATTCATGCTGAGTCGGAGCATGCGCTCTATCCTGTCTCCATAAGCCTTCGTGTCGACCAGCTGGTAGCCTGAACGCAGCGTGGCCGTCTCAAACAGAACCACAGCAAGATCTGCTGCAGTCTGGTCCTCTGCGTCATCCTGAAGAACATGTGGAAAAGAAACTGTCAAGCTATCAGCTCTGATTGGTCTACTTAATGTTCAAAATAAACTGAAACCAACTGTGTGACAATGTTTAGCCATAATACATGTGCACCCATGTTAAAAAAAAAAAGCTACAATGCTGGATTTAAATAGACTAACATTTACTACATCTACTTAGGCTAAATTTCATTAAAGAGCAAGTTATTATTTTTTTAACTTCATAATATACATTAAAATAAATAGTACAAATATACTGAGAAGACAGTGGTGGGACTTACATTGACTCTTTTAAGCATCTGCTTGATGAGAGGATGTTTGGGGTTGATTTCTAACGTTTTCTTCTGGCTGGCATAATAACTAAAGACAAGAGAGGAAAGGATTGTCAAATAAACCCCGTTATCAGTCAGACAGGCCACAGCATGTTCTACATCTGCACTTCAAAATTAGCATCAACATCGCTGAAAAGCCATTATCATTACTCACTTTGTGGATATGTCTTTTCCTGTCTGGTAAGCCTGTGCCTTCATGATCCTCTCCATGTTTCCTGACCAGCCGTACTGACTGGCAACCAGAGCGCAGGGTGATTTGGTTAGCCTCTGAGAGAGGACGGCCTTCTCAATCTGCGTGAAAAAAAAAAAAACAGTCATTTTAAATAATGTGGCTGTGCTGCAGCCAATTTGGATTGCTTCTGTGGCTGGCGCTTATTTCCCATGTCATGAATATTGCAAAATAACTGGCTCTGTACCTTGTCCTTCAGGGCCTTGTCCTTCAGCCAAGTGGTGAGAGGCTCATACTCCTTCTCCTGGGCCTCCCTCTTCTCCTTGGCCTTGTCACTCTCATCAAATTTGACACCCTCCTTTGCCACATTTTGGAAGCGTTTACCATCAAACTCGGGCAGTGCCTGGATGCAGTACTCATCCACTGGCTCAGTCAAGTAGATCACCTCGTAACCCTTCTTCAGCAGCCTCTCCACGAAGGGGGAGGACTCAGCCTGCAGAGGGCCAACGGGTCAGACACTCAACGCCAGGTTTGAAATTTTATAGTTTGAAAAGCTTGGTTTACATTGTTTGAGTGTAACCTGAGCACCCTGTAATAATGTGTTACAAGGCTATACAATATGAATACGCCCACTCACCTCCTTCCTGCTGGTTCCAGCCATGAAGTAGATCTTGTCCTGCTTCTCCTTCATACGCTCCACATACTGCTCCAGGCTGGCCAGGACTGTGTCGCTGTTTGAGGTCTGGAAGCGCAGCAGTTTGGCCAGACGGGTCCTGTTGGAGTGATCCTCAATCACACCCAGCTTGATGTTGGTTCCAAACTCCTTCCAGAACTTGTCGTTGTACTGTTCCTCTGCAATCTTCTTGATCATGTCCAAAGTCTTACGCACCAGCTTCTTGCGGATAACCTAAAAAGGGAGCAGATGAGCATTAGCGTTTTTGTCACATAACTTTAACATGACGTTTCATATTCACATTTAATTTCAACTTTGACTTTCATGTCTTTTTCTTTCAAATTATAATTGGTATCTAGATGTTGTAGTATTCAAGTTAGATGTGAAGCCCACCTTGAGCAGTTTGTGCTGCTGCAGAGTCTCTCTGGACACATTCAGGGGAAGGTCATCAGAGTCAACCTAGTAAAATAAAACTTCTATTAATCCCAGTGCAGGTGCTCTCTAAGCAAGGACCAGACAGTTTACATTATATTAGTACATGACTGTGTCTGCACTAGTGGTAAAAAAAATAAAAATTAATTAACTATTTAATCTAAAAAAAAAAAAAAAAAAAAAAAATAACTCAACACACCCATGATGAAGTTCAGGTACTTGGGCATCATGTCGTTGAAGTCGTCTGTGATGAAAACTCTCCTCACAAACAACTGTGACAGAAAGACGCTCATTCAGCAACAGAGTTAAGGAAATTCTTCAATATCATTCTATACGCATAATACAACCCATTCAAACAGATTCTACTTGAAGGACATACCTTGATGTAGTCGTTCTTCTTGGAGCCGTACTCGTCAAACAGGCCGCGGGGGGCTGAGGTGGGCACAAAGAGGATGGACTTGAAGGTCACCTCACCCTCGGCCGTGAAGTGAATGTGGGCCATGGGGTCGTCACTGTCCTGAAAGACAGTGAAGTTTGAATTAGTAAAATTAAAACTGGTTGACCCAACAATCAACATGGCTGTTTGACCAAGCGCTCTGTTCAGGTGCTTACCTTAGAGAAAGTCTTGTAAAAAGCCTTGTACTCGTCCTCCTCAACCTCCTTGGCTTGTCGCTGCCAGATGGGCTTGATGTCATTCATCAGCTCCCAGTCCCACACAGTCTTCTCCACCTACAACAAACACGACAACACGTTTTTAAAAAAGCTCAAAAGATACTCATTTTCCACAGCAACACAAAATTATTCATGCACTACAGCACCCAAATGAAAAAGCATCAACTTGGGCTGAGATATGATCAGATCTATTTTCTGCCTCTCCATGTAATTACATAAAAAATTCTCAGCAGAGGGTTGGTTTACTCTAAGAAGAAAAGAAATAGACACCATTTATCCCAATTGAACCAACATCATTCAAAAGTTTTTCCAATGTGATTTTGTATAAATTAAAACTTATTGTGGTTCTTCAATGACGACATATTTGATATTCATCACAGCATTCACTTGGTAAATATAACCCACCCCTACATACACCTCTTACCTTCTTTGTCTTTGGCTTGTCTTTGTCCTCCTCCTCCTCTTCCTCTACCTCGGCCTCGTCTTCAGCAGCCTCCTTCTCTGGTTCCTCTGCAGCCTCAGCATCTTCCTCGATGGGCTCTTCTACTGTCTCAGTCTTCCATGTTTGAAGGATGAAATTATGCAACAGTCATTTTTTTTATCTTTCATAATTTGGGGTTTCATATTATAGCTTATACTGGGATCAAGAATAATTTAAAGTGAAGGAGAAGAGTCTTGAGTAATCACCTTGCTGGCCCACACATAGATCGGGAAGTTGATGAACTGAGAGTATTTCCTGACGAGGTTCTTGATGGTTTCCAACTCCAGATAGTCTGAGGCCTCCTCTTTCAGGACCAGTCTGAGGTTAGACAAAAATGGAAAGGATTTAATCACAAAGTGAATGCTATTTATTTATGTAAAATCTAAGAATAGAGCAGTAACAGGAAAATAGCCTTCAAGCTTCAGTGCATACGCACATCACAGTAATATCAGAGGTGTGAAGAGCATTAACTGCTAATTGCTGTCAGTCTTGCTAAGATTAATTAGCAAGACTAACAGCAGTTAAATATAACACTAAAACAGTGGCTCAATTTGCAAGGGTGATTTCGAAATAAAAAAAAAACACAATGTAAACTCACGTTATTGTGGTTCCTCTGCCCAGTGTGTCCCCGCGAGGGTCCTCAATGACAGAGAACTGATTAGAGTCAGACTCCCAGATGTGCTGAGTGTCATTGTTGTGCTTGGATGTCACGATGACCTTGTCGGCAACGAGGAAGGCCGAGTAGAAACCCACACCAAACTGGCCAATGAGCTCTGAAGTTGACTGTCCCTCAGACTGCATCTCAGTCATCTTGTTGAGGAACTCACTGGTGCCAGACTTGGCGATGGTGCCGAGGTTCTTCACCAGCTCCTCCTTTGTCATTCCAACACCAGTGTCAGTGATGTGAAGCATGTTCTTCTCCTTATCAGACTACGGAAAGGACCAATACACTTAAGTTACCATGAGAGCAGAGACTGGTTAGCAGGACTAAAGAAAACTGAAACACCCGGTAGATGTTTCACATTAACCACCGTTAATGTGCTTACTTTTATTTTGATGGTCAGCTCTTCATTGGAAGCCAGTGCATCTTCATTGGTCAGAGATAACAAGCGGATCTTATCCAGAGCATCTGAGGCATTGGAGATCAGCTCCCTGAGGAAGATCTGAAACACAGAACAATCATTTAATCATTAGACCAGCAGTGTAAAACAACTTCACATTGCTTGGGTTACAGGGCTTTAGCCGTGGATGTTCTCCCAGTCCATCACATGGAACACTTTTGTACTAAACACACATCTGAGCTGCATAGGAACCAATGTTTTGTTTTGTTTTGTTACTAAAGGGTTGGAGAGACTGAAGATGGCACAGAACAAAAAGGCCCTCCCTCCACAGACAAGCATTCATGTCCTGATAGTCAGGCTAGTAAACTAAACACAACTTGGGAGGGCTGTGTTTACAGTGAACTAAGTTGTAAAAGCTCTAAAAAAATCATTACAGTTAGTAATTCACAGTAACAGTTGGCAGCACATCTTGTGTGGGCGAGTATTGTGCGTCCACATGAATGTGCAAAATGATTGTAATACATAAAACTTACAAGACAGCAAATCAAGGACATTAAAATATATCAGAAAGCTGAACGATATATTAAAGAACTTGTCACTGGTAATGGCTGTAATATTGATATCAGCAGTGTTAAAGATGCTGGTGTGAGGTAGTAAACAGCATTACTTACTTTGTTCATTCAGTGACAGCTGACAGTAGTAGTTCATTATTTAAAATACAAAGTGGCAGGAATATCTGTTCAAAACTAGATGCCATTAACATTGCTAAATGCTAATTATACTTACACTTATTTAACCCATGTTTTAATTTATCTAATTTAGAATGTGTAGCGCATCTGCTCTACTAGTCTACATTGCATTGTATAGATGCATCAAAAAGTGGCTAGAAAGTGTATGTTAGGTGGAAAATATGTTTTCTGACATTTAGCAATTATTTTGTAATATAATAAAAAATAATAAAGGACAGACTTATCAGTTGACACATGGCCCCAGACTTGTTTAAAGATTTCAGGGCTAAACTCAAGAACGGCTCTGTCGTATCATTAAAGTAAATCCATAGAAATATGTCAAACTGAGGGTTGTAAAACAGAATGCTATTTATTACTGCTCACCTCCTTGTTCTTGTAAAGGGAGTTGATGATCAACTTCATCATACGGTTGACTTCAGCCTGAAAGGCATGTTTTTCTGACTTTTCTCTGAGTTCTTTGATCTGAGCTGCATTCAGTCCATCCAGCTGGATAGCCTCCTCCTCTCTGAGAACAGACAAACAATGCACACACAGGTGAGACAAGTACATGCACAACAACAACAAATCATAGCAGTCAACAACCATGCAAATCAGTTCTGTCTCTAGGGATCAGGGTCCAAGTGTAAGCTGAAGACACAGAGGAGTTCCTCGTCCTCATGACGGATGTGTAGCAAACCTTACACAGCTTTGCCACTTCCACAAGTCAAGTGTTGCTGTGAGCGACTGTATGCTTAAGCTTTGTCATGTTGACCTTGCGCTGTTAACATAAGGTTTAGTTGACCTTTGTTGATACTGACAAACAAAGCTCACTCAACAGGGACAATATACAAATATATTCAAAATGACACCTACCTCTGCACCACCTCATCATCTGTTCTGGAGCCATCTCTGCTTTTACCAAGGTCCTCTTCTACTGTCCCATCAATGTCGACTTCATCATCTGCCTTCACAGCAGCTGCCAAGAACAGAGAGTTCACGTTAGCTTAAAAAAATTTTTCATTCAGATGTATCTGGAGAAATATTTAGCACTTAATTAGCAGTGGTTATTATATTTTAGTTCAGTAACTGCATTCACAAAATCACCATACAGTATGCTGTAATATAAACGTTAGCTAGGCTTAAGTTTCTCATTCAGAATGAATTTATAATTACGCAACAGAAACAGGTTTTTCTGTGGGAATGTTAGCTAGCATCAGACAGCTTTAATGCATGCTATTTCTGATAGAAACTTCTGGAAAGGGAATTGACGTGAGGAATAACGGTTATCGACGTTACTCCTACACATGTGTTACAGCCAAATCAATTATACTGCCTGTCCTAAGGCAGTTAATTACGCATGAACACTGCAAGTTACGTTACATGAAGGCTTAAGACATAAAAGAGCAGGGAAGCACGAAAGCAAGTTAACGCTAGCTTGCCGGCTAATGTTAGCTAAAATGTTGAGCAAAGATAGCAAGACGACATCATAAATCTCTCTGTACTCACCAAAGGCTAATAGTGCAAAGAGAAGACCTATCACCCAAACTCGTTTCATTTTGAGATACTAACGGACTGACGAGGTGTTGCCTACAGCTGCTGAACAAAAGCCGGGAGAGGAGTGCACGCAGCACCGCTTTTACTGGACACTGACAAACTACTGCTCCCACCAAAAGAGCCCACTCTGTTAAACCCGTGACAAGTGACCAATGGCTGCGCACCACGCACAACCTTCCACCAATCACAGCAGAGTCTTCGGTACATGTTGCCCAATCAGATTCTTCAACATAAGTCAATACCCGAAAATCGTGGCTAGACACTATTGGCCAAGAATGAATAATCAGCACATCACTTCCTAAAATTTACCCTCTGTGAAAAAAATCTGTATCAACACGTTAGTTAAACTTTGATTCACTGAGGCAAAACTACAACCGGGGGCACCGTCAGCTAAATGATGCAAGTCACGAGTTTGTGAATCAATCAATCTTTATTTCAGACTTATAGGTTGGTCCATGTATATTAAAAAACGAACAAACACACACACACACCTAAAATACATACAAACACGCTCGCCAGTGTCTCCAGAAACCAGAATAATA
>JAQFJA010000023.1:19721186-19735523 GCA_029874485.1 Naso brachycentron
CCTCTGCTGTGTGACGGCCCGCGGGGAGGTTAAAGGTGAAAAGACTGAAATCTAGAGATGGACTTGTGGCGGCCCCTACTTGGTTTGTTTCTGTGTGTGTGTTACATCAGTACTGTGTGTTCTTTAAAGCTGAAGTTGCTAAGATCAGAGAAACTAGTAGATGCAAGTTAGATTTTATGAAAGTACCCGTCTGCAAAAAAACCCTCCCTTCAGGTGTTCCTCCAAAGCAACTCCCCCAAAAAACATCGCCCTAATGCTGCTGGAGGGTGAGTCCGCATGAGAGAGCACTGGGGAGAGGAGCCTGTCCATTATTATCATGCCTAACTATCCAGCAAAAAAAGAAAAAAATGTATTATAATTATTTCTAATGCACCAAAACATGACATTTTGAGTAGGAAGAGCCTTTGTGATTGCAACATTACGTTTCTGGTGCATTAAAAGCATATAAAAGAGCCCTGCAGTGTGCAAAACGGTCTTTTTATTTGACTACACTCGCCTACTTTCTGCTTAGCACCTGCACCCAGGCGTTTCGGCTGTGCATGCATTTGTTCATCCTAACTCATGTCTCATTCACATGTAAAACAAAACCCACCTAATATTATCAAAATAAACATAAACATCAAACATGCCACGTCAAGCTAGCATGTTCAAATTGTGAAATTTTGGCTGCACCTTTGCCATTCTTGTGGGATTAGCTTACTGTAGCTTTAGCAGTACATTAAGCCAGCCATGTAAAGGACTCAGGTCATGGGTGTATAGGCAGAATGTGTCCAGGTCTGCACACATGAATGCAGATAGACAGGCAGGAAGGCAGTCCGATCATTTTATTTGGGCGAAATGAAATGATGGGACAAGCTCAGTTTTACAGGCCTGTTTTTCGTTTTCCTGGCAGAGCATCTGATTTAGTTGTGGCTGTCTGGATCTACAGAGAATTTTAACAAATAAAACAAATAAATCCTCAATAAAACAAACTAAAATGCATTACCTACCCTGGCTTTAATTAGCCAGAGGAGCCTGATCGCAATGTCCAGCCAGATCCAGAACACCAGTGCCCAGTAAAGTCCCAACTTCAAATTTGGCTCGCTCTGCTTTTGCTTTGCTTGGCTTTTTTGTTTCAATTAATAATTCACAACACCACTACCTGACACACACACACACACACACACACACACACTTCACTAATGATGTCAGTGATGAACACACTTCACATTCACATTTTCCTCTAGGTTTGTCATTTTTATTACATCTACTTACTTACTTACAAATAGAATTATTAGCATTTTGTGTCTGCCCTGTTTTTGCCCTGGCCAAGAACTGCACCCACAATTTAGTTACACAATTAAGACAAAATTAAAGTAGTAACAGTAGTAGATTTAGTGTAAATAACATTATCTGTGTTGCTGCTTTATTGTATTCTGCAGTGTGAAATTTGTCCACATGAAACACAACATTCAGGGTGCTGCTGATAGAGACACAACCGACCAAACTGGCCTCTTACTGGCGTTTGCTGTACATACTGAGTCACATGCTATACAAGGGCAGGCACATACTGTACATAAGGACAATCATTTTTACATAAGGACAATGTCAACGGTCAATTGGTTAATAATCACATGAGATTTCAAGGTAGCCCCTGTGACCTTTGTTCTGTGCTCAGGTGACGTGGAAGAAGAAAAACGTGAAAGGTCTTGTGGATTAGAGCCTCTGTGTTGGGAAGGGGAACTGGTCCAGGAGCCTCATCACACTGACAGCAGATTAGTGCTCCGCGGCACCAGAGCAGACGGTGCAAGATTAACTTTGATGTGCGATTCCACACAGAGCAGCCGCTGGATATCAGCTCCCTCCACCAAATGGCCCCTTAACTCTGAGTTTGCAGCGTGTGCATTCACGAGCTTCAGTATCTAAAAATCAGCTTGTTTCAGGGCAGAGAACAGCGTCGCTACATTTTGGGCTCCTGCTATACAGAAACCTCGACATGGTTTTTAATTTAAATGTGCCAGTTTTTGCCAGTAGCCACTTAGACCTCCATTTCCAGATTACTTCAGTATCTTTTGAAATCCCTTTTTTTCTCTATAAAAAGGAACTCCAGAGACCTGACATATGAAGACCAGTTTTCACATCAGGAGACGAAAAACTCAGCTTGTAAAAACAGATGTAAAATGTCTTCTGTGGCTCTGGCGGAGCTTAGTCGAGTCAAGAAAATAGCCTGTGATGTCTTAGTGGTGTTATCAGGGTTATCTGTGCCTTGGCTTGGGAACTTCAAATTTAAAGCCTGAGGTACAAACTAGAAGTGCTGAGATTGAATGAAGTGGAAAGGGAGGCTTTAATGAAAGACGCTTTGAGTTGCATTTTGGGAATTTTAAACCCAGAATACCCATACCAGGGACTAAATGTCAGGATATCTCAGCTTCTGCAGGTTCAACCTTCCCCAGTCCCTTTTCTTTTTATTTGTCTCTCACAACTTTATGGAGATATTGAATCTATTAAGTGTTTAAACTATTAAATGTAAATGTCTGAAAATAATTGAAAATGCCCATCACATTTGCCAGGCCTAAAGTCAAATGTCTTGTTTCACAGTTTAAAACCAAAAAGTCATTTAATTTTCAATTATAGAAGATAAAGACAAGCAAGGCTGATGCTGATACCAATGTAGGGAGCAGGACATACACACACACACACACACACATAAAAATACATATATTTTCTGCCCTTGTCCAGGCATGTCTTGTTCCAGTAGCCCATTTCTCATCAGGTTGCCCGGGTTCCCTAGCACCCGACGCGGACCTTGTTGACCAGGGCGACGTCTGAGCCAGTATGACTCTGTCATTATTGTGTTCACCCATGTCCTGAGGTAGTCCTGATAACATTAAGGGTCTTGCCTAAGGACCCTCACTGGAAGGTGGTGGAGCCCTGATTAGTTTTTAATTAACATATATGTTGATACTGGTATATATGTAATACTCTAATATCAGCAAACCGATATATTGGTGGGGCCCTCTGGAAACAGTTTTCAAACTAAAGCAAAGCTACTGATCTTGTATGTCGACGATTTCATCTTACTGTCAAATGATCTGTCAAATGAACTTCACCCCCTGATGACAAACCGGTAACAGGATTGAAAGCCTAGGAAAAGCTATTATGTCGACCTTATATTCAGATTATTTCACCAAAATATTACTTCAAAAGTCAAGAATAACTTTGATCGTCAGGAGACTAATTGTTAAGGCTTCGTCAGAGCTGGTCGATGATAAATAAAGTTTTTAAAAATGCCTTCAACACAGGCAAGTAAAGAAATGCCCAGCAGCCCAAACATATTTTCAGAATTAGAGTGAAGGAGAGTGTCTCAAGATAAAACATGTTGTTGGAAAAGCATTGATGTTCCTCATGCTCGGCACCAGAAAACTTCTGCATTCTGTTTGAGGTGCAACTTTAATTTGTCTATCTCAGCCTTTTTTACACCAAACAGCTGAAACGCCTCATCTTCAATTTGGCTTCCTGCTTCAAACAAAACATTCACACGCACGATAGTTAATGTATCATATGGGCTACTCTAAGTAGCTTCAGAATTAATACAGAGACGGCCACAGATTATTTGTCAAAGCAGCGAAAAAAGTGTTTTTAAATTCCTCGGAGAGCATCTTTGAAACAAACATCAAGGTACAAATTCCAGCCGTTTAAAAAACCACAGCTGCAAGTTCAAAGGATCACTTCAAAATCTCACAGTGAAACTGAGGGGAATAGCGGAGGTTGGGATGAGACAGAAAGAGTGGTGAAGCGTAAAAATGTACTGAGCGCTCTCTCAGAGAGTGTGGACGGCAGCCAGACTGGCGACAGCAGTGCGCCCAGATAACAGCGAGTACCAGGAACCAGCGAGAACCTGTGGGGAAGTGTTGGGAAGAGCTGCATCTCTTCTAACAGCTGCTGACTGGCCCCTGGGGCAGAGCAGAGCTGCTAGCTGCAGCTATATCCACCATCTCCCCTCCTGCACCGCGCTACTTCAAGCGCATTGGGGACATCATTACTTTTTCCATTTCACTCCACGAGACTTCTCCTGTCAAATCAAAGAAATGACACGAAAAATAATAACTCAGGGCCAACAACAACAACACAACCTAAAGGTCATTTTGCTGATGAAAATTGGTCTTGCATCCACAAAATCTATCAGTAATCAACAGGTTTATTGCTGTGTCTGCTCTCACAGCAGGGGTGGGTGAAGCCTGAATTAAACTGACCCTGGGCCAGTGGGAGAAAGCATGTATCTTTAAAGACACAACTCCCGTTATTTATAACTTAGATGTCTTTGTCAGTGCTGAGGACAGGCCCCCTGATGAATAATGATGTTAACACTCCGAAGACAGGTGCAGGAAAGGCCCACTTTTGGCTCCAGCGCAGACGGCACATTCGAATGCACCGTTAACAATCATGACTGAACGAAGGTTATTCATTTTAATCACACTACAGCACGCCCTCCCTCCTACTGTCCCAGGGGGTTGCTATATTTAAGCACTTTTTCATTTCTTCTCCCTTTTTTTGGTCTTGGCTGATGGCAAGGCAATTGCTTTGTGGGACGTCTGCCCTTGAAGGATCAGACAACAGAAGGAGATATTTATACATACTGTAGATGTGGAGTGAGAGCAAGCTGTATCAAATTCAGCGCTTTCCTCTTTGACTGTGCAGTGTTAAGGAATCAAATCGCAGGCGCTTTCTCTACGCCTGCTCTCTAGCTTTTATTTCTTTTTTTTTATTTTTATGTTTTCCCTCCAAACAGGAGCGATGTTGGTTTTGTACCTGCACTCTAAGATTAGCTGTCTGTCCTGGGGGAGTGAGAAATAGTTGGAACGTTCTTCTCCCATGTCTCCCATTCATTTGCCCGCTTTCTAATTGGACTTCTCCATCTGTTGAGGTCTACAAATTGTCTTCTGGGGATGCTACAGCTAAAACATCCTATCAAACACACAAATACATCAGGGACGGTCCTTTTGGAGCGCTGCCATGCCGAGCACTGAAAGACTAGTCTGTAGATCTAAGTGTGTGTGTATGTGTGCCTGTGTAATGTGTAATCAGAAGTCCAGCAGCATACAGCCTAAAGATAAGTAGATATCCAGCATGTGCCGAACTCTGATTTGGAGCTGGCAGGATCGGCTCCTTGGAAAATTAATCTATCCACCACACAGCAGATCTGCAGCAAGTGACATACTTTAATAAGAATTATTTCACAGGATGACAATGCTGATGGGTGGCTGAAACACAGTGTCACGAGTATTGACTGTGTGTCTCATCCACTTCTGACGAATGTTTCTCCTCTACAGTCCCCAGAGATGTTGAGCGAACAGGCGTGATTCTCAAATTCAGAAAAAAAAGGCAAAGTTTTTGGATTCTCTTCCAATTCTCACTTAGAGCCGTTAATGATATGGGAAATTGTGTTCCTCACACTTGTCACTCTTTACATCCCATTGACTGGGAGTTGAATACTCAGGAGCGAGCAGTGGGACGTGTGACAGTGTATTTGTGGTGATGATTACAGCCCATTAACTTTGATGGATGCCATTTCATAGAAAAGACGATAGTAGTTGGAACAAAGGCGACGCAGCTTGTTTTCTGTCGCCAACACGTGTATACAAAATTGTGGAGAAGTGCCCTGGAGGAGCGGACTGTAGCAACGTCCATGCAAAATTGATTTTTTGATCGGAATGAGGCCACTTCACCTTTGCAGGGAATTGAATGTCACATTAGACAGGCTGATGCTGAATCTTGGGCGAGATTCCCCTGTGACCTCCAGAGGACAGCGAGCACAGGATCCAACATTATCACAGCAAATACATCAGGAATGTAAATGTTGTGATGTGTGTTTCATGCATGCGAGAGCTGCTCTGTATATGCAAGTCAATGGGACTGAGCTGGACCTGAAATTGATTAAACTGTCTGGCTACATCAGTGCTAACTTTCCATCTCTTGTGGCCTGTGCCTTTTGGTCCAAACGTGTGGCTCAGTTAAAAAGAGACATACTCCATTTGTCTGTGGCCGTTATGTAAAGATAAGGCTATGCATGCCAGAAATCTAACTCTTAAGCTCCTCCACAGGGATTACGGACAATTGGCTAAGGGGGAAAATACAAATAATAATCAACTGTTTACGGTTTTCCACTAATACCTTGAAAAAGAAGCGAAAATCCCCACACAGAAAAGCAATCCTTAAGCAGTCGAATAGAGCGCCTGCAGAGAGACACGCAGCCAGGAAATCCTCTTGGTAGGAGCTGAACCTGCACTTTAATAACACCAAGACAAAAATATCAATCTACAGAAGCTATCGTCTCTCCAATTCTAAATAAAGCTTTCATATTATTGCCATTTATATATCACGATATCCAACCAAGAGCCATCGACAGAACAGGATTAGGATTTGTCATTTGTGGGTTTTTTTTACTTTGAACTTTAAAATGCTTAAAGTACCAGGTTTGACCTCTTCAGTCATTACCCTGACTTACCCCCTGGAGTGTGTATTCACTACGTGTATGTAGGTTTTAAAAGCTACAAAAGCGAACACACAAAGCAAGTGTTTTGTCTTTTTTTTTTTTACTTTTTCACATTTTACAGCTGGGGACAATCTGGTCAGTGGTGTAAGAGGTCATTTTAAGTACAAGTATTGATACTTTAAGGAAGAAAACTCAAAATCTTGCTAAGTATTATTAGCAAAATATTTTTAAAATATCTAAGTAATTTTTTATATTTCAGTATGGCCCCTTTCAGAATTTTGCTAATATTACTATTAGCTACTATAGATGCTTTCACATGTAAGCAGCACTTAAACATTGCAATGTGAAGCTAAATTTAGCAACACTTTGTACTGTTGTACTGTAGTTTAATGCAGACTAAGACAGCATATTTTGTTTTTGTCAACTGTTTTACAACTAAAACACAAAACTCAAAAATAAATTGAAATGAGGGCTGGGTATTGGCAAGGACCTCAAGATGCCATATGTACCATTAATTCAAAATTTCCATCACAATTTATCAGCATTGCAAATGGTCACTGGACACACTAATGTAGATGCCATAAAATTATTTTCAATGTATCGATACCAGGAGCTGAAAAATCAATACAAAAAAATCAATACAGTATCATGGCAAAAAAATGCAATACTCACCTGTATCGATTTTTTTTTTTTGCACAGCCCCAATTGTAATGGTGTTATGCTAGTGTCATTTCCCTCTTTAATGTGGTATGGTAGTAATGTATAAGTATAAGTAATGGCCATGTAGAGGTACCTAATTACAGCAAACAGTCTCAATAAGGCAGCTGAGCAACAGTTAGCAGGTCTCATCACTTTAAGACTAGTCGCACAGTTACTTTAATAGATTGTTGTAACTGACTTAAAACTAGCAGCTCCATGAGGCTGTTCAGAAGCACAAAAGTACTTTGAGCTAAAATGCAAAGGTAAACATGCTAACATGTTAGTAAACAGAACATGCTAAAATGCTGCTAATGTTTACCATATCACATTCTTAGTTTGGCGGGTTAGCATTTGCTAATTAGCACCAAACAGTGCTGTACAAAGGGGGAATGTCTTAAATTTTGTCTTTAGTTACATATCAAATTATAGAATAAATAGAAGTTTTGTCCTGATGATGGTGCTAAAGCAGATGTACAGTTGTGAAGTTATTACAACTCATTTAGAGAGCAACAGGAATGTGTGCACCAAATGGAAATCTATCACTAACAATACTACAGCGAAGCAGGATTCATTGTCTTGGATCGCAAATATTTTTACAAAATTTCATGAAAATCCATCAATAGCTGCTGAGATATTTCAGTCTGGACTCGCCACCATTTATGAAGCCACTCTGCTAGTGTGGCTAAAAAAACGCCAGCATCTGTTGTTGCAGAAATCTGGAAAAAACCTATGTTTTATCACTGTGGGATAGTAAATTACATATAGATATGGACAAAGGACAGACACTGATATGTGCCGCTTTCAACCTGTCATGTAACTGCTCTGAATTTACAGTGGCTGGTCACAATAAAAGCATCATCACCATTTCGCTCTGTGAAGATTTAAAGCTCGAGACCGTGGCAGAGACGTGATGATTTAATACTGTGGTAATTCTTAAAGACCAGATAGTTTGCAGCCACTATATTACATCATGTATTATGTGTGATTTGTCAAATTTAGACTACTGCCATAAAAAAAACATCTGCCCAGCACACACAAGTTTTATTGTATCTAACCAAGTATACTTACAGATACATTTATAATATTTATCTGTAAGAATCTATTGCATTAGCCGTCATTATTAGTTAAGGTGTCGAAAAAGTCCAAACTTGAAATGAAGTAATGACTATGTGACCACTACTTTGTATGCCATCATTCTATCTGTGACTGCATATGAAGAAAGAAGAACTTCAGTATTTTTTAACCTGAACCCTATTTCCCCATTTGTGTACATGTATGTGACTGATGGGGACAACTATTTTGGAAGTTGGTTCAGTAATAATGGAGGCCGACGCAGCCGGCAGCCAAGAAACAAGATAGAAACGGATAGAAACGGATTCTTAGGGGCAAATGCCCACCATCAAAGTCTGTCCGCTAAAAGTGCTTGTTTTCGCCACTAACCAGCTCAGATCAGTAGTGTAAGTCCCTGCCAACAGCATGCAAAGTGTTTCTCTTACCCTTCACTTCTTCTGGGCCATGTGTAACTAAATTTTATTCTGAAATCTTGTTCTGCAATCTTGTAAAACAATTAGCTGCAACCTCAGCGCCTCACTGTCTGACAAAGGCAGCATATGATAGCTGTGTGGACTTCCTGTCTGTTGTTTTGCACAACAATTGCTCGTACACAACCACGAACCATTGTTTTTATTTGATGTAAATAACAAAACTCCCATCTGTTCCCCAATATGGCCAGCTCTGCTCTGATCCGCTCTTCATCATAGCTGCTCCATTATCTTCCTGCAACATGCAAGATCTCGCAAGAACGAGACTTCAGAACAAGAGTTCGTTACACACAGCCTGGAACAAGTGAAGGGTAAGAGAAATGCTTTGCACGGTGTTTTCAGAGGCATACACTTCTGATCTGAGCCGGTCAGTGGCGAAAACAAGCACTTACAGTGGATGAACTCTGTCCTTTCAAGAAGAGGAAAATATTCAGACTGTGCCGCTGACACTGATACACCTGTACATGAGAAAGTAGTTTAAGGTGAAAGAGAAATATATAGCCCTGGAGCACATGCCCTGTTTAGTTCCTGTTTGACCAAATGGCCTACATTAGGTGATATATTTAGCTATTTATAGAAGTTGGGGCAGGCAGGAAACAGCTGCCATGCGTCAGGACGACAGGCTGACATCCCTCATCTCAGCAGGACCTCCCTGCCAGGCAGACAGGAGGAAGCTCTTTATACCTAAACTGAAATGGGACATAGCCTCTTATCATTCACACTGCATACAGAAACTAATAATCTATGGAGCCGGTGGCAAAGACTCAACATTGAAACTGGGTTAACAGAGGCTAGTATGGGCAGCCCCATTCGAAGCGGCACTTGTGCTCTTTACAGAGATCTGTACTCTGCCTTTTAACAGCAAAACCCTGCGAATTTCATTCAAGTGGGATCAGTATTGATCATGAGGAGCTTTTATTGTCGTATCCTGGTGCTGTAAACTGGCACAAGATTCCTCAGCTCTGACAAAAACAAGACAGTTCATGAACGGTGAAGCGGAGCTTTAAGCTGACAAACAGGCTGAATCAATATTCATGACTTTGCCGTCAAGCAGCTCACGTCAGGTATTATGAATGGGCTGTAAACCAAGTTTCAATTAATGTGTGAGCATCAAAGTTTCATGGTGCTCTCTCAAACTGACGACAAGCTCTGCCGTCTGTGCCTGGCACATGGAAGTCTGCACTGATTTCAGTGCTTTCACAGGATGCAAACTGATGTTAACATTATACACTATTATACAATGAGAGGGAGACGCCATGAAAGAAGTGTTAAGTTACGTTAAAAACAAGGATATCTGTCAAAATAATGGATTTCTTTCATTTCACCCCAGTTCATGTTTTGCTGAGAGGCTTTAAAAACAGCATAGCTTTCTTTTTGAGCAGTGATATACGATCACTCTTCACATTAGGTCTTAAACCAGCAGAACTTGCATCAGTCTTTGAATACTTTTTCTGTTTTGTTCACACAGCAAACTGACGATTGCTGTTAGCTATAATCTCTGAATCTCTGCTGATCACAGATGTTGGCTAGTTGGCTAAGGGGCATTTCTGATAAAGAGACAAATGTCAGGGGGAGGGATACTCGCACTCTGCTATCATAGGAGCTGGCACCATTTCAGGATATTGTGTTTGCTATGCTGTCCCACGCGCCTGAGAGAAAAAATCAGTGCAAAGAGCAGTGCACCCCTCCCAAACTCCTCTCTGTGACGGGTGGGACTATCATCACCTATCTTGAAAGTTTTTGTTGCTACATCTGTGCTACAAAGCTGGATTTCGGGGTCGGGAAGGGGGCAAAGGCTGGTTTGGGTCCAGGAAATGCAGCATAATGAGGGCTGGGTCAGTGTTTACTGTAGTCACAGCGGCATCTAAAAATAAAAGAACAACTGTTTCTCCCTCAACAAGTGCTCATTACATGCCAATGTGGGGAGCGGTGTGATGTTCAAACAAAATCAGAAATGCTGAAGCTCTCCGTTTGCCGATTTGCTCAAGTGTTACGTGGAGTAGCCTAACAAGTGCGAGGCCACTGACTCCCATGTTTAACTTTGCAATTTATTATTTATTATTTAGTGAGGTTTTTTTGCCGTTGTGACTGTGTGAGAATCACTTCATATCTATGTTGTGTTGATAATTAGTTTTCTGACCTTACAGTGAAAAACTGAGCATAAAAAAAATTTAACAAGTGGGCGGTAGTGGCTACGTCCATTCAAGGATATTTTAAGTGGCTGTTCTTGAACTTATAAAAAGGATTTAGGCAGTACTGAAAAATGTACTGAGATCCAATTAAAATGAAAGGTCATGAATTTCCACAATGGAATACAGAAAAACCTTCATAAGAATTTTAAGAACCTTTCAGAATGATGGTCGTAGAGTAGTACAAGAGCAATCAATGAACTTCAGCTTAAAAGAATAGTTCACCAATACAATAAACATCTGTTTTTGCTTTTTTACAAGAATTAGATAAGTCACATGATCGTCACATAAAACAGCAAAATGCATTATTTTTTCATGCCCTTCAGGAGACACATTAAAGAGTTTTCAGATCTGACACCTCAACAACATTTTATGGCGCAACAACATTTTGGTTGGTTTAGGTTACGTTCAGGGAAATATAATTGGGACTAAATTTACTATTTCTTGAAAGGTTTTCTACTCATGGTTAAAAAAAAAACAAAATAAACATGCTGACTGCTCTTTTAACAAACATAGGGCTTTTAAAATCAGTGGAGTATTTCCTGAAGTATTTAATGTTGTAGAACAAAGGTGAACGTTGCTTAAGCTTTTGTGACCACAGACCTTTTATCAGGCATCTAACAAAAAGCCCTCTTCCAAAATACCATCGACTTTGAGACACGGAAACTAATAGTTCAACAATGCTAACTAAATTTTAGGAATTTTAGGACTGAGCCCTACAACATTCTAAGGGTGCAAGGTTGTTTTTATCACTGGCTGAAACTTGCTGATATTGCCCTCCCTCTGATTGTCTCTGACAAAAATTCCATCCATTTTTTTTTCCAATTCTGACTCAAGCCAAGCAACGTTTACAAGCCAATCAGAGGCAGACTAGGGTGAGTCTTCGCAGAATACAGGTGGGAAGAAAAATCAGAGGAGAATGTGTATTTTCATTTCACTAGGCCTTTGGAACAATAACAACTGAAACACAAATAGATTTTATTTTGCACTGTTGGGGTTTTGGACAAACTGGTCAGTCCCCAGTGAATTGATGAGGGACTGATTCTACAAACACCAAGTCTCCTTTTGGGTATCAATACTCACATCGATAGGATCAATAATAAAAAGAATAATTAATGAATCAGACTCTTTCTCTACTGTTGCATGTTTTTGTTATTTACCATTAGAAATGGTCATCTTTTTTAAAAAGCACACAGTTTACTTATTAACAATATAGTAAAAATAAATGTTTATTGTTGGAAATATATTCAAAAGTAAACTAAATAAGGTTATTGTACATTACTGCCTTTCTTAATGGAAGGTTCCAGATGTATACTGGTAATTCTCAGGGATACATCGATTTATCAGATCGGTATCAGCCGATATGCGTGTGGTTAACTGGCATCGACCTCTCAGCAATTACGCAGCATTCACAGATGCCAGTCGGGCGATTTTAATCTGTTGTTAAATTGTAGACTGAAACCAAATTTAGCAGCTTTGCTCTGAATGCAATCAACTGAAATTATATTGAAATTTGTCAACAGAGTTGTAGTAATGAATGTAAAAACAACAACAGGGATTAGAATAATAAGATCTATATGTATCGTGAAAAGCCTGAATGTTTTTGTAGAGCACATTTACTTCGATCTTGACATGAGAATTGTATGGATCCAATAATCCATTTTGAATACTGTCGTACATCTCAACAGAGTGACGAGGAGGCATTATCTGTGTCTGTATACCAATCTCCATGACCAGACAAACCATTTTCATCTGTATGTAAATGCTGAGTATGTAAATACGCCGTGCAGCAGTCGAGGAGGAGATAGCTGCTGGGCTTTGGTTTATCAATTGCACCGCATTTGATCCACAGATCTCATGGTGTTCAGCACATATGATATCTCTCACAACATACCAACTTTCAAGATAGGACACAATATCACACAATAAGCAATATTTCCCAATTTCATTCATTCACTCATGCTGGGTCAGAGTTTCTGGGCTGTTAGATTGGATGGAAGTGGAGCAAGGCAAAGCAAATGCTTTCTAACAACAATGAAATTGAGGTGATGTGTTTTCTCACATATCTCCTTATTTCCTAATGCAGTGATGCTGCATTCATTCAGAGTAACTTTAATCTTGTTCCGGAAAATTCCATTAATCTTTGACGTTGCTCGCAATACAAAGAAGATGAAAATGCTGAGCGGTGTGAAAAACACTGATGCCATATTTTATGTCCTCACACTACGTTAGCCAGGCCCAAGAGCAGAACATGCTAGTCTATTTCCCTGCTTAATGCAGCACATTCAAAGTGAATTAATGAAAACCCCCTGCATGGAATGAGTGTTATTGGCGCTGCCTCGAAGACGGGTTGTCAAAGAAATCGAATCAAATGGAGGGACAGCCATTTTGTCCTTGCCATATAGATTATTTATCAATTTGACCATCCGCAGTGACGCATGCCTGCTTTTAGAGTCAGTTCACACACACAGTATCCTCACATCAACCTACCAGCTGGCCACAATCTGTTTTTCAGTTCAGGGTTGACTGACCACAAATACATTTTCTTTTTGACATTGCATTATTCCATAAAAAGGTATACTGTCATTAAAATTTAATTTAAGGTGCACAGAAAGTCTTTAAAGCTCCTACCTATGAAAGTACATGAATATGATGTAATAAATCTGTAAGACATGAACGCCTATAAAGTGTTAATCAATCATTCAACTCACACCTCCACAACGCCTTTAGAATCCCCGGCTGCCAGCGTGAAACTGTTTCACTCGGATGAAAACAATGAACTAAAAACAAAAAAAGCGAGGGCTTACGTATTTTCAGCTTCTGGTTTCTTGTTTTTTTTTTTTTACACGGCTTCTGTCTTTCACAATGATCTTAATCTCCAGTGAAGAAAGCCGCCTTCTCCCCATCCCTCACTCTCACCCTTCCATTTCGCAGTCATTTGCATGGGCAGAAAGGAGCTCGCACAGAAACACATTTCGGTGCCAGGTTCCCCTCATTAAGTCACCTGTCACTTCAGGACTATTATACCAGCCTCGTATTAGCGTCACCTCTCCTCCCCAATAAAGCACCTGGAGGGGCACTGCGAGCCTAATGGCAGCCTACACATCTCACATCAGCCACTTCTGCTTTACACAGTAATACATCACATTGCTCATAATGGATTGCTGATTTTCATAATGTGCATAACATACACAATGCCAAGTGGTGTAATGTATTCCACTGAACACAAAAATTACACCCATTGCAGTACATAATCAAACACACCAAATGTTCTCGCTGACTGTTGTGCTCAGTCAAAAAAAAAAAAAAAAAAAAAAGAGAGAGGAGTGAAAATCCTCTGCATCGCCTGCCAGCGGCACGGTAACTTATCCAGCCACATGAGTACTATATCATCAAGAATGCATTTGTTATCTCTTGGGTACAGATACAGTAAGAG
>JAQFJA010000023.1:19738971-19757270 GCA_029874485.1 Naso brachycentron
AGAGAGAGAGAGAGAGAGAGAGAGAGAGAGAGAGATCTTTGCATTTGTTAAACTGTTTTGCCTTTATAAAGTCACTACTGCTCCGCTTTGGCCTGACAAGTCTTGTCCATTTAGGAGCCTCTTTTCTTTTGTTCTGCTCCTATATGAGCTCTCCTGCAAGATGCATTAAAATAAAAAAACACCCCTTCCCCATATTTTAACTGACCACAGTTTAGTTTGCGTTCATTGCGGAACCTTTGCACAAAGGAGCGCACTCAATAAAGACCGCTGAAAGCATGAAGTACGGAGGCCTAACCTTCAAAAAGAGTCTTTTTGTGAGGTGCAAGCTCATTGATAGGCATTGAATGGCGCACACACGCCTCTATAAAGCAGATCGTTCCTGTCCTCATGTTGGCTGAGCAGCGCTCGAGGCCGTTAACATGGCCAATAAACGCACACCTGTAGCCGCAAGACAATTAATTCAAATAGTGGCCGCACATTTGTGTTAATTAGGCTCTGTATCGCGCTTCGAGTCAATTTAACTACTCCTGAGGACTGAGGGAAATAAAGAATTGCGGATTAGTATGTGTTTATTGTAATTTAGTCATTTTTTTTACTTGTTTTGCTCTGCGTTCCGCTAAAAAATGTGGCTGTTTTCCTGAAGGCAGTAAGCCAGTTGAGGCGGTGATTTACGGTGAGTTAAAAGAAAAGGCTGAAAGGTTTTATGGACTTATGTGCAGCCAGCCACCTACCCGAGTGTTGTCATGGTGACAATGGTGTACCAAAACGCTGCGGGGATGCTGGTGAACTTGCTGGCTGTGGAACCTTTTTCTGCATAAAACATGACCGTTGCAAAGATAATGATGGCCATGGTGAGGGAGAATAGTAGGAAGCCCAGTTCGGAGGCGCAACTCTTCAAGGTGTAGCCCAGAATGCGCAGCCCCGCGGAGTGCCGGGAGAACTTGAAAATCCGAAAGACCCGGAAGACTCTCAACGTGACGAAAGCCCCGCTCACCTGGTCATTGTCGGTCATGACCAGGCCGATGTAGTAAGGCATGATGGCGACCACGTCAATGACGCTCATCACACTTTTCATGAACTTGTAGCGGCTGGGAGCTGCGATCAAACGGAGGAGATACTCGACAGTGAATATCATGACGCACGCAGTGTCCAAGCAAAAGAAAGCCAGCGCGTAACGGTCTCCACAGGAAATCTCCTTTGACCTGTTGGGCAAAGTCCCGCACGGAACCGTCTCCACCACGTTGGCCATCACTGATATGGCAATGAAGAAGCCTGTAACATAGTAGAAGACCAGAGCTAAGGTGCTGGTGTGAGGGTTTTCAAAAGCCCGCCACAGGAACTCCCGGTAAGTCAGGTTCACCGGCGTGACGTCATTGTTCATGTCCATTTCCTCGTCGTCTTGAAGCCTCTCCGCATTTTCGCGCCTCCGATCTTTGTACTCCTCATAACAGCAGTCCCCTATGATTTCGGGGATTATACCGAAGAACGCGAGCTCCTCGTCGTACGCGGATATGCATTCTTGGCGCGGATAGTGTAGTTTCCCCGTGCGGTAAAAATTGAGGATATGTCTAAAGATGTCAGGGTCGCGGTCGAAAAAGTACTCGTTCGTCTCCTCGTGGAAGAAGAAGTCTCTCTCTGTGCTCCCCAGCAAAGTGTCCGGGTACCTCTCCAAAGTGGTTCGCCATGTCTGAAACTTGGTCCCACTCACGTTGAGGATGATGAGCCCGTCCTGGCCTTTCTTCTTGTCTTGGGGAGGGATGGGCATCGGGGTGCTCGCCACGGGCATCCATCCTATGGCCGCCGCTCGGGCGAATGGGAGCCATGCCGCTACACCTGCTGCCATGCTGACCTATAGTGTTGAATACAACCCCGCTCCGGTTATCACAGTGCTATGGCTCAGAGATGAATTGCATCTGCAGGACGAACAGCAGATAGAGACAGTGATGGTTAGGGTTCGGGAGCCCCTGGTTTTAACAGATGGTGATAAGAATACACACAAACCATTCACTTAGACTGCGCATTGCACTGTTGAGTATCACTCTCAAGCCTTTCCCTCATTGTAACTGTTCAGTTATGGAAGCCTGCTGTGCGGCAGAAAATGAACTGAATCTCGAAAACGTCACCTGTCAATATTACTACAGGAATATGTGTTGTTTTTTTCAATGAAAATCAAAGTAAAGGAAAAGCACCCACCTTAGATAAGGCTGCTCTTTAAACTGCATCCACGGTGAGTTTATCAAAATACCTCTCCTCGGAAGAGAATACTTGCGATTCCGCCACCCATCTATCTGTCACTGCGGCCAGACGATAGAGGCAAAACAGTCGAATAACGTCGCATCAACAAGTTAAACAATTCGGGCGGCAGTTTCTCAGCAGAGTGGTCATTTGTCCGAGCGCGATCTTTTCCCTTTTTCTCCCCTCGTGGCATCCGCGAGGCAACGGTGCTCAATTGCATGCGTTTTTTCCTCCCGTTGTAGCTACTCCTCTCAATAAAGTCCTTTTCCTTTCGTCGACTGCAAGACCACCTCCCCCCCTCCTCACCACCGAGCCCCGACTGTGGAGAGAGGAGAGAAAATCATATGCGGAGAGAGGAGTGGTCCTATCTGCACCCAGAAATTCCTCTGCTGCTTCTCTCTGGAGGGACTAATCAATGCGTAATGGTCGTCTAAGTAGGCGGCATCTCCAAAACCCCAAGTTAACGCGTATGTTTGTGTGTTTTCTCTCGCTGCACAGCGTGAACTCCCTCATTCAACTTACCCCAAGTGTACAATATCGTAAACGATACAGTGAATATCAGGAAATATCTCAAATGAGGTGGTTTGAAAGAGTTGACTTATTTTCTGTGTAGGTTGTGATTATTTTGGGGTTCTCTATCAACATGTATTCACAAAGTCCTTTGAAGCTTTTCTCATTTTTTTCATTCTGATTCAGAGAATGAAAAATGATTCTGATTGGCCAGTTTAGAACTACACTGCTGTCACATTAAAAATCCTGAAGGATTCCTTGCCTGCTGTTTCCTAGCAAAAATTATTGGATTTTTATTTGTTGGAAATTTGACTTTTTTTTTAACAGACAAATAATATACAGAGTTCAGATCTGCAACAAATTGTGATTAATATTGTTTCCTGGATTGCAGCGTTCTGATGCTGTTCAACAGGGTTACATATCTTAAAAGGTCAACATCACTGGGTTACATTGCTCTTCTGACATTTTCCAAAATAAGCATAATCAATGAAATGTCTCTTGTGTTCCATAACATAACACAAGCATCTCCGAGGGGATTCGAGACAGCTGCGTCTACTGTGAAGCATGTGTTGGCGGCGTGGACAATAAACGGCATCAGGTCCATGTATTTGGAGATAAAGAGCACATTTCCTCTCAGCTATGAGCAGATTTGATCCCATACTAACCATTTTTGTGTTTCAGCACCATGGACAGCACCAGAGCTTTCATCGTCTCTTTGCCTCTGTGTGCATTTCCTGGCTTGTTTTCTACTGTCATCGCTTAGATAATCTTCAGCTTTAGCTAACATAGAGTCGTGCTTAAATACAGGCAGCTGCTGAGCTTCTAGAAAATAGAATAAAATCTCTTTGACCATTAACACAGACTCCCAGTCCAAACCAAAACGAGGATTCATTCTCTTTGGAAAATCTACTGCAGCTGTTGCTCTTATCTAAAGTACTGCACTGTAATTTGCAACAAGTGAAAAAAGGAATTGGCCCGGTGTGTTGCTCAAGGACAGTCGGACAGTATAAGCAACTGCTGATGGATACATTTAATGTTGCACCAGTCAGACCTGTGGCCATTTGTTTTCCAGATCTTTCACTAGTGCACTACATTCACACTCAGCCTCTGGTCCTCTCTGGCACAATGCTAAGTTTTTGTAGGATGAATGCACAGCACTGTCAGAAGTCCCATTAGTGTATGCTGAGCATTTCAGAGCACACTCAATGTTCAGTTTGAGTAGTTAGGCCCAGGGGCTATGTATTCATCAGGGCATTTAAATATTCCAGCAGTTGCCAAATGGCACCGAACACAGGCGTCCCAGCTGAGCTGGATGCCAGACTAGCTGCAAGCTTGTCAGAGCACAGATAGCCACTGTGTTTCAATTTAAAAGCTGGTGAGAGTGGTCATTTAGCATTTAGCAGATCCTACAATTTAAGCAAAGTGAAGCAATTTGTCAGAAATGTTCTGAACTTCTGATATATTCAACAAAACATGGCAATTTTTGCTTCATAAAATGAGTATGGGTGTGTGACAAAGGGAAAATACATGGTAGTTTTTCATCTTGTCTGCCTCACATATTCATTTGGTTTGCAAATTCTCTAAATCATTATCCCATTTTTTCACAAGTGAAACCAGATTTCCATTGCATGTGATTTTCAAAAACCAGCAGTAGGCCAACAGAAACGCAAATGGTTTTGCACAATGGTGGTCTGAGCTGTGTTGGGACGGTCATCATCACTCAATAAACACGCCCCATCTTAAGAAGTTGCAAGGTCACTTCAGATGATTGGTGTTGACACAGAGCTCTGCAGATGATTTAATTACATCGTCTGTGTGTTTATGGATTTACTGTTTGGATCAAGTAATTAGCATGTGTCCTTAACAAGGTTGAACAGTTCATTTTGTACTTTTATGGCATTTTTATCGTATTTTTGGACATTGCCTCAAAGATAATCCACTGATCGGAATGCATGATAAACGCCTGAATCTAAAAAACATGAAGACATTATGAGCAACAGTGGCTTCCAGTAATAATAATACATAATCACGCTCTTGTCCTGTCGAGCCAGCTAGAGCCTGCTGATGTTTGAACTTTTACCACTGAAGTGATGCCGAAGCCTTTGGGATTAGGTTGTGTAACAGGATACATTTTGTAAACAGGTCCTTAAGTGTGTTCAGTGTTGTAACGCAAAGGCATGCACCCAAAACAAACACACGCACTGACTGGGCTTCAGACATTCACGTAGGCTCACGCACACAAAGCCGTGCCTTTTGCATTTGATCCACCGACAGCAACAGTCTGTCTATTGTAGTACACTAGTGCAGCCCACACTGCAGCCTGTTTGCTGTATTCTATATTTAGTCAGGTCCAGCTCAGTGATTGAGATGATTAAACAGATGAGTCCCCTTCACTGGAGATGTGCCAGAGCTTGTTAAGGAAGAAGTGAAGGGGGCAGCCACCATTTGATCTGGGTCAACAATAGAAAAATTCAAAATATTTTTAATGATTAAAATGTTTGTTAAATTTAAAGGGCCATACCAGTCCATTTTTTACTTCTTACCATTAGCGGAGATCACCCCTATCTTCTACAAATGTTGTTAAAATGCGCATACTTTAGTTGATCTTAGACTGTATTTTTAAATCTCATTCACTGCCATTCATGTTGACACAGGATATAGAAACACTGTAGGACACATGAACGTTGCTAGGTATACGTAATTCACCCTTTTTTTATTTGGTCGTTTATTTGGTCAACAATGGCTCAGTGAGAGGGGGGAGGGGCAGCCAGGAGCCGTGGAGATGAAAGTTATTTTCACAGAAAATTAATAAGTAAATAAATAAATCGAAAAATAGTTCCTACGTGTGCTGCCTTCCTAGCTTGAATATTAGCATGGAAAAGGATCTTGACAGACGTTCTTTTCAGCTAACGTCACACATTTTTGGGTACTTTCTATATTGTTTATTGAAAATGGACAAAATGTAAACAAACATGGTACCTCATAGATAAAGCTATTTTGGGAAAAATGGGCGGGGTGTATGTGACTGATATTGACAAAGGACAATGACATGTAGCAACACTGTTATGGTCCTTTAAATCAGAAATAACAACTAAGCAGATAAAAATCTGTAGTACTTACAGTTCAAATATTTGCCTCAATGCCTGCAACACCTTTAAAGACAATATAGGCTTGATGCTCTGCACTGGGTTGGTTCTGGGACAGAGGTCTAGTTTAGCCTCATAATAAACTTTACTTTTATGGAGCATTTCATGGAGATGCAAAGTTCATGACAAGCGATAAAAGGGTAATAAATAAAATCCGATAGGATAAGCTGTAAAAATTCCCAGAAAGGGTGAAAAAGGTTAGAGACGAATAAAACAGGCAAATTGCACACAGGATCCCATTTCAGGTCTGGAAACACCCTGGCATGTTTTATGACATGCCGCTAATGAAGTCATGAATCGTCCCCGTGACCTCTGGGCACAATGACATGCTGATATCCTCAGGTGAACAGCCTCACAGCCCATCTCCAACCACGTCACCTCCCTCAGCTGCCTCTGCCTTTCCTCAGCTCTAATGAGTTATTGACCCCCTGCGGATGTGTAAAATAGAGTAGATCTTCTTGTTTCTCATTGCATATGGCAGCTGGTGGGTTTGTGTCTGCGTCATTGTGTCTGTTTGTGTGCGTGTGTGTGCACAGGCACGCACTCGTGTGTGAAGCTATTTATGTGTGTTCAGGTGTATGATCTACCTACTGCAGGCAAGGGGGGGCTACTTGTGCTGGAGGACTGTATGACTAGTTTTTTCCCTGTCAGGATGCTGGAATAATCTGTAATATAACATCTGCTGGTTGTCAGAAAGCTACAAACAGACCATATGTGTACATGTGGTTCACAGCACTTTTAATGCATGTTTTTTATCATTTAAGCCATATGAAGTTCTTTAACTTTACCCTCTGCTGCCTCTAGAGACAGTTAAATATGTTGAAGCCTACATGCTGGCAAAAGCACAAAATTACTGTTTAAATATGGTCTCACTCATTAAATCCTTCTATAAATTATATACAGTACATTCTTGATGGGGATAAGTGTTCCGCCCACTAGCGTCTTTTTAATTGTTTTTCACCTAGTTCCCTCTTACTGTGTCTATAGGGAAAGTAGCTCTTGTCATCTGGTGAAGAGGTGTAGAAGGGATTAGAAGAGAAAGGGAGGTGTCTGTCACTGTGAGTGCTTGTGCCTACAGCTAAAGCACACACACTGCAGCATGTGTCTGGGGCTTTGAGAACTCCTCGAGTACAATACATCACTGCAAGATCAGCCGCAAGTCCCTTAACTACCACTGCACATCGACTGGAAGATGCAAAGGCAGGCCCATGAAAGTAAACTCGAACATACTTTCCCTTCCCTTTGCCTTGTCAGTTCAACCTTGTAGTATTTCTTTTTGGCCTTGTAGCAGTTCAGAGAAATCCAGATGTGTTTGTCTCGTGTGTGTAATTAAAAAACAAAAACAGCATGGTACCCAATTGGGGAACCATCATTGAAATAGTAATTATTTTTCCAAGGACATCGCATTGTTTACTAGCTCATCTGTTGAACACAGTCCCCATTGCAGAGGTGCTGAGCAGATGTTGTGTTAACATCTAAACGAAAGGCTCTTAACAAGTGTGCACTGTCTGTGCAGCCGCAGCCTCAAATTGAAATAAAGCCGTGGCAAATGTTGAGACCTTTATGTTGCTGCTGCTAATGTGCGCTGCATGATGACTAGAGCGATGACAGAAATTAGCTGTAAAGTTCAGACATTAAGCAGCACATTCAGAGTTAATATCTCATTACTTGTGCACATGGATTAAAATGACAGTTATGCTGCATCCAAGATGGAAAAAAATCTAATCTACTCTACATCGGCGTTGGAATCGTATTTGTTTGGCAGTTGTGAGGTACCGTTGGATTGGATCGTGGTCAGAATTTCATCACCATTTTTGATTGATACTTAAATGTCACTGGCTTTAATACAGTTGGCTCAGACGGAGACATTCAATCTATTTTTTGGATCTGCTTTCTGTTGTCGTTTTTAGATGATCTGACTGGAATGACAGTCCATAAATACCCACAAGTTTAGGGCCATCAGTATTTTCTGCACGCTTGCGAAACTTCTCTCTAATCCCTAAAGATATATTATGGCCTCCGTGTTTTGAAGCATTTAGCGCTCTTCCAGAAAGACTGCCGCTGAGTGCCATGTTAGGATAAGCTTTAATTCCTAGATCACCATCGCCATCATTACAAGCAACCGACAGTGAGGCAAAGGGTCAGGAGGGGATCGGGCTCGGTGGCAGGGTTGTTTGTTTGGGCAGTGTGGGCTTCTCCTGACGTCATTTGTCGGGACTTGGCATTGGCTGGCCTGACCAGTGACATTTGCTTTCCCACCATGTGGCCCCTGTACTTTGAGGCCAGATGGCAGATGATGCCTCCAAAGCAGACAACACACAAACACTCATGCGAGCATATCCACATACACACACACACATACATGCACGGACACATTTACATAAGTGCACACACACACACACACACACCCACTGCTCACACATTTCCCTTCACTCAGCAGAGAGAGGGGCAAAGCAACAGATCGATTTGTCACCCAAAATAATTTATAAAATCCTGATAGAATGCCAGAAAGTAAACTTGGGGGAAAGTGGATGTATTATGATTGGAGCCGGGTAGATCGATGCTTTCCTCTCTCTCTGTGAGGCTCAGCTTGTTTGTTCAGAGTGAAATATCATCATGAAGGCGCAGCACACAGCTCTTCTACCTCCCCTTTATCTGGACTGCAAAATTTTTTTCTCCTCGTCTTATGTCGCCCTCTTTTTTTTGCCATGTATCCGTGCCTTCATCCCATATAAAGGAATGGTCAGTCATCTGTGAATAGTATTCAGTGGAACAACCAGTATGCTGAGATTTATCACTGATTCAGATATCTTGTGATGTAGTCCGGAGGGTCGGGGAGAGACGGGTTGAAAAGCAAACCTAACTCTTTGTTGGGTGCACATAAGTGTGGACCTATTAACCTTGCAGGGAGGAGGCGAATCAATTTATTCTCTTTGAAAGTTTTATCAATCATAGGCATCGCAGCTTGGAGGAAGAGTAAATGAGGGAGGGCTTTCTCTAAATACATCATATCAGCAAACTGAGATAAGCATCAGCACTTTAATCTAAAGCTTCTTTGAGCCGCTTTTGTAAATTTATTTCTGCTTTACTAGAGAGCACACAGACCACAGCGTCGCAGGAGATTATATGGACAGAATGGCAGTGACAAGGAATGGTGATCAATCCATGAGAAAGCTCACTGATAGCTGCTTTTCTTAGCTTATTTCATTATTTCTAAATTCACTTCCCACTGCTTTTGTTGTGTAACTCTCCAGACTATAAATGAACAATTATTTTCTGTGGGGAATTGTGCCCAAGCAATCCAGAATTTGACCAAATGAATGCACACGGCATCACATAAATGCAGCGGGGGGCTGATGTTTATACCAGAGACAGTTGAAGAAATGGTTCGATATTTTGGGGAATTTATTTATTCCCTGTCAAGCAGAGAGTAAAAGGAGAAGATTAATAGCACGCTCAGATCTGTCTGTTTGAAATAAAGCCACAACAAAATCAACATACCAGCTCATCTAAAGCTAACTAATTAACAAATTATATCTGTTTGATTTGTGAAAAGCTCAATTGGGAAACAAAGGTTACGCATGAGACTTTTCTTGGTTGGGAGCGAGAGCTTAGTCCTTGAAGAAGAAAACGAAAAATTATCATTTCAAAAATTCCATGTTAGCATCCTATTTTGTGCTGTTTGGCAAGTTTTGTAATGGTTGCACAGAGCTATTTGGCTGTTAACTTCTGTTTCAGTCTTTGTGATAACCTAAGCGAACCAGCTGCTAGCAGTAAATTGATATTTAATGGAGAGATGAGACAGCAGTATCTCATCATCTCTCATCTGTTTTCCAAAAAGTTCAAGTATTATTTTACAATTTTAAAGGTTTAATGGTCCAGTCAGTGTGTGTCGTTCAGTGACATCTAGTGGTGAAACTGCAGATTGTAACTTACTGCATATTACTTTGCACACTCTCTTCTTCCAAGCACAAAGAAGAACCTACAGTGACCATGAAACTTGCAAAAGATCCCCTCTAGAGCCAGTGTTTGTTTTTGTTTTGTTTTGTTTTTTTCCCCTTCTGGGCCACTGTAGAAACAGGACTGTGCAACATGGCAATTTCCAGGAAAAAGGACCGTCTGTAGACATAAAATGCTCTTTCTAAGGTTATGAAAACACAACAAGTCTTGCTTTTGTAGAATTATACACTTCTGAATATTAATTTCCATTTCCTTTTATTTTCAGTGAAAGTAAAAAGACCAGTGTAGATAGACCATGTGTCATAAACTCAATTGAAATTCCATTGAGCAAACGATTGTCTTACTCTTTAAAGAAAATCTTTACATGGAACAGCTTGATACAAAGATAATGATGTATTTCAGTCTTGCAGAAAGAGCAATATTGCAAATGAACGGGTGAGCTGCAATGAATAACGAGATAACCTGCCTATTAGAGATAAAGGGGAGGTGTTGAGGTCATCAGCTCTGGAGCAGCTGCTATTGGATGGCAGTTCAATTTAAGAGGGGGTGGACCATCCTTTGAGAGTTTTGTAATTAATCAAAGTCCCCCCTTTAAACTCAACTATTTCACGTTCAATTTTATCTGCTCGTCTCCCACGTGCAAAGCCCTTGTGTGATGTGAGCCCATATCTTAATTACTCTCAGATCACTGATACCCCCCACACACACTCGCGGTATCTCTTCAAGAGACAGAAAATCATTTTACAGCTGAGCAGATAAATCCCCGTGCTCCCTTTAACAGCCCCCCTAGCCAAAGCACATCTGACAGTGTTGTAATGACAGACAGGCAGCGAAGGGCCTTGTTCCGATAATTTCTCAGCTACATACTAGTAATGAGCCCCCCTCACTTGTGATAGATTTCAAATTGAGCCTCTGCAAAAATATTATAATTTCAAAGCAGACATACATCATTAATATGTTATTAATGGCGATGGCTGCTAGAACTGCCCTGCTGCTGTATAAGTTTTTCAAGTTGAGTGAAGGATCATTATTGAACATGTATTTGGGCATGGCCATGTGCATTTATGAGCATTTGCTGAAGATGTGTCCTGCTTTACTGCTGACCTATAAGGCCACTAATCACTGCGTCTAATTTGATGTCATGTTCTTCTTAATGCAACATTTGATCACATTCTGATGCCTGCACAGAAACTGTGTGGTTCACTCTCTCTCGAGTGCAGATCAGTCACCCGAAGCATTCAAGATGGTTTTTTTTCTCTTCCCCTTTCTTCTTTTGTTCTGCTGTGATGCACTCAGCTCCTTTGAAATTATTTGGGGAACGCTGTTTAAACTTGATCCATAAAAGTTTAAAGCCTCTGGAAGGCAAATTCATGATTGGATCATAATTATGTTATTTCAGATCTAATGTGCATGATTCTAAACACTTAAAAAGTATGGAAATATAGTTTTTGACACAATCATAATTATGTAATAAATGTCTGTCCAATCACATTTAAGGAAAAAATGATGGATGTGGCTATCTTGCCAAACTGACTTCACAAAAGCTTTCAGTCATCTCCCCCATCAGAACCCAATCAACTGTATTTTTCCATGCTATTATGTAGATTGAGAATTGAAATTAGCTTAACATAGTTCAATTGAAATGGTCTTAACATGGTTCAACAGCTACTGTGCTAAGATAACTGGCAGACTATGAAAGCCCACTTAAATCTGTGTTATTTCCAGAGCTGAGAAGTAGCTCAAAATTCTAGCATAGTGAAGCTAATGCCAACTGCTAAATGTTGGCTAACTTCATATACGATGTTAAAAAAGCTAGCATCTTTGCCCAGGAGGTACAACATGTTTCAAAAAACCAGAGGTGGGTGGTCTAATCTTGTCTGCCAGTTAGCATATTAGTCAAGATAACTAGCAGACTGCAGGGGTAGTATAGCTCAAAGGTTTTGCAAAAAAGCTAATGCAAGCTGTTTTGTGTACTGCATTGCGAATGGACATTGCTAAAAGCATTAGCGCCACATTCCAGGAGGTATTGTTACATAAAATCACAGTTTTTGGGTGGTCAAACTATTTTGCTAGTTAGCTTAGTCAATTAGTGAAGCTTTCTAACCTCGAGGGGTCCATTTGATAAATTTAATAGTTTATTTCATGGCAGCAAAACATTTTAGTGATTGAAAAGGGAAATTAAATAGTGCTTGAGCTGAAAGTGAAAGGGCCCCCAATTCTGACAAATGGTTTGAGCAGCCAAATGAGCTGCTGTTTAACTTTTCATAGTTTAAATGTTTATTTCCCTTCTGATTTTTGTGGATGCTTTATATGACACTCAAATTTGATATTCGTGTATATATTTTCCAGCCAGGTTTTCAGCGGCTTTAATGTATGTTTTAGGGGTAGTTAAAGATTTGTGCACCCACAGGAGTGACTGTTAAAGCGATTGCAGAAGTATACATTTAAACTTATGAATATCTCATAGAAAATGCACAGTGAGCGTTATTGAAATTCCACAAAAACACTGTCAGATTTGAACCCCTGCTCACCGTATATAGCAAAGTGCCTGAAGCTGCTTGTCAGATATTATGATGGCGAGTAGCACATACAAGCTTTACAATGGCACAACCCAGCATGTGTTTGATGCTAAAATAATTATAAATCCTTCCTCTATAAATAAACCTGCCACATTAAAGTGCAATATTTTGATATGCTAAGCCAGGGGTTTCTTTATCTGCAGAGGGAGAAAAGAGGCCAGAGGGCAGTGCTGTGGCTTTGAGCGTTGCTCAGGGGCTACGCTGACAACACAAGCGTGTGGTTAAATTAAACAAAAGACTGAAATAAACACAAGGTGAGCGACTTAAACTGAACTGCTGATATTAAAAAGATTTTGACTTTCTGATCTGCCTGAGCAGACGCAGCAACATAAAAGCTCTCCCATTTCACGGCGCCTTGGTGTGTCTTCTGCTAAATTAGAGGAATAAAAACCACATTTTATTACAACTTGAGGTTCTCGTTGATTGGGCGTACCACCACGAGTATAAACATCATTAGTGCCGCTATTATTGCATAAAGCTACGCACATATTCACCTGTAGCTGTTTGGTTTTTCCTACTGGCGGATGAATCAGCAAGCAGTTGTCTAATCACCTCCTTTCACTCTTTCAGCTTGTTACTGGCTAATCATGCTCATTTAAATGGCTCACATGTGTAATTACTGCCGTCAAGCAGTCCCAGGCCTAACAGGTCAGCTTGCTCTAAGGGCCAAGCCTATTATGGAGACGTTAAGTTATGATCACAGCTGTAGGCCAGCTGTAGTAATACAACCCTGGGGAACAAACGCCAGCCCTTCTCATTGGGAAAATAAAGTGCTTGTTTAACATAGAATGAGATATGTGTAGCGTGTAACTTAAATGACCATAACTCATTTATTGCTCATCAGTGGCTGCTGTTTTTCCAATCAGACCCTTTCAGGCAAACACAGCAGGCTCTAATGATGAAAACAGTGACTTTGTGCTTTTGTTTGTCTTCTAATAGCATAAAAAGTCTGATTGTGTTTGTGAACGCTAATGATGGTCATGATGAAGCAAAGCTCATGCAGCTTATTGTTGATGTTTTTTGTTTTTCCCAGGATGCACGAGCAATGGGAAAAGAGGGGGCAGCAAAGTTAGTCACGTCTTGGGAAGCGTCTGTACTTAGCGTACGAAAAAGGTTCTTATTTATGATGCAGAGTGTGCTGTGCCACTCAGGAGGATTAGCCGCAGCGTTTTCCATAAAGCGAAAGCGCTCTCAGGACACCTTCAAGTCTTTCTCACTTTCCCTTCAACTCCCTGTTTCTTCCTCTCACTTTTCTTTTTGCTCCATCACCACACTCCCATGAGGAGTAAAAAAATAAGCCCTGAACTCTTGGAGGAGAGGAGGAAGAGGAAGTGAGAACAGGGTGAACATAATCACTAGGTGTTTCAGTAAGATGTGTGTGTGCTCCCTGCATGGGTGTGAGAATACACCGACAGACATCTGGGGATGTCATGGTTTCCTCCAGGCTATAAACCAGTGTTAAAAAATCAGTGTGGCTCCATAGCTGGATTGAACCAGTGTTTTGGCTGTTTTATGGACTGTGCCCATCCAATCAGTGATCTAATTAAGCAAGAGTAGTGTGGGAATGGTGCGAGCAGAGCACCTCATAGCCCTCGTGATTATTTTGCTGTTTACTGGAGCCAAAAGACTTTGCACTGTGCGACTGCTGCAGCGCCATGTTGACACGGCGGTTTTATTATGAGCAAATACAATTTTTTTCCTCCCATTCCTTCTCTGCTTAAAAGAGTCTTGGCGAGGCGGACCCAGGAGGCTGTACATTCTATTTCATTTCCATTTGAAAAACAGTGCAGTGGAAATGACAAATGTGTGAGGCCTATTGAGGAGCCTTCAGGGCAGTAATGTAAATAACAGAAATTAATCATCTTCTCCAAAGAGGGAGAAACACGCCTCACAGTCACAACAAAGGTCACAAATCTGGCCTACGCCTTCACATCTTCCAAACAAGAAATGACAGACTTCTGACACGCCACTAATGTTTGACTGTGTGGTCCGTGTGTTTCGCTGTGTGTTTACCGAGTGTGTGTCCTCATGTTTGTGTATGAGTGTGTGCAAGCATATCTCCGTGAGTGCAATCCTCGTGCATTTCCGCCTTTGAATTTCTCTGGTTTATTTGTTTATGAGCATCAGGCTGCGCGCGTGCATCTGCATCCACAAGCGCATGTGCTTGTGCACGCTTCTATTGTCTGTCTGAGTGAGTGTTTGGTCGCAGATTTGCAGGATACCTTTTTCTCTGAGGCTGAACCATCTACTTTTACTTGACAGCAAATAGTTGAGCAGAACCAATTTAATCTTGTTTTTCAGCCCAGGATGACATACGGGAGAATAAAGCAGTGAAGCTTGTCCTAACTCTCCTGGTAGAGGCAGCCACTATGGGCAGCTGTACACTGAGGAATAGATGGTAATTGCTGTGTGTTGATTTGAACTTATAGGCATCATGGGAAGCTATGGAAACACATTGTGGTATTACCTCAGACTGGGCTGAGACATACTGCAGCCCTCTCCTAGCTAGTCTAACAGCTTCCAGGGAAACTAATTTGCAGCTCAGGAAAATACTACCTGACAGATCGATTCACCAGTTGTACCCACAATTAATGGATGATTCACTCTCATTGAGAAAGAATCCTCTGGGTAGCTTTGGCACAGGAGAACGGGAGCACAAACGTTGCTCTCCCACATCTCATAAATGTCACAATTAAAACCAACCACAAGCTCTGTGTACATTACAATGTCTCTCGGGGGACAGCTTGACATTTGGACAATCATGTTGAATTTCTCATCACGAAAGTTGGATTTTATGTACCCTGAAGAGCTTGCGCATTGCAGCATTATTGGACTCATTTGGAGAGAAAGAGGTAATTGCGATGGAAATAAAGCACGGCACAATGTTGCACAAATATTCATAGCAGCAAGAGTCACTGAAATAGGATTTTCTCATGACGGCGATCTATACATAGAGCTGGTCTGAGCTGAAGTGTTGCTGGTGAAGAGCACACACCAGCTGTCAGTGTGGGGAACGAGAAGAAAATAGCTTTCATCACTGAGGGGAGAGGACTGTCGGGCCACAGGAAGGCAGAGACTGAATCAGTCATACATTTTCAAATAAATCCACATGGGTAAACTAGAATTTGACTGCAGGAATCCAGAGTGGTACGTAACATAACCCAACTGCTCATCCTCCCCAGAGAATCCGCAGATGAACAGAGTAAAGCTGCAAACAGCAAATCCTTTCAGCTCCCAGAATTCTGCAGAGTCCAAACCAGATTAACTTAGCTTTGCACCAAGTAGTCGATGAAAATTTAAAGGAAAGGCCCCCTGATTGTTTTACATAACACCGGGGTGGATGTGAATCCAAGTGCTGACTCAATCCAGACTTCCGCCATTTTGAACGGCTGAAACTGGGTAGCTTAATCATTTGCCCTGTTGCTTATGTTTTTGTTGATGGACAAAATTATGGGATTTGACTAAGAGGATTAAAATGACAGCAGTTAATGAGACACAGCTGGGACTGGATCACAACAGGCAGAATTGTAACCCCCCCCCTTCCACACACACATACACACACACACACACACACACACACACCACGTCGGAGTTACAAATCCATAAACAGACAACACAAGCACACATGGGCATTCGCATCAACACACAGGCACATATGTTCCCTCTTTCTTTCCCTCTCTTTCTTTTCCTCTCGAACACACACCTAGAGGCCGAGAGAAAAGCTGCCACTCACTTCAATATAATGCTTATTACATGGGGTTTAATATCCCATTCAAATGAACCAGATTAATTCACGTCTTTTCAGCTGGATTTGAAGCATTTAGCCCAACAGGACACAGTGAGAATAAAAGCTCAGCTGTAAGCTCTCCCTAACCCCTCCTCCTTTAAATGTTTATGGGGAGAGGGCCAATATATGCACATTGTAATGGCTTCTGATGCTGTAAATTAAATTCAAGGTTGATCCACCTCACGTTACCACCTTGATCCATGTTATTATGTCTTCTGATGTTGGATACTGTGACAGGATAAACAGGAGTAGCTGGCATGTGTAGGACAAATATGACAACACCTAATGTCTCCATTCTGACATGAAAATACTATGTAATTAAAGCTGAACAAGCTGTAATCACAACACTGACATATTATGGCCCTATTTGGCGAATGTGTCAGCAAACGGTTGTCTGTTTACAAATCCAGCAGAGCATTATTAGCATACATTTGAAGTCATGTGTCTGGTCACCGGAGTCCAATAATCATTCCCTTTTTAGCCTTAGCATCTCAACGTCTTCAGCTACTAAATACTCCACTATGTTTTTCTGTAACTGACAAGCATCATTTGGTGTAGATAAAAATGGGAATTAGGAAGTTAAAACTGAACCAAATATACGAAAGGGGCTAAAAGCTTCATAAAACTGAGAGAAACAGCAGAATTAAAGTCCCTACGAGGAACTTTCAACTGGTTATGAAGTAGTCTTGATTTAATACTGATGACTCAGATCTCATCTCCATCAACAAATAAGACCATCGGCGAGGAGGATTGAAGATTCCTATCCTGTCTTTTACAATGTCTTTGTCCAGTCTGTTCGGACACGCTACGAAACGCTTTACAGCACACAGACCAGAAGAGATGCTTTGTTGTTTACAAGCATGATAGATTCGCTGTTCTTACTATTTATGGTTGGAAGCAGGAGGATATTTTTTTTAGATGATTTCAGTATTTTGTGTTTGTGGTTAACTGTGTTGTGCAAATAAGTGGTGCTTTTCTCTCACTCTCTTCTTAAAGAAATGCTTACACTAGACAAGATCTTCATGACTGTAAGCAGTACCACTTTTGTCCAAACACATTGCTACAATCAATACAAAATGAAAGTTCCTCTGAGGCACTTTAAGTGATTATTCTCTGGGGACTTGTCACTACAAGCAACTCCCTTTACATTACATGTAGCTGTCTGACCCATGGTTAATTATTGCAGCATTCAATGTGAAATTCGTGCCACCAATGTATCCAGCTCGTTTTTTTATTCATAAACAGTGTAAATTCATCTATTCCATTTGTAACAATGCTTTTAATTTATGTGTTTAAAAAATGACTCACTGCGCCTTTAATGACTTTTATAGGCACAGCATCATGTTATATCCTTAATGTAAATGTCACCGTGTGATATTTAATGCAGTAACTACCTTCCAGTATGTCGCATATGGAACACAGCTTGCTTCTGTAACTGATCATGTGGCTCTTATGCTGTGATTACAGTGATGATTATTGTCTAATCTTTCTTTTTAAGTCACACTTTCCATCCGTCCATCTTTGTTGTCCTGCTCTTGAGTAATGCCAAGTCTACTGTATGTATCTTATGGTGATGTGGGATGTCGAATGTATATAAAATCTTAATGACATTCCTGGACATCGTGTCCTCTCGAGCGGCCTGCAGCAAACTCCCCACACACGAAAGACAACATGCTTAATTAAATTCATGGGGAACAAGATGGACCTACATGACACTAATGTGGCCTGAACCTACATGATAATGCAATATGCATGTTAATAAAGAGGCATCTAGTTTAAAGATTTTAAATAATGTAAGCAACACATTATTAATCATGGCCGAGAGCACGTCTAGAAGACAGAGTGCCTGCAACGCATGCATTTTGAAGCAACCCTGATGTGTATGTTTGTGTGCCTGTGCCTGTGCCTGTGCGTGTGTGTGTGTGTGTGTGTGTCCGTCAGTGTGGGCGTTTTAATCTATGTGCACCTTGCGACTTTTGCACACAGCAATGATGCATTAGATTACATTTTCTCATCCAGCAGTCAAAAATGACATTCCAAGCATCAATTGCTGCTGCATATTTGTTGTGATTTCTCTCATCT
>JAQFJA010000023.1:19772884-19792325 GCA_029874485.1 Naso brachycentron
GTGGATGAATATGTCAAGTATTTTTTCTTGTGTCTAAGACATCAGGAATTTCTGTCAATAGCATATTAAAATCTCTCAGAGCCCAAGGTTATAATATCTCCTGATGACATTTTGACAACTTGGCATCTCTTCACTTGTGTTTTTTGAGCCAGAGTCCAAAATCAAAATATATTGAAAAAACGATGATATAAAACAGAGAAAAGCAATAAATTTACACATCTGAGAAGCTAGAAGCAGAAAATGTAGGGCTTTTTGTTAGATAAATGACTTTATTTGTTTTTCTGACTGTTAACTAATCAATTACCCAAATAATTCTTTTCACACTAGTACATACACATGGTTTATTTAAGATGTACATGGATTGCTAACTCATTTCAAACTGAGCTGTTTGGTCTTGTTACCTCTGGGCTCCACTCCTGGACCGTATACATGCACCCCGGTGGTGTCCACAGAGGGCTCCACCTGCAGGACCTTTGGAAACTGGGGAATCACATGGCCGCCGTACTTGATCGTGATGGTGTGTGTGCCATGGAAAGGGGGGATGTAGGTAACAGAGAAAGTCCCCTCGGCAGTTTTCTGGATGTGCACCTCAGCTTTAACTCCGGTCTCTGACACAATCTCAATGGTGAGCTCAGCATCGCCTGCGCGGGTGCAGTCCACAGTGAAGGTCGCCGGTTCACCTGCCTTGGCTCTCTCCAGACCCAGCCCACTCGCCGTCACTTTGCTGGGGTCCAAAGCTGGGCGCACTGCAGCCTTGAAAGGAGAGCCGGGGATGTGCTGCTCAGCGAACAAGATGTTGATGGCATATTCTCCAGGCTCAGTGGGCAGGTAGTTGACTGAGCATGTGCCATCGCCGTTGTCCTGGCACTCAATCTTTGCTTCACAGGGACCCTCCACAGTTAGGCCCAGCCCGCCTGCACCAGCTCCCTTTGTGTCAATAGTAAATGGAGCTGGTTTACCCACAATGCCTCCCTTCAGGCCTGGGCCATAAGCTCGCACCTGTGATAAGTTTTTAAGATATGATATTACAAACATGTATTCAGAAATGTGTCACATTTCATGAGTGTCAAGTACAAAGTGAAGAACAACATGCAGCTTTAATGAACTTTTACCTTTGAAGGATCAGCAGGCATCACTGCTTCAACCCCAAAGGGGCTTCCCATCACCGGGTTGCCATCGTAGCTGACATCAACCTTGTACTGCCCCTCCTCTGGGGGAATATACTTCACACTGTGAGTGCCTTTGGCTTTGTCCGATTCCAGCTTGCATGGGATTGGTCGGCCAGAGGGTGAGGTCATCTTTACACCTACGTTGCCCTGCCCACCGGCGCCCTTTGTGTTGACTGTGAACTCCTGATCCTTTCCCACCTCCACTTCTGCAGGAAAGATTAACAAGAGGCACTTACACCATTGCAATTAACTATTTTTACATCATAAAATGCAGGAGTATTGTATTTACGGTTCATAACTCACTGTTGTCTAAACCCTCCACTTTCACCTTTCCAATATCCAGTGGTGGTGCCACTGTAATGTGGAAGGGGCTCTTGGGGACGGGATCTCCTCCATAAGTGACTGAAATTGCCATGTTACCCTGAGAAGCCACAAGAAGTATGAATATTGATTGATTTTATCTCTGCATGCTGCTCTAAAGCTAATGGGCTCCACACTGTACCTGCTGAAGAGCCGTGTACTTGACAGTGTAGGAGTAATCGTGGTTATCGATGATCTCAAAGTCACGAACTGCCTCTCCTGGGCTCGATGCTGCAAAATGCACCTCAGGCTTGGCCTTGCCTGCTCCCTTTGTGTAGATGGTGAAGTGGGTTGGAGCGCCCACCTCCACTCCTGAAACATGCACGTGTTTTGTCAGTGCTGCCAATCCTTGTCTAATCAAATATTATATAGGTGTTTGTTGCAAATGCACCTAAGTATCAATACTAATCCTGGTTCTCTGTGGGTCTCACCTGTTTTGTTGAGTCCGGGTCCCTCTGCTCTCACCTTGCCAGCATCATGGGAAGGATCCACTTTGACCTTAAATGGACTGCTGGGAATTTCCTGTCAAAACCGATCATTAAAAATCTTTAAGGATTTACTCAAGAATAAATAAAACTCCAAAAATCATACCTCAGAATTCAATCAGTCCCTTTTGTACTGAATATTGATTCATACCTGGTCGGCAAACAGCACCATGATGGTGTATCGGCCTGCACCGGGGGGAGTGTACTTGACAGTGAAGGTGTCATTGTCATTCTTGATGATGTCAAAGTCGATGTCTGCCTCTGCAGGGCCAACCACCCCTGGAGCACACTTGATTCCAATGCTGATATCCCCTAATGATGCATAACAAAGTGCACAGTTCACTGAGGTCATTCAAAGGTAGATTATGTCAATAAACAGAAGCAGTCGCTCCACTGCCTGGAGCTTCAAAGCCTCCGCCGAGAAGGTTTAGATTGCTTTGTTTGTCTGAAAGCAGTATTATTGAAAAACTAGTGGCTTGATTGTTATACACTTGGTGGTAGGATTTAGCATGGGCCTACGAAGAACTCGTTAAATTCTGGAGCAGATCTGATTCACAGGGCAGGTACACAATTTATTTTCCACTTTCCTAAAAAGAGTATAATTCAGTTGAGGCTGGCCCTTCCTTCTCAGCTCTAGAAAACAATGAATAGAGGTTGGCAACAAAGCATGGAATCAGAAAAAAATGCCCTTTTCTGCTTGTTTAATGGCAGTTATGTTCTAAATCACAATTAAACAAACCAACACTTGGAGGAAGACACCGCATTGCCAAATTTTGTGTGAATACAGCGGAAGCGCATACTGCAAATCTTTTTACATCTTTTACAGGCAAAGTGAAGGAGAAGCAATGTTATCTTGTTAAGTGCTAACCTATAGCCTGAACTCAGCCTGGGCTGTAAGCCCGCTGGCCAATCAGGCCAAAGCTTGAGCTTGCAGACTAGCAAATCATAAAAGAGAGGAACAATTAACCTGGCAGTGTGAGAGACCCCCTCTTGTTTTAAGTACATTTCACACAAATACAATTTCAATAACTGACCTCAGCTTTATCAGTTAAGCACAGATTTACTTTTTATGATCGTTCTGTGCTTTATATTTTTAAGAGCAAACTAAACTAAGACATGTTTTTGTAACCACCCACACCATCTCCTTGTGCATGCTCACCTTGACCGGCCTCACTGCAGTCCACGGTGAAGTATGTTGGCTCATTAGCCTTGAGCCCCGTCTTTTCTACTCCAGGCCCATAGACCTTGACTTTGTCTGGATGAGAACCCTCTCCAACCAGCACCTAATGAATTCACATTGTACTTGAGGCAGAAACAATTGGTTCAAGTGTGACTGCTGCAGTCCTTTTACTTTATCTACATTCGGTGGAGTATCATTATATTAAACTGTCTGAGTTTTAAGTGCAGCAGATGTGTGGGCATGTGTGTGTATGTGTGCATCATCATGTGTCATACCCTGAAGGGGCTGTTGGGCACGTTGACCTCTCCCCAGGTGATGATGATGGTGTGTTTAATGGGCTTGGCAGGAGTGTACACACACACAAATGTACCGTCTCCTCTGTCAGTGATCTTGATGTCAATGGTGCAGCCTTCAGCATCCTTAGTGGAAACAAAAGCACATCAGCGCTGGTCTGTACAGTCACATGCAATATAGATGACATACTCATAAATTACCTATGAAGGTTTCCTAAACTAGTGCTCCACATACCTGTGCATAGATCTTGAGGTGACCCCTCCCTGCCATGCGGGCGTCAACAGTGAATTCAGTTGGTTTGTTCACAATGACGCCGGTTGGCTTCAGGCCTGGGCCGTAAGCTTTCACCTGCAACATTTTATCGTGTTAATGCAATTTGTTTATGATGTAATCAGAACAGATCACTGAGGAAACTGCTTCATTCAAACTATATATATCTGAGTGAGTGGGAAACCTTCTCAGGGAAGACGTCATTGGCTGCAGGAAGGATGTGGGCAATAAAGGGGCTGTCCTTGATGTCCTCATCATCACAAATGACATGGACCGCATAGTCACCAGGCTCAGTGGGCCAATAGCGCACATCACAGGAGCCATCGCCCTTATCATCACACTCAATCTTAGCCTGTGATGGGCCTTCGATGGAGAAGCCTGGGCATCAAAACATCCAGATTTCACATTTAGATTTCATACAAAATAATCCAATTTTCTTGAATAAGGGCTGACATCACTTGCAAATGACTCACCCAGAGTTCCAACGTCAGTGCCAATGGCCTCTACCACAAAGTCAGCAGATTTTCCAACCATGCCGGTCTTCAGACCAGGACCCCAGGCCCGCACCTTCTGAAAACCTGCCTCTTGACCCACCTCCACCTCGAAGGGGCTGCATCACACAAGAATGCACAATATTACCTGCTGTAAATGTGAATGTGCATCGCTGAAGAACACCTTAAGGTACCAACTGGACACTACCTGCGTGGGATGGACTGGCCTCCCCAGGTGATGCTGACTGTGTATTTACCAGGCTTAAGGGGGTAATACTCGCATTCATACACACCGTCTCCTGCATCTCGCACTTTCACTTGCTCTTCTGCTCCAGCTAAGGATGAATAATACAGATAACAGGGTTTTCAAGAGTCGTAAGGACATTTTATGCATTTCGTTTGACTCCTTATTATATGTCTATGTGAATGCTACCCTTTTGATGAAATCCAAACAAAGGAAATTATTCTAAAAATGCACAAGGAGGAGTGGGGAGTGATGCAGAGAAAAGAGAGCTGTCTGACTCACTTGGTCCTTTGACTGAGACGTGCAGCTCTCCGCTGCCAGCTCCCTTGGTAAAAACTTTGAAGTCTGCAACCTCCTTCACTCTCACACCTTTAGGCTGAAGGCCTCTGCCAGTAGCTCTGCAGGCATTTGGGTTCATGGCTGAAAGGAATAACAAATGTGAAAGAGAAATATTTAGCAAAGCAAAAGGCAAGTGAGAGTAGCCAGCAGTTAACAGCAATGTTAGTAGCAAAAAAACATCAAAATGTCCAATTCAGGTAGGATTCTTAAAGACTGATTGACAGACCCTATAAATGAGAATGATGCTTTTTGCAGCACATGTAACAAAAAGTGCAGAATGTTGAATGGGATATTGACACATTTGAGAGCATCGAGGGAGCATCTGACAACATTTCATTCACTCTGAAATGTTGACTGCAGGCTTAAACTGAATGCTGGCTGACGCGAATTTAGACGTGACAAAAACAAACATGTCAACAGCAAAAGCAAAGATATTTAACAGAGGAGACCAAAGTAGACAGCAATGCAAAGTGGGACAACCTGCAAACTCTTTGTACGACATTGCATCTCATCCCTCTCTGAACATAACTAAACCATCAAGCTGCACGATGCAAGACGATGGAGCAGGCAACCAAGCACGAAACTAAGCCGCGGCACAGAGGGGCATCTGCAGGGCGCGGCATGGGGAAAGGTTTGGGGAGATCTGGCTGAGCAATGGGCACAGGCTCCGCCCAGCAGGCCATACTAACTTGGGCGGCCAGGTTTCTGAGGGGGTGCCCCCCTCCCACCCTTCGGTCCAGGAGGGGTGCGCACTGACTGAGGGACTATCTGCAGTGGAGCTCCCTTGGGAGGAGCAACGGAAGGAGCTAGAAATGACAGATAGGAAGGGTTATGGTCTATAGTGGGAGGTTGTTCCCAGGGAAAATAAAGATGACTGCAGATTGTGATGGACAGATCACCCTGACACTAACAGCATACTAAGACATCAGATTTGTGTGACAGCAAGTCACAACACAAACAGGTGGCTCACCCTCTGCAATGTTGACAACGAAGGGGCTTTTGGGGATCTCCTGGCCTGCAAACAGGACATGGATGGTGTGAGGCCCCTCCAGCACGGGACGGTAGGTGCAACGAAAAACACTGTCGCCCTTATTCTCAAGGATGAGCTCCACTGTGTCCTTTTTGCCCTGAGGATCGACAATGACCACACTGACATCGCCATTTCCAGCACCTGTGTGTGATGGGAAAATGATCATTTCAGGTCAAAGAAGATCCATCACTTTCACACTTCAAGCCTTTCATCAGATCATATTCCAGTTGCTTGCATATCTACATGTGGGTATTTAAAGTGGTTGAACTTCACATACTAACCAGCTGTGTAAATGTCAAAGTAGGTGGGCTTGTTGGCCACATTGCCGGTTGGTTCCAGACCCGGACCCCTGGCATGCACTTTGCTGGGGTCACCCATATCCTTCGCCACATTCACTGTGTAAGGGCTCTTGTCAATGTCCTGACCAGCAAACAGCACTTTAACCTGGAAAAAAAAAAAAAACAAGACAAATTTTAGACCCCTTCAGATATTTGTTTGTCCATTTGAGTTCAGCAATTGCAGCTTAGTCTTACTTTGTGAACACCCTCGACTTTTGGAACATAAGTAACGGTGTAGGTTCTGTTTTTGTCTTTGTTGGGTTTAACCTTAGCCTGGAGAAAAAGAAAACAAAGTAAGAGAAGGTCAGATTAAAGTTTAGATGCCAAACTTAGTGAAACTTTGAAATTTAGCAGGATTATCGTAGTCTGGCAGGCATAACTTGCCTCTTCTTTGTGTCCCTCAGGATCCTCCACATAGACCAAAACCTCACCACTGCCAGCTTCCAAAGTTTCCACTGTGAACACAGCTGGCTGCAACACTTTGTTGCCATGGGGCTCAATACCTGTAATGACACAGATTGTTGAGATTTACTCTGAACAGTTTGCAACATTCTTAGCAAAAACAAACAAAGTGGAAAAAGAAGTATTCCTGAGGGTAAGAGGGTAAGTAAGTTCTATGTGTTTCTGCTGCCTGACATTCTTGTTTTTATATTCAGGTCTCAGAAGGTGAAAAATATTCATTATACATTCATACTGTTTGTATGAACTGTAGCGAACTGTGCAGGTGTGCAAGGCTTCTGCTGGGCTACCCACCAGGTCCATAGGCTTTGGCCTTGTTTGGGAAGAGCTGTTTGGGCTTGAGAGGAGCTCCAGGCTTCAGCTTTGCTTTGGGAAACTGCGACAGGTAGGTCATCACTGAGTGCTCATCCACATCTGGGTCCACAATCTCCTCAGGGGCAATCACCTGCAGATCAGAACAACAACCAGCACAGCAGGAGTTAATTATGCACGTGTGGTTAGCTAGCTGGGTGCAACATTAAGAGCACAATTCAGTTTTTATGCAACCCCCGGCAACAAGCATGACCAAAAAAACCTAACGAGGATTAAAGTTATTTATTCCCCCCACTTTCGACTCCCCTCTCCCTTCCAGCACTTGTTTGCCTGTCTATCACGGAGTGGCACAAAGCCATGCTCCATGCTGGTTATATTTAACCTTAGGACAGGAGGGTTAAGGATTGTTGCCTTCAATAAGCCAGCCAGGGGGATTTATCCTGAGCCAGACCTCTCCCACATCTCCTTAACACCACCACACTGGAATCCAGCCCCCAGGCTTGCAGGGCCATGACATACACCCAACGGCTATCTCACCAATGCTAAGCCTCATGGAGAATAGCTCACCCTGTGTCTTAGACAAACAAGTAAACAACCTGCATAGTGAACATCGCAATATGGAGACTGAGAGTCTTACAAATGGGGCTGGAAATATTGCACCTTTATTCACATTGTTATTCTGATGAGCACAGGCATATTTACTCCTCTGTCTCAGTGGCTGGCTCGGAAGGCGTTAAGAAATCTCACACCTCCACGAATTCACAAATCTGCTAAATAAAACTCTTAGAAAATCACTTACTCAGAGCTACAATACAGTAAATGGAAACATTACAAGTGAGCAGGGTAATAAATATTTCATGACACCCTCTAGCATGATCTCCCTGGAAAAACACTGGCCTTCACTTCCAGCACAGCACTGCCTTATTTCAGCTCAGTGTTGCCTCACAGGTTCATGTACATGTGGTGAAGTACATGTTTGCATGCAAATGCATCTTGATACTTGCTTTAAACTGCTCAGCCATTATTGATGCTAAATGAATATCTGTCCACTGAGTACAAACTCTGCTACCAATCAGAAAGCAGAAAAAGACTCCTGCTTTTCCTTTTGTTTGCCTAATGAGATCAACCCCACACAACTGGCCCCGATCGGAGCTGAAGCAACCTAAAAAGAACTTTGTGACTGACATCAAGCATGCATCTTACCTGAGGCACACCCAGCCAGTCGTCAGCCTGTTGCATGGCTTCTCTAGCATTCTCCACAGGCTGGTTTGGGTCCCAGTCCGCCCAATCAGGACACAGACCTGACAGAATAAAAACAAGGTGATTAGACAGCTCTGCACGGACTAACACTGACTTATACTGCTATATCTGTAATAAGGTCACTTGGGCAGTCACTATTTTCTATAAAACCCCTCAGCTACATCACTGCACGACCTTACCGGAATACCTGCACTACTCAGTTCAGGCAAATTCAGTGAAGGTCTCTTTTGACGGCTCAAAAAAAGCAACCTCGAGACACTCTTTCACCATGGCTAAAGCTAGCCTCCACCGTGCTGCTAATGCCTTAATTGGATTAGTGCTGGCAATGGAGCGGCCACTCATTCAAAAGGCCAATACAGACACAACACTGAATTCTATCATTCAATTACTATAGTCACAGGAAGTCTGTATTAACAGGGTGGAGTTTACATTCATCTGCAAGCTGCCATTCAGGAGGCAGCAGGGAAGGCTTCAACTAAGTTTTTTATTAAAAATTACTTACATACAGTGTTTATATATATATATATATATAGCCCAAGCATTTATTTTTCCGGCCTTAAGAAACAGTTTTAATATAGGTGCATATCAGAAAACACATAGCCTACACCAATGCCATTATATCTGCAATAGGCCACTATCGGCAAACTGATATATCATGTAAGGCAGTACCATGTGTAGTAATGTACTGTCGTCCATATGCAACGTCACTGTCATACTAAGGGAGGCAGATGTATGCTATAGTTGTCTATACATACTGGATATATACTAACAGAAGTTGCAGCTGTCTGTTAAATAGCATATTGCTTCTGTCTGGTTTTAAAAATTAACTTGTTTTGCAAATCTCTATCTGAACTAAAAGAGCTTCTGAGTTTCAGAACAGACCCAGTTTCATCAGTTACTCTGCTGTTTGGTATTAGCTGATGAAACAACAGAACCTTGTATGGTCAGTGTTGCAGCACTGTTTGAAAGATGCGTCTCCTCAGATCAATGGCTTATATAAACACAGTTAAACACACTCCTGTACTCCTCTTGCTACTCCTCCACCTTTCGCTGTGAGAAGCACAGTGAGGAGAGGATTTTCTAATGTTCAGCATTGGAAGCAGAAGCCCAAACTGGCGCTTACTCAAACTGTGGCCTTGTGGTCCTCGGATATGTGGCTTAAGCACCTCCCTGTGACAGATCACTCTGCATTTTGATGGAGAGCCAAGCATCCCCCTCGACAGAGGAGGAGGAATGGTGCCCAAATTTGGGGGTGTTGTGTAGCAGCAAGGCTATAAACACTAAAGCCGGGGCTTGGGCCTCAGGGCCCGAAACAGTGAGAGGAAAAGCTTCAGTCACTGTGGGACAGCTGGCAGGGACGTCCTCCGGCCATCAGCGACCCTTCCTCAACCCACTGACACTACCTGGTCTCCAGAGACAGATTAGACTGGCTGACACCTGAATCTGGACATGCTCGTGTGTGTGTGTGTGTCAGAGTGTGAGAGATATACAGCCCTCATATCTGGGCAACGACCAAAGGCGATGAATTCTCTTGAGAACGTGTTACTGTTTCAGATATACTGATCGACACATGCCTGACCCCAACCTCCATAGCAACCAAGGAAAACCTCTGCATACAACAAGCCTTTTAACAGGCATCACACCTACTTTGACTCAGCACTCACTCTGTCCGACTGCAGACTCAGCTCACGCCGCTACACACTTCTTACCGGGGGCACAGTTGTCGACCAGAGCTCCCAGGGCTTTGCCATCCCGCCAGTCACGGTTGAAGTTGTTGATTGGCAGCTGGGGAACCTTGTTCTGTATCCAACCCAGCAAACGCTGCTTGGGGGTGAGCTTTTTAGTCTCCTCATCATCCTCGTCATCCCACATGGGCATGGAGATAGAGTAGTGGAGGATGAGAGTCCAGATAAGACCCAAGATCAGCTTTAGATTCCCATCCACAATGGCTTTGCTATCTGCAGTTGGACAGTAGAAACAACAGTGTTTGTGAGGATTTATAACTTTCAAAAGTTCACATAATGCACTGTGTCCTACAGTGTTTGATGAAACACCAGTATAATGCATCTTCCAGTTGTTATTATTAATCTGTTTATTTTCTTTCTATTGTTATCAGTGTGTTAGCAGCCCAAAACTGAACTGTAAGTGTGTGTCTTACAAAGCAGTTATTCCTCGCTGTTCTGCAGAGATGACCAGGCTATTCTGAGAAGAAATATAAACAATGATGATTGACTGCTGAGGAGACAAGAATCTAATGCTCCTCGCTGCTTCCCCCTCCCCGAGCCCCTTTCTCTCAGACAGCTGTCTGGCTGAGGACCCCTGACAATCTGTCATCCAGTCACAATGATACTCTGAAGACAGTGACAGCTGAGGATATGTGGAAGTGGATCCATCTCTGCATAAATACCACTTGGATTTCAATTACGTCCAAAACTTGTAGCGCCGGAGTGTGATAAATCAAACGGTAGATTAGCTTCATTGACAGCGAGCACGCTGCTCATTTCCTGGAGTTCTCAGAGGAATAGTTTGTCAAATAATCCTTTTTTGAATCCAATCTAATTAAAAAAATTAGGCACTGGGGTTGAAAAACAGCTCGGGAGGGCTACACTTTAATGTGTATCGACTAATCTTTTGTGATCTCTGGTTAATTCAGTGAGACTTTAATATCAGATAGGGACGTTGATACCAGCTGTTTGTCACGGGACTGTTTTATTGAGGCTGTTTATCTTTTCATGGATCAGCGCCCCTGATCAGAGGGTAATGTTTGATGTGTCATTGTTGACTGGCACAGACAGGTGGCGCGATGTGACACAGCGTGGTTTTGATCTCGTCCGGCTTTAGGGCGACAGTGCAGTCAGAGAGACATGCTTTAAATTGTGTCTAGTTACACACTTTGAAACATGTGCAGCTAAGCCTGTAGTGATTTCTCTTAGTTTCTCTGGGTCACTAGAATTACACAGAGACATTATCTCGAGAGGGCTGCGTTGACCCGCTAGAGCTGCACGGAGGGAGAGGCTGCTCGGAAGTAAAATGCCAGAACTTCCATTATCATGCCCCATTTCTGTCCAAACAGTCTGACCCAGGGTCCGTCTGCACAGCTGGGACACAAACATAGTAAGTCCCTGACATTCACTCTGCAGACTTTGAGGTAATTTCTGTGATTGTGGCCTTTGCCCTCCTGTGATCACAGGGAGCCCTGAAATTTAAGCTCGCCACTGACAGTTGTATGATCACACACACTCCCACACCCCAGGTGGACACACTGCAGCCTTCACAGTCCGCTGGCCAAAGCCTCAGCCATGCCGGGAATTTCACTCAAGTGTGTGGCAGCTCTATTAATCACCAAAACAGAAAAATACCCTGTCAAAATTTTAATAACTTTGCTCTCGTGTGAATTGTAGCGTTGTCAGGTGTATAATTCTACCATAACTCTTTATCTTATAATAATATTTCTGCTTTTCATATTAGGCGTCTAGTTCCTCTCCTCGGTTATTACTTTTTCTAAGCGTCGGCATTCTGTCCACTCTGGAGAAGTAAAGTCTTCCTCTGGTGACTCTGTGGATGTGACAGATATCCACAACAATTTAGTGTAAGTTCAGCTATCTGCACCGCAGCGTGATCCCCAAATCCCTGCAGGGTTAATCCTCACCTCGCAGGAGTTGCTGATGGCTCGGGCTGTCATCGAAGAGCCACAGTGAGCCGTTCTGACCTCTGACCTGTTAGAGATGAGAGTGTGTGCCTGCTTGTGTATAGAAAGTGTGTGAGTGCATGAAGCTGCTGTCCACACGTATAAATTGATTCTCCTTCTCATTAGCACACTCCTACCGAATTTCCAGCCCATAGTTTACCGCATTGCTGCAGCTTGAGCGTGGAGCTGTGGAGCCACTCGGCCTTGGCCCTAACACAAATGACCTCAGTGGCACTTCTGCAGTAACTTTCCAATAAGCTGTTGACCCCAGTTCAGTGCAGGCCTGTAAAGCTCGTGTCCTACTGGCTGACACCAGGGCTGATAACATACCAGCAGAGCAGCTACAGAATGTGGATGTGTTTGTGAAGATATGACAGACTTGCCTGACAGGCAGCCACTGCATCTTATTAGGATCCATTCGCTGTCAACTATCATAAAGCCATTTTTATTACTTTTTCCTATCCAATAATAGCCTGGTAACTTTATATGTTGGCTTTTTACAACTGAGCTGAAGCCATTAAATGTCAAGTGTGACTTACCGATTGAGACCAGTTTGATGCGCTCTCTGTCCAGGAACTCCAGAGCCACAGAAACATTTTCCAGTTTCATCTGGCGGAAGTTGGGTCTGGTGTGGTACTTTCTGTACATTTTCTTCTGGCTCAAAACTTCCAGGAGTGAAATGAGCTTCAGCCCATCCGAGAAATCCTTCTGCAAGTCGGTGATGTTCTTGTTGACGCACTTGAGGTGCTCGTTGCACCACCTGGTGAAGGTGTTCTGCTGGATCTTCTTCCATGGCGCGTCCTCGGCCAAGTCTTTCTCCGTGGCGGGCATCTCGTCGTCCTCCTCTTCCCCAAAGTCAGTGGCCTGGTAGTACTGCGGAGGCAGCTGGTCGTCGCCGTAGTTATTGCTCATCATGATAGCTTTTTCCGTGTCCACTTTTATACCTCGGTGACACTCGCTCGGCAGCGCAGGAAAACTTTTAGCAGGTCGATGGCAAGCGCGCTCTCGCTGAGGAAAGTTCAAACTTGGAGGAGTTTAAAAAGCAGCCAAGAGACTTTTCGGACGTACTTGCGAAGAAACCACTTATGTCAGGACAGTGATGGATTAAATTATCCGATTTACAGTGTGCAGGGCAGCTGGTCGTCCGCTTTTTTTAATTGGCACCCTCTCGACAAGTCGTTTCTCTCTAGTATGGCCCCGAGAAGAATGTCGCGTTTTGACAGATGGAGTTTGATGGCAGGTGAGCTGGAGCAGCGCTGTTGGAGTTGACTCTGTTAAACTTGACTGCTGAGAGTGGAAAGAGTTGGGTATATAAAGGACCCGGGCCGCGTCACTCAGCCTCTATGATCATAGTCTATTTGCTAATCCATAAGGATAACGGGAGTCGGTTTACGGGGAGGATGGGGCAGCGATTGGTCAGACCTCAAGCAGCCGACTGCTCCTTATTTTTAGGCGCTCCTATTTGGGCGACGGGGGGCTGGGACAATTGCTGCGAATGTGTGTCATGTTCGGGGTCCAAGTGGGTGAACAATTGAACTAAGAAAAGAAAGTGAGAGGAGTAGAAAAGACCCTCTGTTTCCTTTCTTACTGCCGAGGATAATTGTCAAAAGTGGGTTTTTGCTCCTGATCGCTGAGGCCTTGGAGAGAAACATTGTATAGGATGAGATCACTCAGTCAAAGATGAAGCAACTGCATTAGGTGTGTTTCACAGCTATCTGCCACCAGTGAGTGAGATGCATTTCTATGCAGACGTGATAAGGTCAATACAAGCTCAGGGGAGGTTATGCAGGGACTTGGCAGTGTTATTTTATGATAGCAGATTATCTCTACTGGTGTATCCAGTATTCTCTGTTGTACCTCAGCAAAGTATTTTTTTCTTCTTTAACCTATTTACTGCTTATAAGTATCAGCAATCAATTAGTTCATCATAGTCTGATAAGTGTAGGGGAGTAAAAAATTACTATACTTGCCTCTGAAATGAAACGTACCTATAATTTGAAATATAATCGTAATAGTAATAACTTTATTTACATAGCACCTTTAAAAACAGAAGTTTACAAAGCGCTTTGCCAGACAAAGCAAACAGGGAGGTGAAACAGTGAAATACAGAATAGGATACATATCAGTAAGGGGTGTGTAATATATCATAATAATGAAAATAAAGTCTTTAGTTTACAGTACATTAATGACACTAGTAAATGAAGGCGTAGAAATGATAAATTGTGGTCTGGAATACAAATTCGAAAAAGTAAAAAGTCAATGCAGGCTCATGATGTGTTACGCAGGGACTTGATATTACCAAAAAAATAGTTTATTTGAAATTTGATAAGCATTTCTGCACCATCAAGCAAAATAATTTTTATTATAGGAACTGTGTTCAGTTATGTCACCACTAAGCATTTCAACCTACTAAACTTTACATTTACAGCCTAATTTACACAGTTAAAATGGTCTATCTTTAAACGTCTGTCCAGACATTAAAAAAAGAAAGAAAGAAAGGAGAAACTAACTTCTGGAATTGACTGAAAGCAAATTAGTGTCATCGAACTGTAATTAGTGTCAACATGAAGCATTGACTGGCCGGTCATGAGGCTGCAGTGTATAGATGTACACTGTGACAGGTGTCAGCGTGCGCGTGGAGTAAAATCGATTGTCTTTACACAAAATGAGTTAGTTCCCATAAATATTGTGTTTGCTGCAGGTTCCTGGACTGCCGCGGTGTTGTGACTCAGCAGTCAGTGACACAGCAGTGACACCAGATGCCGGCAGCAGCCTTGATGAAGTGGTGGGAGGTAAGAATAACTGTGACACACGCAGAAGGCATTCTCAGGATTCTCAGTCTGCACACAGCCAGGGGTCCCCGTGTTGATTCCCTCCACATAATAAGACACTCTCAAGATTTATATTTAGTTCGTTATTTAACCAGTTTAACTGTTTCATTTTAGAAAAATCCAAGATATTAATCACAGAGAACAAAATGTAAACCTGTGACTTTGTGCTCACTTAATAATAAAACATGAGCTAGAACATTCTGCAACTGCAATAAAGTCGAGAATTAACCTTTAAATAGCCTAACAGTATTTTTAAATCAGTGTCAATCTAAGTACAACTATTATTAAAAAGTGTTCATATTGACATATAACAGTTATCATGTCGAAACAGTGATAAAGTCGTATTCAAATGTTTTACTAAAGTTTCAACATATCTGTAATTACTGCATTATGAGTACTACTAATACTGGTGTTTTACTGCTTATGCAGTATTCTCTGTTGTACCTCAGAAAAGTAAATCTCTTTGATTTTCTTGCAGACTGCTTGGTAGGTTAATCTGTTACAGTGTATCATTAATTAGGCTACTATTTCTCTTTTCCTCTAAGTACAACTTTGATTTTTAGTTGTTATTTATTAGCATGTTTGAGAGAACAAAAGGGACAATATTTGCCACTGAAATGTGGTGTACTAGTTTAGAATGGAGCATAATATGAACATACTCGACTGACACTTGCAAATGGATGCATCGAAAATCTAAATTTCAGCCTTCAATCTACATGAAATTCAAATAAAAAGAAATAGTACTTAATGAAATAAAAATGTGTATAAAAACAAAGTTCAACTTTTTACAACTTTATTTTTAACTCTTTGGTAGATTTTGTCACATAACAATATAGTCCCATCATTGATAGGAGGCATAAAGTAGTGTGACAAAAACCAAATCACAGAGATCTGTTGACCTGGACACTGTTCACTTGACACAATATCCCCACAGAGTGGCTGTGGCTGCTCTGACAGTCAGCTCTCTGTCTTTTTAAATTTGCTTTAGTTAGTCTGTCAGCCGAATATTTTAAATATTTAAGAGGGGATTTGGGGGTAAATTTGCTGGACAGATATGCCCAAAGCCAGGGCCCAGATGATTAGGCTTCACCGGTGATGTGGATCTGACATTTTGAGCGTCCAGACAGTTCTAATTCTATAGTTTCAAGTCTGACATGGAATGAGACAGAAACCTGATTCACAATCTGTCGGGAATATTTGCAGGATTGGGAAAATTAATTCAACTTAAACCTCAAGTGACGGAAGGTTGCTCAGTGAGGTTTAACTTTACCCCATGAGTAGGTCTGCACATCCAGGCTTCTTTGAGATCATTAGACACACCTAAACTCAGTGCACCGTGAGCTGGGTGATGGAGTAATGAGTGCAGCTCAGAGACCCTCATCAGTAACGTTGACACACCAGTTCCCACCATCTGTCAAAAATACGCTGTGAGCACGTCACGTCTCTGAAGTTAAGGTTATTAATATCCATACAACCCATGTAATGTGATGCCAGCAGAGAGGCTGCTCTCACTCAGGTCCACTGCGGCTGATTCCATGAATGAGATTCTGCGACACTTTAAACCCTCGGACCGTGATGGCCGGTGAGGTGACCTCCCAAGAAAAGAAAGCTCTCAGACATCATGTGGGATGGGTATATTTATTTTCTGCAGTCATTTACAGTACAAAATAGACCTCCAGGTAACAAAATAGCCACGACTATATTGAAAACAACAATGCTATCCATATGTAAAGCAACAAGCTGGGATACACTGCAGTATAGAACTTGTCAAACTGTGATAAAATTAGTGAAATAAGATTAAAAATAATGAAAAATAATGCTCTGAGTCAGACAACATTCATTGTGTACCATTGCAATCAATGGGGATTAAATTTCAGATTTTTCTTGAAGAAAACAATGACAACATTTGCAGTCCAGTGGCACATTATTACCTTAGAATATGTTCATATGCAGAAATAACATTGGTCAGGCATTGCTTATCACAGGTCTGTTTAATTACAAATGCTTCAGAAAAGATCTCAATACATTTCTGTCATATTGCTCTTTCTGACAAGGTCAAATGCAATCTAAATGCATGCAATGAATACTCCTGCACCACCTTTGGCCAAAGAGGTGCTGAGTATGATTAGCAATGCTAGCTGTTGTTCTGAGTAACATCACCATAAATAAACATTTTCACAGCATATAATTTGGCTATCAAATATACAATGCTCTTTCAAAATAGAATAAACTTTCTACAAAGCTAGTACAAATGGATTTAAGAAATATCTCTCCCATGGTACTTTATGTCACATCTATATACATGAAATACAAAGTAACATAAATTATATATTGTGCTTCTATATGTTTTCTAGCATGCTGTTAAGTTCTAAAGTATTTTCACAAAGAAACATTTCACAGATGTAAACAATAAACAGAGTCCTTCCACATATATTTATTGTAGCTGATGCTTGAACAAACATTTATCTGACACCTTCCTATTTACATAGTTTGGAAACATTTACATTTCTAAAATGCACACATGGCTATTTAACTCTGTTTTGTTTTGTTCTTTTCTTTACTTAAGTGGGATTGGTGATTTAAATGCAGGTGTTACCAGATGTTGCACCTAGTCTGTGTTCACTATAAATTTTAATAACAAGCCATTTAATCTTGCTGCAGAAGCAAAGAGTTAATTTCTCCACTTTGACTTCAAATTTGAGTTGAAATGTTAGAAAACACCATCATCATTAACCGAGAATTGGCTCCCAAACCTGCAAAGTGTGTTTACTAGTCCATAGCAAAACAACAGCAAACCATGTTGTAGTTGTATCAGTGCAGCTGTGGTGTAAAATTTCAGGCTCTCAAAGTCACCTGCGAGCAACATAAATCAGAAACGCTGCACCTGCTTTCAAGCATTTTGCTCAGCTGATAATTAAAGGGGGAAGTGGGAGTTTGTCAGATTTCTGAGTCAGACACGAGACAGCTGTGAGGCAGGCAGAAGTGACAGAGCCTGAAGCAAAGCACATAAGTGGATAATGCTGTGAAGTAGAGCTGGTTACAGCCGTGAGGAATGACATTGAGTTAAACATCGACCATATACACTGAGCATACAGAGACAGGAGTTTGGTTAGCCACTTGTAATAACATATCCACCAATTTTATACTTCAGAGTTGTGCAGGGCAGGAATGCAGTAATGATAATGGTAGGCAGACATTAACTCAAGGAGATTTTGTGACACTTATGCAGTTTTTGCAGTATTTGCATCTGCTGTTTTGGAGGGAAGCAACAAGTAGCTTAATTGACAGAAAATGCAAATTGCTCTTTGTGTTTTATTTTAAGTGCACATGAACATATCAGGGATTTCAGTGCATTAAATGTCCAGGCTCCATGTTTGTCATTATTATCAAAGACAACTATGAACAATATTTAAACAAACAAATAAATAATGGTTAAAAAAACTAAGAAACAGTTGATGCACATTAATAATCAAAACCTTCATTTTATCACATTGTTAGCTAGAGGAGAGAAAAATAACACAGACACAGAGGAGGAATGACACAGCACTAGCATACATTTAGTGGAGTGAGATTACATCCTCGTGCGGGCTCTCTGCAAGTCGTCGTATCTGTCTTCAATCTCAATTGAAACTGAGCGATCCTCAGCCTGTGTCGATGTAGTACCTTCTCCTTAGAGACCCCAATTTTCCACATATTTTCTACTACACAGTTGTCAGCTCTATCACATTTACAGAACTCCAGTTCAGTCTATAGACATGGCAGGAGAGAACGAGGGCTGGTCTGAAGCAGACGTCTGTCCCTGTGCAGTTGTTGCCCATCCAGTCAGCATCGAACGAGAGCTCTCAACAAGCTAGACATCATTATTAGCACTGCTGTGGCTGCAGAGATAGTCAAAATGGAGTTCCAACCTACCTCACTCCTCTGAGGGAAGACAGGAAAAGAGCAGTGTTAAGAGTCAGTAAAGGCTATCCATAAAGCATGAATGAAACCATTTGAGAAATATGCTTATTTGCTTTCTTCCAGAGAGACATGAGAAGACTGTCACTAACCTAATGTCTGTGGCCTACATTAAGTATGGAACCAGGACCAGGGGGTGATGAGCTTAGGTTAGCATTAAAACTGGTGTAAGAGGAAACAGCTAGTCTAGCTCTGCAAAAAATTGTAAAAAAAAAAAAAAAAAAGCAAAGCAAAAAAAACAAAAAACATATATTCCTGCAAAGCACCTGAAAAGTTCACTAACTAACTAGTATCTAGTTTGTTTACTCCAGTTTAAAGTCAGAACTAAGACTCATGGTGAGGCATCCTTTTATTACTATGGTCCACATCTGTGGAACAGCCTGCCTGAGGCCCTGAGAGCCACACTGGTGTTGATCTTTTTCATGGGGATGCACAATATTGGATTTTTTTACCTATATCCAGTATGCTGATATTTTAACTCATCTGGTTGATAATCGATACCGATATATATGTATAGTTTTCCCCACACCAAATTGTAGAGATCATCAAGTCTCTTCTGTAGTGTAATTTACATACAGTATTATTATGCTTACTGTGTTGGCTCACCGGCAAATGCAGGCATCAAATACAAAGCTTAAAATGATGTAATATTCATTCTTTGTGCAAAAGAAGAAAAATACTTGAATGCCATAAATAAATATAACATGTTTCACATAACTTATGTTATGTAACTG
>JAQFJA010000023.1:19800931-19815163 GCA_029874485.1 Naso brachycentron
TGATGTGTTGCGACAGTGGGCCGGCTTGTGTTTGTGTGTGTGGGCGGTGTGTTCTTACATGTGCCTGTGCCTGTGTGTGTGTGTGTGTGTGTGTGTGTGTGTGTGTGTGTGTGTGTGTGTGTGTGTGAAACAGAAGCTGATGTAACTGATGGTAACAGACTTTTTTCATGGTGACAGACATCTTCTCTACATTTCCCAATAACAACAATACTAAAAATAACAGCACAAATAAGTGGCAATAAAACCAGTAAGTTAAACAATTTGGACATTTTTCTTGAAGTGTTTGGCATTTGCCCAGCTAACTAGAAAACTCCTTGTAGCTTTAAAAACAATCCTCCGCCTCTGCTTTTTCCACTTTTCTGTGTCTCTTTTTCTGCAAGGATTAGGTTTGAAAACCTGTTTTTAAATGTTTTTCTGAGCCGTTTCTTCATTCCCTCTAACTCTTTTATTCTTTAATCTACTTCCTGCACTTACAGCCATTATACTTGTTTTTGGGGATGCTGTACTGTGTTGGTTCTGAAGTGTGCTTTGTTTGTCACAAATGATGGAGCACATTTGCATTTTGAGGAACAACGGCGTCTGTGTGAACGATTAATGGATTTATTTTTTATATATCTGACATATATATTTATTTATGTATCTACCATCATGTACTGAAAATTGGTCACATAAAATACTGAAAGTAGAAATGATAAATGAGTAGATAAATTCCTTAAAGAAAGGGAATGAATACACAAATAGATAGATAAAGTACCTGTAAATGAATAATTTCAAGAACTAAATGAATTGAGATGAGTCTTTTATTATGCTGTTACCTTGTAGATTCTGAATTTGACGTGTAAAGGCTTCAGCCTGATGGGCACTGGCTAAACGCTCATCCTCCAACAGACCTGAAGGAGAGAAAGGGGGATGGGAGATGGGGGGTGGACAGAGAGATAAGAGTTAAATGTCACTTCAGCTGGCCAATAGAAAGATGACAACTTGATAAACGGTTCAACCTTGAGACATGACTGAACGACACAAGCAGTTTGTGCGTTTGCACAATGTGAGCAGAACTATCAGGCCTATATTTAATTTGTTTGTTTTGTTATTTCATATTCAATAATAAATATTCATTTTATTAGAACATTCATTCATTATCCATAACCGCTTATCTTTTGCAGGGGTTGGGCACACATGCAAACCTCACACAGAAAAGGTCCTACGCCAGCAGGGTATCAAAGTTAGGACCCTCTTGCTGTTAGGTGAAAGGACATGGATTCGAACCAAGGACCTTCTTGCTGTGAGGCAGCAGTGCTAACCACTAAACCACCGTGTCAGTATTTTTATTCTTTTATTATTTTTTCTTAGCTTGTTTCTGACTTACTGTTTGTCATGGCCATTAAGTTCTGCTGCATACTTCTGACAGATTCACTAGAGGTTTTAATACAACAGCTGCTACATGAATACAAAGAGTGATCAGTCGAGTCTGAAAATTCTAAAAGAATTAATTTACTTGTTGCACTTTGTGATTAGAACCTGTTAGCAATTATCAGCATGCTGACAAACTAAAATGAACCTGAAAAAGAATATCCCTGCCTACAACAGCATGTTAGCATGTTGTTATTGTCATTGTGATCATGTTAGTATGCTGACACTTGTAGCCCTTAGCTTGACCTTTGACTCTTGGTCTTATTTAAACTCACTATCAACAGTTGTCCCAGGGATTATCAAGGAAATAAGAGACATATTGCTATTTGGTTTTAATGCTACAAGTGCAACAAATAAAAAAAATCTCCTTCACTTTCCTCTAGTTGGTGTCTAGTTCAGGCAAATATCTCACACAAAAATGAGTTTGTTGTAATGTGCCTGAACCATCAGCGACATCCTGATTCTGATTTTACTCCTGGCAAAAATGTCATTACCACTGAGTATTTATCATTTCCTGTCTCTACATCTTTCCAGATTTTTTTAGCTGAACTTTTGGTCACACGCCCACCTTCCACTGTTTTCTGGTTACATCAAATTACAAGCAATATATAGCTGGTGAGCATAGTATGATTTGCAGCTTCTATTACTGATCATCTTTAGTCCTAGATAAGTTCGATCTGTACTTACACTTAGCCTTACGTCATTCTCTGACCATGTACACCCAGCATCCCCACCACCTCCAGCGCCCCCATCCCAGCAGCTGCCAGCAGCCTGAACAGCTGATGGTTCCCAGTGGAAGTTACCCAACAGTGATTTCTCGTTGTGGTCTAGGACAGCCAGTCTGGAAGCTTCCCTCAGCATGTATGCAGTTGTCTGTGGAATGCCTCTGCCGCTGCCAGACAAACAACTGAGCTCACCACGCCATGTTTTTCAGTATGACATACACACACACACATACACACACTGAGCTCACTATGGCCCCATACCCAAGGCCTTACTCACTGCTCGTGTCCCTGAACGTTAAGCTCATCATTTCTAAGGCATGATGTGATGCTCCATTTAGTGCTTATGAGGAACTGAGCGTGTCAGCAGGAGCATATAAACATTTATGCTTCTACGTGTTCAACGAGATTGTGATAAACAGGAGCTGTCGTGGGTGGAAAGTTAAGCTGTCCAGGTAGAGGACAGGGAGGGTTTTCATCTGCGGTTATGTGAAAAGAACTGAGAAAATCTAAACAATCACTGAGTTTCAACGTACAGTATATTTTACTTTACTGTGATAACAGCTGAGGCTGAGGAATCCATTCCCATGACATCTTACAACATAAATGAAGTTAAGAGGGATGACTCCAGATGGCAGATGGGCTTTAAATGAGTGTTTAATTAAATACTATTTTCTCAAACTTTTCAAAGTCACTGATAATTCACTTGAAATCAAAGAAAAACCCAATAATATTTGACTGTATCTAATGATCTGGATTTTATTCTCACATTTCTTTCACTTCGTTTAGTAGTCTTAATAATGTTTAATCCACACGTCCACTGTAAAGATTTAAAAAGCCTAGACTGAAAAAATGCAAATGCAACCGCAATGTTGACCACTGTTTAAACACAGATCAAAACAAAAAAAAAGGCAACTGCCAGTTTCACAAGTGATTGTTGATTGCAATTTTAGGTTGGGCTCTGGCATGCTCATGTCTGAGTTGCAAGTAAAGGTTTTTGGTTTTTTTTGTTTTTTTAAGGCAAATTGTTTGAAGAGTAACGACAGAGGACATATATTATGTTGATAAAGATATTTTCAAGAATTTACTTGAACTTTGACTCATCAAAACAAGTCTTTGAGATGATACCTTTTGACATTTTTGGAAAACATTTAGCTTCTTCGGCTCCTTGCTCTAATTATTATGATTTCTGCATTTTATAATTCTCTATAACAGAGAAAGTGACTACAACTTTGTCATGAATAATAGTCAAAATGGACAGAAATGTGAGAATAAGACCCTGTTTTACAAATGATGGACTTTCCCTGTAATGCCAGAAATTTTTCCCACTTGTCCACTTGTATTTATGTTCATAGATGTTTATTTCACTTCATATGTCTAATAGTAATAATGAATAAAATAATTAATGATATAAGGTATTAAATAATGAAGAACTATAAGAAGTCTCAGTGGTGGCAGTCCTATCAAAGGCTTGAGGTCTCACCTTGCAGCTCATGGAAGCTCTCCTGGTGTTTGTTGGACATCTCTCTGGCCTCATCCAGCTCCAGCAGCAGCTGCAGCACTTGGGCCTTCAGCTCCTCCAGCTCCTGCTCCTCCGTCAGAGGCTCCTGCTCCTTCCTCCTCTTCTCCTCCTCTTTGCCCTCTTCCTCCTTCAGCTTCTTCTCCTCCCCCTCCTCCTCCTCCTCCTCCTCCTCCTGAGCTCTCTCCTGGTCCATCTCCTCCTTCTCGTTGTTCTCCTCCAGGACACCTCTCTCCTTCGCTGTCATCTCGTTGTCCATAGTGGGGCTGCACTCGGGTTTCAGATCACAGGGGTCATCTGATGGAAAAGTGACAGAGATATTTAAAAGGGATGCTTGACAGTGAGAGAGAGGAAGACAAAAAAGGATATTTAGAGGTGACAAACTCTTCAGTCATCATCCAAATTCAGCCATGCTTGTTATGCTGCAGAGAGTGTGTTTTCTTCTGAATCAACAGCACCATCTTGTGAGTAAAATTTCATTGAATCCTTTGCCCACCAACCTCTCATGTACCTTATTTTAACACACTGATTTAAATATAATATACTGACAGTCCTCTCAGACATTAGAATTGAAACTTTGATAGAAAGGAAACAAGAAATTCATTCATTTAAAGAAAGGAATGTATCAGATTATGTGCCTAAAGGGTCAGCTGTGTCAAAGTTTAGATCCCGTGTGGTTGTTAAGTGAGATGTTAATGATATATAACATGTTGAGAGCACTGATTTAAATTTTAGGGCACATACTGTAAATCTTTGTTTTTCATTGCTCTATCTGCATGGTGAATTTACATATCTGGCCAGTAGGTGGCGCAAGTTAGCTGACACAATGCGGCGAGGGAAGGGGGAGGTGGGCCTGTATGCAGAAGCAATCACTATGACTCACCACTCAGCAATGCATCTCTAAGTTCATAATAACACCAGCGAGCGCTCATAGTGAGACAGATGTGACAAAAAAAAACATGCCTCTCTCATGTTTCACCGTCACATCATGGGAGCTGTTGTTCATACGGGCCTGTAAACCCCAATGAGACGCTGCATCCAATGTAGTTCCACACTAGTAAACTTGATTTGACATTTGCCAGCTGTTGCACAGAAGCAGAGCAGGTCAGAAAACTAGCAAGGAGGGCATCATTTGCAGCACAACAACATGACAGCAAATTCCCATTTGACTAGAAAGGAAAGTCTTTTCCCATTAGTCGGATGAGATTTGCTGTGAGGCAGAAAAAGCAGCAGCAAATGGAAATTATATCCTCAGTGTTCTGATGCACCGTTAAAAGGTGAAAAAAATAAAAAATAAAAAATCTCTCGTGCCTCCGTTACTGTATCATCCCAGGAAATTTGGCTTACACACTGGCCTGCCATCATTTCTCCCTTATTTCCCGAGAACATGCCCTCCAGGGTCGAGTCCATCTCAGAAATGGATTGATATGTAGCACTGCACATTCATGTTTGAGTGGTCACCAAGTGCCTCAAAATTGCTATATGTGCTCAGAGAGCAGTGTGAGGATTGGAGAGGGTATGGTGTTTCTCTGTAAGATGGGAAATGAGGAAAAAAAAAGGTGCGGCAGGGGATGGAGCAAAGCATTAACTAAAGATCTACCTAATTAAGATGTGATGCTCACCAGAGTGATCTCGACTCAGGGGATCCTTCCAGTTCTTGTGGTAATTATTTCTCTGCCTTGTTGTTCCCCTCACTAGATGTAACTATTTCCATCACAGCCAAACGCACACAACACACTTTTTTTTTAAAATCATATCTCTCTTACATTAGCAGCAGGCTGCGGCCTCATTCCTTCCTGTCTCATAATAATGTTAATTTAAACAATGCAGCCCCTGAGAGGCAAGTGAGAGGTTTCATGAGCACGGGGCTATTTTGTCATTAAACTTTGATGCTGCTGTAATGAGTTAGTCATAAAGGGGAGAGAGCCAGAGCAGGGTGGCAGGGAGAGAGCCGGAGCTGCTTGTATCGCCAGCGGCGGCTAAAGGCCATCAAGAGACAAAAGGCTTCCTTGTGAATATCACTCACATCCAAATCCTCCAGGACGTCTCGGCCAGGATGTAATAACTCTGAAAGCTTCGGCTCATGTGATTTGTGCTGTATTTTAGTTCTTTGGTTATGTAGATGGAGCATTCACACTGCAGCTGATCTGAAACATACTGTGATACTTTAATCAGATTACAGTCAAACACAGCACAAATTAAGACACTTTTAATGCAATTAAGAAATTGTTTAGGAAATCTGCTCATATTTAGCAGATGTGGCGGACCAGAAAACCTTTTTTCAACTTTCTCTTCCTTACTGTGACCCCATTTTTGTGATTGAATTTGCCTCAACCTTACAATTGCGATGAGCAGTGTATCAGTCTGCAGATATTATCAGCCTATCCCTGATCGCCTTTATTGTCCCCAAGGGAAAATTCCTTTTCACAGCACTGTACCTGTTTGACAACCAATATCAGCAATATTAGATATTACGTTACAATAAAAGCAGACACAACATGGACATACACAACAACAAAACACAACAAACAACCATAATGATATATCTGAAGCAGCATATATGTTCTCCAGTATGCACCAATATTAAAACAGATTTTAAGGCTAGAAAAACTGCCTGGAGAAGTGATTTGAAATGGTGTACTTATGTGATTTGTCCAGCAGGGGGCGGTTCATTATTTGAAAAGTAAAGCAAGTTAAGTGTTGAGTGTTCAGTGCGCTGATGTTTGAAATAGATTTTGTTAAAATGGAAGATATCCTGCCTCCATTACATATCTTTGTCAGGAGTATTTGATGAGCACATTCAGCCGATACACAAATCTGATATCAGAATTTTCTTGCACCCTGATATCAGTATTGGCATCGGCCCCAAAAATCCCACATCAGTCGGGCCCTAATGAATATGTGCCCATCAACTCGACACAATCCCCTTACAGACTCACCCCTTCCTATAAATCCTCCTTCTTAGCTCTTCCCAAAAGCTTGTTAATCATTTCACTGAGGTGAGTTTTATCGCCTCACCTTGCGAGTGAATGTCAAACAAACAGTGCAGCAGAATCGGCTGCAGTGACACCTGCGATCACTCCACTGCATTCTTGGCACAGTGCGACTCTTTGGTCACGCAGGGATTGCATTAGACATGGATGCTGCATGCAAACAAGAGCGGGGACGAGCGGGAGAGTCATCTCAGGAGCCGTGTTACAGCTCCAGGGAGAGGACGGCTTTATCTGGCCACAGCACATTCCTTCATAATCACATTGCAGCAAAACACATTGAGAATGTCACTGCAAACATTGTACCACTTCAGAGCAGAGACAACAAGCACGCTGAGTGTTCTTTGTCAGCATCTCGGAGTAGCTGTGGGAGATTAAATTTAAACATTAATGTGGCAACACAAACCCCTTTGTTTTGCTTCTGGTTTTGGTGACGGAGTGAGGAGTCTAATGAAATTTGCACTTTGCAAAATTGCAGTGCAGAGTGGGGATTTTAGCAAACACAGACATGCTGTAAGAGGTGTGGATGTGGGACAGAGAGCTGCTTTAACCTTGCAGCACAGGAAGCGTTTTCTCATAAAGCAATCAGTGTGACTCTGCAGTCAGAGTTAGAGTTCAGTATATTAAATATTCAGCAAATCTTGACTTTAATCTTACAGTGAAGAGTAGATAGCAATGTACTGAAGACAAGCCTGCATAAAAAACAGGTTTTTACCATGTCATCTTCATTTTTCAAACTACTTTATGTAATTAGGCGCTGTATAATGTGACTGCAAGTTATGGGTTATCTAAGTTTACTGCATCAAAAGGAACATCTGGCATAAAATCAGCTGTGAAAAAAGACACGGCAGCTCACAGAAACAGAAGCTGAAGGCTGTTTACAGGTGTAGCCCGATGGACAGATGTGCATCACACTGAGTCAGATTCCAGAAACAAATGTGACGACCTCAGACTCAACTTGACCAAACAGAAAAATTAAATACAGACTTGCACGTCTTGGACTTTAATAGTATTGATTCATGGCTTTATTTGGATTTGAGCCTTTTGAGTTGAGAATATTTGACACCTTCCCTTTGGCCCATTAAAGAGTATGCCAAGAATCGAATTATTTTCTTTCATTTTTTCGAATCAGCTATTGTTAACAATTTAATTCCAGCAAGTCAACACTTAATTCCTGAGATCCTTTGTTTTAAACAATCCAACAGCATCCAATCAGGTTGAAGGGGGGAATCAAGAAGACTAACATTATGTTACTGAGCTCCAGTACATACCAAAAGCTAAAGTTTGAGTACAAAAACAATGCAGCGGTCGACAAACTGATTACGGTATGCAAAAAGGAGACACAACAACTTTCAGCTTTGTTTAACATTCAAAATTGTAGGTATCACATTTGGCAAAGATCATTTTATGACTTGTTTAGGACTTGAAACTCAAAGTTTAGGACTTTGAACTTTTTGGGACTTGAGTGCAAAAGACTTATTTGTGACTTGTGCACCCTCTGATGATTGGACGCCTTGTGCTGAACCGAGCTGAAAATGGGATTTAGTAAACAGCTGGTGCTGGTGGCAGCGTTGGTGGTTCATGTGTGCGTGCAACATTTTTGTGCTTAAATTCTATTTGGTGTATAAAGTGTTTGAACATATGTAAACAATTCTATATGCCCCCCCTCTTGCACTTGTGTGTGTTTAAATACACTATGCGGGCATGTAGGCTTGCGTATCACCGTGTTGTATGACCTCTCAGTGCATATATACGATCACACAGGCCTTAAGCTGCATGTGTTAGAAATCTGCATGTGTGCCATGGATCTCTGCAGCTGTGTAGGAGGCCATGCATAATGCACACCACCCCCTCCTACCCCAGCTTTGAAGCAAGCCCAGTACTGATGTTGTAGCTTTTCCCCTGCACTGGCACACTTCCTCAGCAACACAAAATACAGAGAAAGGAGAGGGGTCGAAAAAGGCGGAGAGACCGTGTGAGAGCAAAAGAGAAAAGAAGGAGACAATTACAGAGATGCAAGGAAAGAGAAAGAGTTATCATCTGCCCTGAGAGCAGTCGAGCTGCTCCTTTCCTCATGAAACTAACAGGAGTCAGGTGAAGCCGTACACTGATTCATCTCCATGGTGACCTCTGCACACTGTATGGAAAGTCACCATGGTAAAAAAGCTGTGTTTTTGTCCACAGCTCTGCTAACCATGGAAACCTGAGTGTCTGTATTTACTCTGCCACAGAGAAGCACAAGTCATCTTATCAGGTGTCCCGTTATGAGGCCCACTTAGTGAGGTCACCATCATGTGAGATTTGCTGACTTGAGTCTGATTGGAGAGAGCGAGCAACACCGGGTGGAGGTCTCATGAGGTTACTGCGACTTTATCCCTTTCTTCTCTCTCTGTACTTTGAGCCTGAAAACTCCAGGGAGAGCAAGGAACCACATCAGCAGCAGAAAACAAGAAAAGACACAGGAACCACAAGCACCCAGGAGTTGGACTGATTTAATGAGGCACTCTGTTATTTAAATGGAAAATCCATGTTTGCACTTTCAAAGGAAAAAAAGAGAAAGTGGGTCAATGGCAGAGAGATGCATTGCAGAATGTGCTGCAATTTGGCCTCATTAGGTGAGCATGCACAAATAGTGTGTCAGTGCATACACACACTGTGGATGACGGATTAAGGGATATGCTTTTTTATGGGACTGAGTGTGCACGTGCTTGTTGTGCAGCGATTCCATTAGGGGTCATGAATAGCGACACACAACAAAGCATGAAAACAAGTGATGCAGTTAGAATCCATTTGATGGCAAATCAGTGCTCCCCACCTGAGAGCAATCTCTGGAAGGGTTTACATCAGTTAAATCACAGAGGAAACTAAGGATACCACAGCTCAGCATGTAGCTGCCAGATTCAAAAAGGATAAAGACCCAGAGGGAGAGAGCAGGCGCACTAATGATAGGTTGACAATGCCCACATTTCTGCGAGGGAGAAGAAAAGTAGGAAAAGAAATCCATAGAATGCAGAAAGAAGCCGTGCGAGTTCATGAACCTTCTCTATTCAGTCCAAAGTTTTAAGAATTTTTCCATTGTGTAACCAAATGTGGCACAGGCACTATTTTCTGCAACGTGCCATCAAAGCTTTCTTAAAACAAAGCACTTACAGTCTGACAAGGTAAAATAGGGATAGGAGCAGGAAGACATGTCAAACTTTAAGACTTCAAGTACTGAGAGAGACGGAGCCAAGATATCTGAGAGTGGAAAAGCACACGAGCTGTGTTTTCACTCAGCGCCATGACCAGCCATGTTAAACACTGATGTGAGAATCTCGCTTTGTTGTTTTTCTCAGAGGTCTCAGCAGCTCCCAGATCTGCAAAGTTTGTCTAAGGCAGCAACTTTGCTGTTTATTAGTTCCAGAGAGCTGAGAGAAATCTTGCTCGTGCACTCTTGGGAAGTATCACTGCTGATGTGAGTTTGCTCAACGTGAGGGCAAAACACTGGAGAGGAGGGAAGGGAAAGCGGGAGAGGACAGGAGAGAAAAGCTGTGTGGGCTGAGGAGCTGGCAGGTGCAAAAGCGTGCGTGTCTATGCGTGTGCATGTGTGTGTGTGTGTGTGTGTGTGTTGGAGGGTGTGTGGGCGCTGAGGAGAGCAGAGGATTGCGACTAAAAGGGGGAAGAGATTCTGAGTGGGAACGCTGAGAGAAGGATGGAGAGAAATATGGTCGGCGACTTGTGCAGGTGGGAGGAACAATATGGTGGCCGACGGCTGTAAGACGCACAGACAGCTTGCGAATATCAACCCAGCCTCTGATAGTGTTTTATTGATCAGTGGGAGCGTGTGTTTGTGTAAGAGCATCTGTATTCCCTGCTGGTGGACTTAGCAAGTGATTTTAGAGGCGTTTCATCTAGTGCGCTGTGGCATACATTTCCAGCAGGACTGACAAGGCGCTGAAAATAAAAGCCTGGAAAAAAAACGACAGATCAGAACAAAATCACCTTTTTTTTCTAAAGAACAAAAGCACGGTTTAGTATAAGAGCCCAGACTGATGTTTCGCTAGAACTGACCTCAGGCAGGACAGAATAAATGCACATTAATCCATTAAGATCCCAGCGTTAAGCCAGTGTGATTAAAAAATATACAAGTTAATAAGGGCCTTCACTCAAGCCACTTTCATTCACGGTCTGTCTATCTTTATTATGCTCAGTCAGTGAGGATTTACGCTACATTAAGACAGACACTTGCCATCACTTGATGCTGAATTTTTTCAGCTTTGAAAACATGCCTCCGGCTGTGATGAAAGGAAAGATGTCCCCAGAGTCAAGACAACAGGAAGAAGCTTGTTAGGGAGGGAGAATTTCTCCAGAGACAACATCTGTCTTGTGATGCTCAGCACACAGGCTTCAGCACATTAAACTCAAAGGCTGAACAAGGAAAACAAAGTGTTTAAATAAGTCCACAGCTAAGAAATACTCCAACTAATGCATGATAGTGAAAGTTGAAATTCAGGACAGCAGGACACAGGAAAAGGAAGCCAGATTGTGGCAACCTGGTCAGCGGTCAAAGGGCTGCTGACCTGTGGTTCTCTGAGCCCAAACATCCTCCCAGCACAAAGCTGCACTGTCCGCACGCCCGTTCAAAACATGCAGAAAACACACTCCTCATCTTTGTTTGGACACACAGACACACAAGCAAAAAAACATTCCTTGCATTCCTCCCTGAACACAAAGTCACACAGAGCTGATTCTGAACGCATCGAGCCAAATGTCATGAAGTTACCACCAAGCCTAAGCTGCAGCCTGTTCAACAAAACCACCGCGCGAGTGTGCAAATAAATCTGTGAGCTACAAAAATTAAGCTGAACTACATGATTAAATAATAACATCCAGCACTGCATGGCTGCACATCGCATCAATTGTCAGTCATTTAACGCTGAAAAGAGCCCAGACTAATGACTGTATTATTTCCTGCCTCTGGCTGTCAGCCGTCCATTACCTGGCAGCGTGAAGCCTCCATCAAACGTCCACAGATGCAGCAGCTGACAGAAATGCCCACTCGTCAGTCAGGCTGTCAGCTCGACCACAGCTCCTAATAAAGACGGACTTCCACAATAATCTCCCCACCTCCTACCACCTGACCACCCCTCTCCCTCCAGCTCCTCCGCCTCCTCAGTTCACCACCACATGTCTCACTTCAAGATTGAACACTCACTTTCTTAAGCAAGGGACGGAAACATGGACCCCTCTACCTTTTTCGGCTGATCCCATCTGATAAGCGGCGCGGGGCTAAAAATAGCCACGCGGCATCCAGCGGCACAGAAAGGCAGATCAAAAACACACACAGCGACGAAAACAGCTGCACAGACCTGTAGAGTCCAAAGCCTCCTCGATGAGTGGAGGTAAGCGCAGTCCATCCATTTGCCCCCTGAAGCTGCAGCAAAGAGGGAGAGACAGAGAAAGAGAGTGGGCGAGAGAGGGTCAGAGGCTCCGCACGCCCACCTCAGCTGCAGGGAGACAGAGAGAGAGAGAGACAGAGAGAGAGACGGAAAGTACTGAGCGCAGCGTCAAGTACTCGCGCACACACTTAACCCGCGCGAGGTTCAGTGCACATACACGCTCACACACAAGGCTGTACCTCGGAAGAATTTGGGAGGATCCGGGGAGCTGAGGGCTGAGCTGTGGAGCGTGGGAGAGATGCCGAGAGGGACGAGGGGAGGAGCAGAGTGGAGGGAAAGATGCTGTTTTCCACACTGCACTCCGACCTCCCTCTCTCTCCCTCTTACACACACTCTCTCTCTCTCTCACACACACACCATTTCTCCCTCTGCCTGACTTAAACTCTGCTTACTATTTTTGTGCTCTTTCTTCAACTTCTTCCCTCTTCTAAACGCCCCCCTCCCCACTTTTTCTGTCTTTACTATGGGCACAGAAAACCACAGAAACTTGAACCATCATTACACTCACTGTGGATGAACTAAGAGAGTCTATAGGTGAGCAGGCTACACACAAAGCACTACCACACTACATAAACAACTATAAAGTATTGATACAAACAAAAATGATAGCTAAATTAATGTCTAAGAGTGTAATTCATCCCTTTAGTATCACAGCAAACCTTGTCAAAATACTTAGTTTAACTGAGTTAGGCAAAATATAACATCTGCAGTGAATGGCCATGCATTTTCTACCAGATCTATATGTATATGATCAATATGTAAATATTATGCACATTTCTTCTACCTTCTCTAGTTCCTAATAAACAAAGTTGAGAATTTAAAATTGTGAAAATGAAGTGCAAAGAAATAAAATATGAAAACAAACAGGAAAAAGACAAAAGGAGCTCAGAGGATCAGGGGACCAAAACAAATTACATCTTTGCTTCTCGAAGTGTTTACCACTCATCTGTGCTTTCCTGCACACACACACACACACGCTTCCTCAAACACTCGTGTATGTTCCGACTGTGGCCCAAAGCCAAATGAATTTACTTAAAAATGAGATCCAGAGAGGCCGCTGCAGAGGAGGCTGACAGCTCTCTTTGCAGATTACTGATCATTTCCTCCCCATTGTTCATTTCCTCTTCTCATTTTTCTCTTTCTGTTTACTGTTAACGAACGGTGGCTGTTACGCTATAAAAAGCGTATGAAACACCACCTCCCCCTCCGTTTTTATCACAACCCCCCCACACTTACAATCATCTATTTCTCTCTCTGTCTGTCTCTCACCTCTTCCTCCCTCTCTCTGGTTGTGCTGCTATCACATCTGGCAACTTCTTAACAGCACATAAGGAGCCAGAAACATGAGGTGTGCCGTGAAACAGCCGAAAATATGTCGGAGCAGAGAGAGAGAGAGAGAGAGAGAGGAAAGGAGGGCCAGGCTTGAGCGTTTGCTGGCCCAGTAGGAGGATATTCCTACCACAGCACTGTCAGAAAGCAGGAAGTGCTTTGCAAACTACACACACACACACACACATACAAACAATAGTCACACACATATGGAACCTGCCGAGATCTTAAAGAGGAAATGTTTAAAAAAAAAAAAAAAGCAGAAGTTGGTGTAACGGAAATAGAAAGAGGAAGAAAGTCTGAACCTGAGTTTCGACACATGCTTGTTTGTACCTGAGATGAACAGCAAGTGATTTTTCAGAGACAGACGGCAAACAGCAAGGGATAAAAGCCACCAGACTGAAAGGCCTGATGAGTGCGTGTAAGCACTTCCTTCACTGTGGCTCTGCAGCTTTCCTCAGGCAACTGTAATCCCCAGACAAGGCGGCTAAGCATGGAAGCATCTTTCAACTTGAAGTCATCCCACAGTCTCCTCACCACAGACAATAACAGCCTTTCCACACATACACACGCACACACACACACACAGGAAGGGAGAGCTGTGGAGTGGAGAAAGTTGGCCGACAAGGTGTTGATAATGAGCTGGCGATGTCTGGCTTCAGTCCACCCGTGTCACTCTACTGTGGCAGGATTCCTGGATGCAGAGCCGAACGGGCACAGAAGGAACGCAGATAGTATCAAATCATGATCAAGCAGAGAAATAATTCTCAGTGTTTGTTTGAAACTGCTTGTTGAACCAGACGGGTGGGATGTTAACGCCAGGG
>JAQFJA010000023.1:19867787-19889011 GCA_029874485.1 Naso brachycentron
ATAATAAACTGTTGTCAGGAGAGTATTTTTGCTTATTGCACAAAGAAAGAGGACATAATATTATAGAGGTATATAAAGGTTGTGGTAGTCTCTTTTCATATCGTGACTCTGGCACCGTGGCTACACCTGTATAACAATCTCCTCATTCAGTGTGCGTCCTGTCTGCCAGCTCCACTCCTTAGTTTTATTCCCATGATGGTCACATAGGAATCCACCTTCCGGGTCCCAAACTGCTGTAATGGCAGAACTGGAGAAACATATAAAGAAGAATCAGCCTATATTCTACATCTAATTAAGTTATCATACATGCATGATCGTACACAGAGTGTTTCAAGACATCCAGCATTGTGAAGAAACCTTTCTCGGGGGGGAATGAGATCAGAATATTAACATCAGTCTCATGTCTGTTTGTTAAGATGTGATCCAGTTGTTTGATACTGCACTTCCATCAAGTTTGAGGACTTACAATAGATAGGTTTTTTGTTTAAATTGTCAAAATCAAAGCAGCAGAGGCAGAGGCATCATGATTTTTGTGTCCTTCATATGGGTCAAGCTCCAGAAGCAGGATTCTACATTTCCCGCAAGCTAGTCACAGACACATTATTAGCCTGCTTTCACAGACTCAGTAGACTGAATGTCACATGTAAAACTAGTGGAGCGACTCTTTCACTCATTCAGACATTCTCATACATGAGCACTGAACTCACCTCAGAGGGTTCGTAGCAGCTCCGTGGCCAAACGCTGTGACAGTCGCCAGGATAACGGGACACTGGCCGTCACTGAACACGTTGGTGTAAAAGCCTCCACATGGCAGACCTGAGTGGCTCTGGCACACAGCCACACAACCAGACGGGTAGCTGAGAGGTCAAAGGGCAAAAGGTCAGTTACAGCGACACATTTAATTTCATTTTTTAAAAACAACTGCTAAAATTCAGATAGTTATGAATAAACAAGATGATAAAAAGGTACTATATGAACGAGGAGCCGTTGTCGATCCTGTAGTGTAGTTTCTTTTTCACTTCAGCCCTCTGGGGCTCCCCGATGACTTGAGGGGCAAGTTGTGCCTTTCTCCTATCTTTTAAATTCTCCTTTGCATCACCATAGTGGCGGAGCATGAGGGGCATCTTCAGGTCCTGTTCAGCTGTTTGCATTTTTCTATGTGAAGATCAAGTAATGAATTGTGCATAAATAACAGATCTCTCCCCTTTCAGTTAAAAAAAAACAGACTCAGAGCCAGCAGTACTTTGAAAGAAATGCTCATGTTTGCATGCTAACATGCAAATTACATTGCAAACATGCTGATGTTTAGCTAGTATAATATTCACCATGTTTAACACGTTAGCATGCTCATATTTGCCAATTAGCCCGAAACACTAAACTAGAGTGTGGGTAAATGTCTAGCGGGTATTTAGTCAGAAAGTAATAGAATAAGTAAAAATTTATCATGATGGAGGTTCTGTGAAAAGTCAGGGAATCACCAAAGTTATTATAATTCATCCTGAATGAGGACATGGACAGGTGGACCAAATTTGATGGCAATCCATCGAACAGTTGCTACGACAACAATGGCAAGTCCAAAGTGGAAATGTCAGGGATCACTGAAAAGTCAAATCTGATGTCAATCCTTCCAAAGGTTTTTGTTTGAACCAAAGTGATTAACTGACCGACCAATCCAAACATGTTGCCATTACCAGATAATTTTGATTATCAGTTCAGATTTTTGGAATGTAACCCATCACACAAACATTTACTGTAGGCTAAATCTTATCGAGAAAATGTCAGCAACACGCTCTGGATTTCTCGCCACCTGGAGTCGCTCCACCACCTACCGACACAATCCGATCCACTGAGGCTCATCACAGGAGGGCTTCTTTGACTGGACGATCCAACCTGGACAAGGTGGACATTGTAGTTTAACAGTAAAGACACAGTGACCTGACTCATTATCACAATGCTTCAGCTCCATGACTTACCTGGATTTTTACAGCTGGTTGAGAAGGTTGAGAAGCGGAAAGTTATGGAGTTGTGAGCTGTTGGGGAGGAAGATTATCAGTCAGTGCATCACCTGAGGTCTTACATTCACCTTTCTATTGGATCTATATGCACAATATTGATTTGATTTGATTTGATTTTTATTAAGGATCCCCAATTAGCTGGTCCCATAGCAACCAACTAGTCTTCCTGGGGTCCACATAAAGAAAAAAACACACACACACAAAAGCAACCATACAAATGGTCCATAGTCAAACATGTACACACACACAAACACATATAAAGGCAATCAACTACATCATGTACAGTAGACCACACAAATGGTCCATGGTAATACAATTACACAAATACAGATATAATATAATATAACCTGATGATAGACCCAAATAAGATGCACCATCTAAATTTAGCTATTGGAGAAGACAAAACTACTACTACTGATCATGTAACTTTAACTTTTATATTATGTGTGTTGTTAAAAAAAATGTTGGTTTTGTCTGGATACAGAAAACTCCTTAGTTAATGTAGTTAACAGCTAATAACAATGAGTATGATGTTACGAGGAAAAACCTATTAAGCAATTTCTAATGACATTTTAAGACTGAACTTAAGAGAAATATTTGGGCAGGCCAGCTGTCAGTCAGTTACAGAGATACTGAGATCTGTCCTGTAGTTAAGGGCTTAATTAAATCTTGTATTAATACTTTATAAACCAGTCATAAAGGCCTACTTAGTTACCAAAGTTAGAAATAAAAAGGCCTTTGGCTGATATTTATTCTTTATTTGTGACTTACAAAGGTTTATACCTGCAGACATGAAAACTTCTAAGGTGAGAGACACAGGACCTTAATCAATAACTTAATCATTTTCAAATAATCCTATTACACATTCATGAACGATTAAGTCTCACGTTCTATGTATTTATTTGGTCCAGATTCTCTGCAAATTTGTCATTGAGGTTTTTATAAAATATTTGTTAACCATTAGTAATCATTAGTCTATGTTAAATCTGACAGAATAGAATACTAAATAATTGAAAAAAGTCATGAAAAAAAATCAAGCTGTGTGATGTTGAGTCTTTTTTTTTAATTTAGTGACAAAAATAGACAGTGAGTTAGCAACTTTATTTTAAGTTCAGTTAAATTTAGTTTAGTTAAGACTTGGCCAGTCTTACAGTTTTCTTGGCCTTCGCTTGACATGGGCCCTGCTTTAGTATTTTGTGTATTTTCATTTTTCATGCTTGTTTTCTTTTCCTGGCAGAAATGGACTTCCATAGCAAGATTCTTTCACCTCTTTTGCAGTTTCTTTTGCTCTTTTTCATGCGTGGATTTGAGCTCTCAGAGGGAGCCACATCCGCCTCCACACAGGAGTTTCTCTCTCCTGCCTTCATCCTGTCATTGGCGGACACATCACAAGATCGAGCTTCATCCAAACTCAGGGAACCTCTGGACTCGGGTTGGTCGGTCTGTTCCGGACTTTTTAAGTGCGACGCCCCTGCAGTGAGATCCTGCCAGGTGTAATTCAGAATATTTACAATCCCGTGAGGAATACAGCCCTTCTCAGTCCACTTATGTTGTGAAAGCAGGCGAGCCAATTCATTTAATAACTGAGGGGCTGCTCGCTTGTACGCATCCATCGGGTCGTGCTTCTTCAGCGGCAGCCTCTGCGTGAGCTCACCTTTACCTTCTTTGATGCCATTCTCTCGACTAAATGAAAAAAGGAGAGTTTATTCGACACATAAGAAAAACAAATTAAAGGAATTTGCAGCAATGAGGGAGATTAATAAGGCTACATCACCTTATATCTTGCGCGCCTTCATTTGCCACCTTAAAATACAAAATGTTACTACGTGATCCTTTATCTCTGTTTGGTTTTCTTGCCTGCAGAGAGGAAAATTGCTGGTTAGTGTTACTGTCTGGCTGCTTCTTTTGCCAGCATGATGAATCATAAGCCCACCTGGTCAAAGAGATACAAAGGGCCCGTTCTTAATTCTGTCATCGCACCAGGAGAAGCTGTTTTTACCAAGAAAATGTGGAAAAAAATTCTACTTCATCTTCCTCCAAAGATTCGTCTCATGCAGCGCACGTCCTGCAACAAGAAATATGGTGCTTTAAAATTCGTGCTTGTCTCGTTGCTTGGATACACACTTCCACGTCTCCAAATACAGGCCTTCCTGCGTTACGCACCGTTAATCACCGACTCCGGGCTTCAAACTGAAATGCTTACAAACCATAAAACGTTACTCACAATAACAGATAAGGTGTCGAGCGTGTGGAAATGTGGACGCACGGTGGAAGTGACACACACGAGCTGCAGGCACAGGTGCGCGCACTGACAGGTAACCTGAAACTCAGGGACCGGATGCTCAGAGAAAGCGATGATTCTAGCGCGCAGTGCAGCTTTTACAGGCCATGATGGTCAAATAACGAAGAATCAGCCTCCAGATAGATTGGGTTCCTGCTCATGCCCTATTGTAGTTTGTGCTAAACAGTAATTTCCCCTGCAGAAAAAATAAAAAACTCTGTGGTAAATAAAAGTTTTTGCTCTTTGGCGCAGAGGAGGATCGTCTTTCTCTGGGCTACTCGGATCAAGTTGTTGCACAGAGATTGTCTAATAGCTCATTATTGGCTCTGCTTCCTCCAGCACACTTTTCTGCTCTGACCACTGGAGGCTCCCAGCAGCTTATGCGTCACTTCATCTCTCAGTCGCTGATCATGGCGGAGCTACAGCTACAGCATGAAGTGGAGCCTCAACTTCTCAATGGGGACGACCTGAACGAGGAGCGAGAAGACGCGGACGCCCCCGAATCAGTGAAGAAAAAGAGAAGAAAGAAGAAGAGGAATAAGACCACCGCATCAGGTAAGAGGCATCACTTTGCGGCCACATGATCTGTGAGAAAATAGCGCAAAATTGTCTCCTCTAGTACCACTCGATGTGGAGCACGAGCGGCAGATATGCGGGACAGGAGACTTTTCAACCTGTCAGAGGGTATTCCTGTCCAGCTGTCCCAACTCTGAGCGGCTGCTGCTGGGGCTGAGGGCGCTCATCTGGAAACGGGACAGCCGCGGTGAAACGGAAATTAACGTGAAAACTGATTGAAAGCTGTCATTTGAAGATATGGGTGGAATAAAATGTAATTTTACTCCAGATTAAATATGTTCTGTCCTATAAACCCCCCTAAGCTGCATGCAATTATGTAATAGTGATAGTATCCACAGTGTTAGTGCAATAAGATGACAGCCACTCTTATGCAAAAAAGCAGGGTGATTATTGCAGCTTTACTGCCTCACACATACACGTACAAAAATCCAGTCTCAAAAAGCCTTAGTTGTTGAACCTGCCATAAGTCAAGTGTGGTCCACACAGCTCTGTCTTTGGAGGGCTAAATGTCATAATGCTGCATGGTACATATGCCCTTGAGGATATTGACTCCCAAGGTATAGAAAGAATTTATGCACAGAACCTGCCAAGTTGAACTTGTGCTGGATGCACTTTCTTGGGATGACTGTGGACCACAAATAATTTACTCACTCTCTCTCTCTCTGTGTGTGTGTGTGTGTGTGTGTGTGTGATGCATGTGCATGCACGCTGCTGTCACACGTGCGTGTTCACCTGCACATGCATGCACGAGGGTGTGTGACTTTGCAGCAGGGACAAATGAGGCTGAGGGGGATGGAGAAGCTGGAGGTGTTGGTGATGTGAAAAAACAGTTGGAGCAGCAAACACTGGAGGATAAAGAGAGGGAGGAGGATGGAGAAGAAGGTAACTCGTCACCATCATCATCATCATCATCATCATCTGCAGTGGGGATTGGGATTGAACTTTAATCCCCTGAAAGTGCACAGTGAAATTCAGCTTGTCATATCTGCAAGGGGATATTTGATTTTCAGTGGCACATTTGGCAATTGCACCTGAGCCTGCTGTCGATATTTCTCACTTTACAAAACTGTATTAAAATTAATGATGCTTTCAACAGATGGAGATGAGGGAGAGAACTCAGCTGGAAAAAAGAGGAAGAAGAAGAAAAAGAAGAAAGGATGTAAGCTTTTTTTGTCTTAGTGTAGCAAATGCATCTTTACAGATTTCTTTTTTGGCTACTTAAAAGTGAATTTGAATTAAAACAGCTGCATTTCACATTACAGTGACAGAATATCTATTGTCAAAATGCCATGACAGATTTGAGAAATAGAACTGTGAGATGTACATCCTGAATTGACTGCATCTGAATCACTTTAAATCATTAGATAAATACACCAGGTGCACCAAAGCTGTTTGACTCGGTTAATTAGTGTCATTGGAGTTACGTAATGCAGCTGTGACTGGGGACAATATGCGACAGGACCTTCCATGTTGAGCAGACAGGATAAAATTAATGACAACATAACCACGTTGCCAGTGTTACGGTGTGGAGTGAGCTGCGCTACACATCAATGCAACCTGCTATGTGATACTTAAAGTGCTTTTTTTAATCAACACAGATTTTTCTAGGATATAATTCAGTGGTTTATTTTACTCAGAGGTGTCATCCTTAGGTGTAGCTGTAAGTTAGGGACTGCACTGTTCTCTCCTGGTGAGATAAAGTATGAATGTCATGAACATGGGGAGGATAACTTGTGTTTCTTTTCTCTCCTGCTGCTTTCCTCTGCTTCTATCTGGGCCACAGTGAAGGGACAGACTGACCCTCCCTCAATCCCTATTTGTGAGCTCTATCCCAACGGAGACTTTCCAAAGGGAGAGGAGTGTGAATATCCACCATCGAAAGACGGGTGTGTGACCTCCACATCGTCCCTCGCACTCAGTATTCCACTGTGTCACATGTCTATTTTTTATTTAGGTCTCATATAAGACAAAAAATGAGGTACCGTGTTTAGTAGTGCCTCAGTTCAAAAGTGCTAAGGCTGTACAATTAATTAGAACTTAACCAAAATTGCAGTATGGCCTTCTGCAATTTTTTAATTGCAGGGAGGTGCAATATTTGTTATAGGAGAAATGTGTGTATAAAAATACCATTTTGATTCAGATATTGTGGTGCTGCAGAGTCTTGGCCGACACATCATATTCTACAGACTTCAGAAAACATCTTTTTGCTTGGTACACATCCAATGAAAATAAGAATATTATGATAATATCATAAATCATATTGCAACTGCAATATCAGTCCAGAAATTACAATTAGATATTTTTCAAAATCATGCAGCCCTTAAAAAGTATCAACACCACTTTCAGCTGTGCAGAGGTTCAGCGGTGTCATATGCTCACTCCAAATATGTGTATAATGAGAAAATAATGAGTGCCTCCTCTCTGCGGTGTGCCTGTCTACCTCCCGCCAGGCGCAGTGCAGCGTGGCGGACCACCAGCGAGGAGAAGCGTGCGCTGGACAGAGCCAACGAGGAGATGTGGAGTGATTTCAGACAGGCTGCTGAGGCACATCGGCAGGTCCGGTCATATGTCAGAAGCTGGATCAAACCAGGGATGACCATGATTGACATCTGGTGAGATATGCTCTAAAATATTATCTTTAAGACCATTTTAATGGACTTAAATGTGGGCTGCTTAGACCTGCCAGGGCTCATTTGGAACAGAGATTGAACTGGTTTCAGCACTTCTTTATCCCAGCCTGCAAGAAACTGTTTTGAACTGATCAAAGAAAGCAACAACTTTGTGTTCTCAGCCTTTTTTGGATGCATTATCTGTCCTGACAACATTCTCATTGTCCCTTTGTGCTGCTCTCTGTTTCTGGCAGTGAGAAGCTGGAGGACTGCTCCAGGAGGCTCATCAAAGAAAACGGGCTACAGGCAGGCCTGGCCTTCCCCACCGGCTGCTCAATAAATCACTGTGCTGCCCACTACACCCCAAACGCAGGAGACCCCACCGTGCTGCGCTACGATGACATCTGCAAAATTGATTTTGGAACGCACATCAACGGTAAGAGCTCACTAATAACTTTTTAAGTGCTTTTGGAGTTATGCTGTGCTATTTCACACTTGGCATTTATTATGACATAGTCAAATGATGATTACATTATAATTCTTACTGCTGGAAAAAAAAATGGTCCTGCAAGTTAATTAACTTCCACTTTTTTGTAGATTAACACATGCTGAATATTTCACCTCATAGGAACTGTTATCAATGACAAAAACTTTTTGGTCTTTTCAGGTCGAATAATAGACTGTGCCTTCACCGTCACTTTCAATCCAAAGTTTGACAGACTGCTGGAGGCTGTGAGAGATGCGACTAACACCGGCATCAAGGTAACGCAGCTCTTCCCCCACATGCAAGCTGCTTCTTTTCACTTCTGGTAACTCTTTTTATTAAGATAGAAAAATCCAGGAAAAAAAATCCAAAATATTTAAATTCGTATTCATATCTAGATTGTTTTTTATTCCGATTAAACTTCTAAAATAATGCAGTGGTTGAGAGTATAAATCTCTCTGCCTCTAATGGTGAAATACCAGTAAAAACTCAGCAGTTTAATGGGATTGATGTGATGCAAAAATGTTAAGGTGATAGTAAGATAGAGAAATGATGAATTCGTACTGCCAACTAATGTATGCATAATGAAGAAGTAATAGTTATAATAAGAAAGAAATACATTTGCAACATTTCTCTGAAGCAAAAATATGTACAAAAACAACTGCATGGTAATAGATGACATCAAAAAAGGATTTAGCTGTCAAATGCAAATTTGCAAATGTTTGAAAACTCTGTGGGTTCACTAAAAAAGATTACCTTAAATAACTGAGACACCTGCACAAATTTTAACCATGCATTGTTTACAACATGGAGCATGAAAAACAAGTGTAAGATGTACAATATGCAGCTCTCAAAATTCAAATTATCAAGAGATAAGCAAGTTGCAATGAATGAGGAAATGCAAAAACTGTAATTTTGTACCTCTAAGCACCTTGTTTATTACAGTGGTCTGCACAGATACACAGATATTAAGGAAATAATCATTGCATACTTGTTCACTAACAGAATCTTTTTGTCAAGTAATCTATTATGACTTTATAGCTATATTTATTAGCCTTTAGTTCCTGATTCAGTTCTTCTTTGTGGTTGTGTACCAAATCAAGAGTTCCTATTCTTAATTTTAAAGCTTACAATAAGACACGCCACAAAAACAGTGACAAATATTTCTCACTTTCCGGACTGTCAGTGTGTGAGGGATGTAATGCTGCGTATTGATGTGAGTGTAAACACTCCTCTGTCCCAGTGTGCAGGGATTGATGTGCGCCTCTGCGATATTGGTGAGACCATTCAGGAGGTCATGGAGTCTTATGAGGTGGAGATAGATGGGAAAACATATCAAGGTAACATGAGGTCGTTTATCATCTTTTCTCCGTGCGCGGACTCAGTGCTGCTTCCCACTCTTTAAACCCTCTGTGTGGTGTTTTTTCTGCAGTGAAGCCAATCAGGAATCTCAATGGCCACTCTATCGGACAGTACAGGATACACTCAGGGAAGACAGTCCCTATTGTTAAAGGCGGGGAGGCCACAAGGATGGAGGTTTGTACAGGAGTGCATCCAGCTTACCCGATTCAGCTTCAGATATCATTTCATCAGGGCCAAATGTGGATGTGACTTGATTCTAGAGCACAAAACAACACTGCAGCCTGTTTTTGGCGAAGTGTCTGAAATTAAACCTTCATAAGCTGCCTGACCTTGCGTATAAATAAACCCTTTTTAATTCTTAAGTGTAATTGGAAGAACATGGGGCTGGTTAGGGTTACGACAGGGTGTGGAGAAGTGTTCCAATCCACTGCTCTAACAGCTTCTTAGTCACCCTCGTCAGCACTTTAATTACACCTTTAATGGAATTACCAGCCGCATCGAGTAGCAACACGTGTTCAAACTCCAGCCCCTCATTTCACCGTAAAATGCACTGAATCGTGAGCATCCAGAGTTCATTAACAGGCTGCTTCTTTACCAAGGAGAAACATGGCTCTGCACTATCTTATCCATTTCCACCTCACACTCGCACAGCTGCAGCACATGACTGTATTTGAACAGATGTGAGCATTTTAATTGGCAAGGTGCTGCGTCAAGCTTTTTACCTGATGGTTTCAGGAGGCGGAGGCAGGGTGGTGCTGCTGATGTGGCAGCTTTTGCATGTTGTATTTTTAGCTGAAGTGTGTTGGTGTAACAGGGCCATTAGCCTCTTTGTGATCAGAGAGTGCACGGATGGAGTAGCAGCTGGGCGTGCCACAGGGGCTGCTGGCACTTGGGCTGATTATCGGTGCAGCGAGGGAGGGTGTCGCAGTGTTATCAGCTAATACCACAGGGACTCCGACAACAGCCACGCGCTGATAGAGACACAAAACGCCAATGAAGCCTCAGCCAATCAACTCACGTGAGGCGCTGCTCCAGAAAGGACACCACTGTCCTTAGTAGACTGCACATGAATATGTCAGCCGCTGGCATCCGGAGGGCTTTTAAATTTATTCTAAGTCCCTCTGGAGTGTTTTTGTCCTTTCACTAACATCATACTCACTCAGCCCTGCATGAAGGGTGTAGACATGTGTAATTCATAGTAATTCCACATTTTATATCAGTAACACAATTAATGTTTTTTTATGTTTATTTTTTATTGCCCCTTAGGAAGGTGAAGCTTATGCCATTGAGACATTTGGCAGCACAGGAAGAGGTGCAGTCCATGATGACATGGAGTGCTCCCATTACATGAAAAACTTCAATGTTGGACACGTACCAATAAGGTTGCTTTTTTTCTGATTTTATCTCATCCGTGCATTGGAATTACTGGTTAAGATAATAATGTAGAGACTGTGGATGAAGCATCATTAACTGCACATTAATCTGCATCTAAAGAAGTCTGTAGTTTGTCTCATTGTTGTGTCTCCTGCAGACTTCCAAGGGCTAAACATCTGCTGAATGTGATCAATGAGAACTTTGGGACCTTGGCTTTCTGCCGCCGCTGGCTGGACCGCCTGGGCGAGAGCAAGTACCTGATGGCGTTGAAGAATCTGTGCGACCTTGGCATCATAGACCCTTACCCACCTCTCTGCGACATCAAGGGCAGCTACACCGCCCAGTACGAGCACACCATCCTACTCAGGCCCACCTGCAAGGAGGTAGTGAGCCGCGGAGACGACTACTGAGCATGCACCAAAAGTCGAGACAAACCAGGAGGAGCATGACAGCTCTGAGACAACAAAACCTCTGCAAACTGATGGCAATAAAGCAGTATTTCTCCGACTTGAATTTCCATTGCTTGTGCATCCTTAGGTAATTATTCTAGCAAGAGCAAAAGACTTGTGTCACAGCAGTAGCTTACTAGCACTTTTTTCCAAAGGATCCAGCCAATAGACAAAGGGCATATCTTTAAGAAATGTAGCATTGTCATTTTAGTGATATTTTGATGTGCGCTTTTAGAAAATATGCAAAAGAAACATATGCAAAAGAATCATGCAAAAAAAGTTTTAGCAAACACCTTGTCTATGATGCTGTGCTTCATTGCTTTGTTAAGACCTTGAGAGGAAAAAAACTGCTTTGAAATATTTATATTTCTATATTTCTTTGCTCTATTTTAAGTTGAGGCAGTTTTCTAAGAAATAAATTGTTATAAATCTTGCATCGGTGTGTGTATTTACAGAGGCTAAAGAGTTCATCATGATTACACTAAAATAACTAAAGGTGCATTTCTCTCTTTAAACCAAAGGAGGGCGGCACTAAAGCACGGGTCAAACATCAGTCAACCACCTCTACAAGTGAAGATGTTTCACTCATACACATCAGGCTATTCATAGACTCATAATGTCACCATGTTATGAAATAGACTTTTCCCAGAAGCATTAAGAAAGAGCACACTGATATGTAGTTTATGCAATTTAGATTAAAAAAAGAACATATAGGACGCACAGAAATAACATTACAAAAATCATATTAGCTGCAGATAACATTCGTGCACCCTAAAGCTCCACTTTGTCCTTTGCAAGAAAAATCCAGCCCATTTTCTCTTATTTTGGTAAAGTCTTTGGGACAAGGGCACAGGCGGTGATGTCATGGTTGAGGAATGCATCATGTCTCCTCACAGTTTGTCCTCTCCTTGGAGACGGTGGATGAAGACTATTCTTAACTGTGGACTCTGGCTGTGATACACTGTGATGTCAGTGAATACCCAGGCTTTTAATACATATTTATTTTGGGGCAGCAGGAGTCAGAGGCCAAATAGAGAAGCACATGTTAAGACAGTGTGTGCTCTCTTCTTCTCTTTCTCTCTGTCTCTCTCTCTCGCACACACACACACACACACACTCACTCTGGCTCCCACTGGGTCGGGCTCAGAGAGGCCTTCTTGAGTGAATCCTCATATGGAAGCAGGCCGTTCGAGGACAGCAGCAGCAAATCCTCACAGAATCAAGTCTGAATTCAGCAACCTGACAATCATTCACTCAGCTGTGGGAGCAAACTCAGTCCCAAATATGTGTGTGTGTGTGTGTGTCAGGTGCCTGTATTCCCGACCAGAGTGGGTGGAGCAGAGTGTGTTTTGCTCTTGTCAAACAGCAGGCGGGCAAGTGTGCCAGAGCAGAGCAGAGCTGTTCAGATTAGGCCGTCTGATACCTTTAATGTTTTTTACATCCACTCCCTTCATCCAGGAGTTACTTGTTTTGACCTGCACGGTTCGGGAATCCTCAGCCAAGGACATGAAGCACGTGCACATCCGCACTCACACTCACAGGCGTTCTGATGTCGACTCGTTCATGATTTATCGCCAATATTTGTAAGACTACAAGGATAATTCAGTCTACGGCTTCACGAGATTTCAAAGTAAACAGCTCTCAGTGAAATTTATACAGTAGGAGATGGCTGCGTTTTAGCTCATCAACCATGACAGCATCTTTGGCCAACAAAAAAGAATAGCTGAGTATTTAACATGCACGCCTTTCTGTTTTATGACCTAAAAAGAAATATGAGCTGCTCACACAGTAACGGAGGAATGAATTACCAGCATCAGCTTAGTCTTTGTCCGGATGAAAGTCTTTATGGCTTGCTTTGTTCTGGCGAGGTATCTGCAGGCAGAAAGTGCTTATTTCTAACACAGCTTAACAACCACAGCATTGTAGCATTGCAGCTGTTTTTTGGGGCTGTGGACTCCACTTTAGAAACAGAAGAAGTAGGGAAATCCTTGTGGCAGGCCCGGGGTTTTGCTTTCACTCTAGTGTCCAAGCAAAATGCCCAATTTAAACAGTCCCTTTGTTCATTTTGCACGCTCCTTCAATCACCCAATAACTCATCCATATGTCACAGATGATTCTCCACCTCTACATCCCTCTGCAGCTCACAGTGATGCCTACCAGTGGCCACAGTCTTTTCTGAGGATGTGGAGGAATTTGCGTCCCAGGCTTGGCTTCCACGGTTTAACCAGGCTCTTGGTGTTCACCATCAGCCGGCCAGTCTTCCAGTCTTCATGACCAGCCACCACATATTCAGATCCTGGAGAAGAGAGCACCGAGCATAAACTGAGAATGTCATTGAAATGCACAGAACAGGAGAAGTATCACCTTTTGTAAGAAGAGTGCACATGATTAAATAACCAGTTAAATACTGTGCTGCTGTGGCTGGTTTGGATAAATGTTGCAAGAAATGATTATTAAGTGTCCGATGCGAAATAGTCTGGTAAAAGAGATGAGCTTTAATCTTTAAGCAGTAAAAGCTCATTTTAAAGGACATTGGTATTCACTCAAAGCCTCCTTGAGCAGCAAAAAAGATCAGAAAGAGTCAAGTTATTAATAATCTCCCGCACAGTGAGCAATAAAGTCACCCACTGAGAGTGGCTGCAGCTCACCTGGGTTGAGGATGGGACATGTGCAGCCTTGGATGGTCCAGGACTCTGGGTAAAGGGTGACACTTCCCCTCTGCATCTTCATCTGAGGGTTCTGGTGCAAGATCTTCTTCACTTTGACCTCCACCTCTGCATGGGAGCCTTTATCATGAGCTGACATCACCCTCACCACCAGCACTGCCAACGCAACACACAGAGTCATCAACAAATCAGCAGCTTACCAGCTACAACATACAGCACAGCAGTCCTGACTTTCCACTTCCACAACATTTGATCTTTTGCATCATAGATATTTTTTGACGTGTTTCTAAAGTTAAAGGAAAACCAATTTCGTTCCAAGTCATATAATGTCTTTTGTGGGGCTGTCTTTAAAAACTGGAGGTCATCAGGACTTTTTTCTTGCCATTGGTTTTGGAAACTGAAAATGTTGGACGGACAGTCTTCTTAAAAAAACAAAACAAGCCAAAAAAAAAACCAAAAAAACCTCAGGACACAGAATTTGAAAGATTTGGGCCTAGAGTCAGCAAAAAAATCCCAATGAAAAGATCACATGAAGTTGGCAATTTTTAGGATTCTGTTTTGCTTTGTGCAATGGACTACAAGGCAGATATGTTTTATATTTTCTGCTACATCAGATTTGAAGGCGTAACCATTCTTTTTCTCACAACGTCAGGGAGATACAATATTCAATTTTGGTATTACTTCTTTCAAGGTAACCTGTGGTGTTTTTGGCCACTAGCGGCTCTATAGAGCAATATTTCTGTGAGTGGGTGTTTGTTTGGCGTGTTCCGACACGCACACATTTCTTACAGTGGTTTCGCAGTATTTCGATGACCGACAGGTGGCGTTAACAAGGCAAGAAATACAACAATGGGCCAGAAGAAGAGAGAAGAAGAGAGAAAGAAGACTTCTAGTAAGTGAAAATGGATGTGAGCAATGCAGGTTTTAACATTTTCTAAAATTCTGGATTTTCAATAATTTCACGAAAAAGCAAATGCAATCAGTACATTTTTACAGGCCTAGGGGATTCACACAATGTGTATTTGAACAAAAACTTTGTTTGTTTATAAGAAAACTCTACAGACACCTTTAAAGGATCACTACACAGGACATCAAGCAGAACAACTAGGTGCATTTTTCAACTTTGGGGATTTTATGACGGCTTTTAAACAGCCACAGACTTCATTATTGTGCTGAATGGCCCCACGCTCGCACAGTATTGAATTCCTCCCCTCTTTCAAAGAGCACTTACCGTAGTCATACTCTGCAGCACAGAAGAGTTTAGGGCTGCTGAGGGATACTTCCACACACTCACATTTTTCTGGAAAAATTAAATACGATTAATAATATTTCCTACAAATCACTCCATTAATGTGTAGATTTTAAGATCAAATCAGCTACAATTAATCCTTGTGTGTTGATGAGAGTGCAGTGTGTTAAGTGTGATATGACCTGTGACTCACCAGAGTGGTGCAGTGCAGAGAAAAGCTCCTCTACTCTGAAGAGTGCCGTCTCACTATTATTGCTGCTGTGTCCCATGTGGCCAGTGGCTGTATAGGAGACTTCCACATCTGAGCTGTGCCGCAGAGGTAAAACCAGTCAGAGTCGGGGCTCCACTCAGTGTTAATAGTCCAGAATGCACTCTACCTCTACGCCATTTGTCATTAATCCAACTATGAATACATGCAGACATGATATTAAGTTTAAGCTCTTACCCAGAAATGCAGTCACCAGTGTAGGGGTCACAGTCTCCTGTACAGTCACATGGACGGCAGCCGTATTCATTAAGACCCCAGTATCCCAGCATGCAGCTGTCACATAGGGGGCCTCCGACACCAGGCTTACAAGTGCACTCCCCGCTGCTGGGGTCACAGAGAGTGCTGCCGCCTGAGAGGACAGAGCCGACAGGGTGGCAGGAACAGGCTGCAGAGCAGAGGGGCAACAGAACAAGAGGACTTTGTGTTAATATTTCTGATCTTAAATCAAAAGACCAAAAGCACTCAGAGTACATTATGAGCCGGCGTGCATCCAAAGGACAAAAACACTCGCAGAAGCACAAACAAACATTTTGAGTGTACACAGTGAACTCCCATGGCAATATAAAAGTTAAATGTATTTTATCATCCTCCAATAATGAGAGACAAGCTGGGAGTATGTACTCAACATGCTTTAAAGCAGCTGCAGCAAAAACAAACAGTAAATTACTCTCGCTCTGCGCTGTCAGACCTGCTGCCTGATGGCCGCTTGTGATGACTGATTCATTTTTGTTGCAGACGTGCTTCATCTGTTTCCAAAAACGGCATGTTTGTTCTTAAAAAATGCTCCGCATGCCTGGAGGGGGGAAAGGGCAAGAATGGGAAAAATGTGCTCGTATGGTCCATGGGAAATTCCTCCATTGTTTGCAATTACAGTCACATTCCAAAACAGTATGGTCCCCGTCATTCCTGCTAAGGAAAGGAGTGGAGTCATCTTACTATCTCATCGCGGGCATGGCAGTGACTCAGAAAGGTGCTTGGGGAAAACACCCTTATCATAGAGATCAATCTGCTTTTATCAGAGAGGTTGGAAGAAAAATCAAATCTCCATTACTGCCCTAAAATATTAAAGGCTGCCCCTCTTAATTGAAATTCTTCACTGTTACTCATCCAGACAGATGGTTTGAGGGAAAAAAAAAAAGGTACTTTACGTTTGCAGGAGTCAGGGGCAGTCTTTGGTAGGCTGGGGTCTCTGAAGAAGCCCCTCTTACAGTTCTGGCAGTGGCGACCCTCTGTGTTGTGGCGGCAGTCGTCACACACACCTCCACTACGCCGTCCAGTCGCATGCCACAATCCACGAATGAAGTGACAGCTCTTGGCGTGACCGTTACACTTGCACTCTGTGTTAAGATGAACCAGGGTTATTACAGTAACCTAAAACTAAAACTTAAAAGAAGGCAGTTATACAAAAAGTGCAACTATAAAACAATATTCTCTGAGAAAAACTAAAGCTAACCTGAGAGGATAATGACCGCTTACAAAACTAACTGAAATAAACATAAACATGACCTTAATTCAGTTTTAGTTTTTAAGCAATAACAAATCGGGCTCATTTGTCACTTTGCACCACGAGGTTGCCTAATCAAATAGAAGATGTTGTCCATTCATGCTACACATAGATGTGACATATATACAAATATTTAAATGAGAAGCATTTAGTTGCATATTTTGTAATTTTCATGTATTTTGTATGTACACGTATGTGCTATGAATGTATACCTGGAACAAATTAAAACTGCTGTAAAACTACATTTAATATTTTCGGAGAAGCTGAAACTAACTAGCGAGGGCGTTCTGAAAACTGACCAAAACAAAACTAAAATAAAATCTAATAGTTAAATCTACAATAAAATAAAAACTCCTTTGTAACGGACATGTAATCAGACTGAGCGGTTTTTCTTTTCCCAGCTGAACTTTTTAAGCCCGAGTAAAAGCAGCGACAACTCTTGAGCTGCTCTTTTCTTCATCATCAACCAAAAGGTTACGTGTGATTTATGAGACTAAATCCATTTTCCAGATAAGTCTACACGCTGTGTGTCCTACTACTGCATTTGACTCTGTTGCCCCATCACTCACTCTGGCACTCCTGCGGCGTCCCTGTGATGCCGTTGGCAGCTTGCCAGGGTTGGTCGTTGTACAGGGGGGCACAGCGCTCGCAGTGATCGCCGGCTGTGTTATGTCTGCACACACACTTGCCGTGGACCTACAGGAAACACAACACACAGATATTGATTGCATCTGCAGGCAGCTTTTAATTGTTGGCTGAATGTTTCATTCAAAAGATTGAGGAACATTTCTTAGAGAAAAGTGAGCAAGTACACAGTCAGTACCGCAACATTTTAGGTCATTTTTGACAGAATTTTTATTGTGTTCTTCTTGAACTCTTTGCGGCTTTAAGGTACTAATCGCTATGGGTGTATCTAATAGTTAACCACACCTGTCATTTTACAGCATGTCATCAGTCTTCTTGTGTGTATAAAGGGTGTGGTAACGATTTTAAGACACCTTAGTCTGATAAAGATGTGACTGGAATCAAAACATTATCCACTTAAATAAATTTGTGGTTTGTAGTCAGCATGTGGGCGTTGCTCTTTTCATTGATGCTGATTTCCAGCATCCTTGCACGCGCATGTGATGCACGCCATCCTTCTCCCTTATGCAACTTACTCACATCTACATGCATGATCACAAAAGCTGCACACTGCACACACACCTCAGCATATTGCTGCATGTGTAGCATGTCTGCACCTCTTCAGTCCATGTTAAAATTAAACAAGTGCTTCTATTCTTCATTTACAGTAGAGAAATAACATGCCAGAGACTGTGGGTTGTTAAAGCATTACACTGAATGCCATAATTAAGGTTTTCCACATCCTTAAATCCCTGTAATGGTAGGTAAAGCTGTGGCCTAATATCCAGTCTTTGCTGCAACCTTCAGATTCGGCAGCACATGCTGGCGCACAGTTGAGTAACAAAGGAGTGGTGGGAACCCTCTACTTGCAATCTCACCACATAAAACAAATAAAAACGGAGACAAAATGAAGCCATCAGCAGACTTCAGCCTGACACAACATCTCTGTGAGTTTTCACAACAGAACAAACCCTCCTCAGTGGGATATCATGCACCTGCAAGATGTGTGTTTGCACAATCGCTCACCATGTTGTTGGTCTTCTGTTGACTGGGTTGGAAGCCCCTGGCTGGTACGCAATGGTCTGCGTGTCCGTTGCAAAGGCAGCTGCCTTTCACAATAAAATCATAGATGGCATAATGGTCCGTAGGGAGAGCAGCAGCACCGGGATGTTTGGCCTGGCAGGGACACGGCTGGCGCTGCAGCAGATGGACTCTCAGGTTGGTGATCATGAGCTGCTCCTGAGCAGCCGGTCCGTAGGGATCCACTGAGTGCCAGGGCGACAAAGCTCGATAGATCACCTGATGATTGAAGGCGAAAAGACAAACTGTATTAGGAAATACCTAAAAATCTGTCATTCCACTTGTGAAAACTGTTCTAATAAGTGAAAAAATGGATCCCAGAGACACTGACAGACCATGACAAGAACATAAATCACGTCAGTTTCTCTCTTTTCTTGGGCTGCCAGATAAAAAACAGGCATCTGGTTCTGCCTTCATGCTCCTCAAATAGCTCCTAGTGTAGGAAAATCAGACCAGCTCCAATGTAAACATGGACGAATGGTTCTTGTTCTCCTCCATTAAGTTTTGTTGAATGTTGATCTTTCAGATACATCCTCTGTGTCTGTGTATGAAAATATGTGCAAAAAATAAAGAAGTAGGTCATAACTCTTTATCATGACATCAGGAAAGAAATCTATCAGACTCACAATCAGTATTGCATGAGGATTTTTATTTCATTTTTACGAAAATGAAAGTTCTGTGTAAATTGAGGGTGAAAAATTACTTTATTTCAAGAACTACTTAAAACTTTTTTAAAATACTAAAATTTAATCATGACAATGTATTTTTACCTCCAAGAGCCAAATTAAAGAAAATAAAGGTTTTTTTACATGCAGTTTCAAGTTTATAGTCTATAAATAGATCCTACATAGTGTGTAGATTTACTGTATAATAATATGCTTGACAAATAATGAAAGGCAAATAACTGCAGGCAGAGTAAGTAACTAAGTTTATGATGTTTGTAGTATTAGTTTATGACTGAAACTATTCATACGCACACAACATTTTGGGAATGTCGTTACATGTCGAGCAACAGAGACACTAATTATAAAGGGTGAGGGGCTTACACAAGAGAGCTGACACACTGTAGCCAGACACATACTTGTTGCAAACACACTGCAATTATGAGATCAGTCAAAGCCATATATTCATTCAGACATTAAATGAGAACCTCCCAACGTGGTCTGAGGATCTCTGGAGCAAAACAAATCTTTCTGGGCCGGTGAGAGTCTCTCTTTTACACCAACAACATGCTCATGAATTAACCATAGCTGCTTCTCGGGCTAAGACCTCCTTGTGATGATACGGCAGATCCAAAAAATGCTTTGAGGGAACATCAGAGGTAGAAGTGATATTGATATTCTAGCTGTGCACGCCAAAGCAGTCTGTGGCTCAGAAGGCTGGCCTAACGGAAAAGGTCTCCCACAGCTCATCAGAGGAGATCAGGTTACAAAAGCTTGGTCAACTGTTTGATCGGTGGTTTGTGTGATGTCGGCTTGCTGTGCATCCTGGTGCCGATAAACAGACAATCAGAGCAGAGTGGATGATGAGTGAGGATTAAGCTCAGTTGAGTGAAGCTGTCAGTGTTTGTTTTTTGTAGATGTGAAGTTTTTATTTGAAATATAAAGCATTTCATGTCAATATTCTGCTGTTAAAGACAATATTCACACATGTTTACAATCTATTTCTTATTTTGTCATTCTGATTGTGCATTCTTTCCTTTTTAAATGTTAGGAGATTTTGTGCAAATGCCATCTCATGCATGCATGTCAACTCTCTTCCTGAGATCCTCCATTATTTTCCCGGTTAATGGGTTTTTTGGGGAGTTTCTCCTGATCCGAATCAAGGCTCTACAGATAGAGTGTGTTGCATGCTGCACAGATTGCAAAACCTCTTGAGGGAATTTGTTATTTGTGATATTGGGTTACATGGAAAAACTGACTAAACCTAACAGTATGTGTATTTCTAGCATTCGCAATCTCGAAATATATCAGAATCTGTAATACTATAAAGGTAGCATTGGCATTCAGACACACTGCTGACTTGAAGGATATGTGAGCTAGTTAAAGGGATAGTTCAGTATTTTTGAAGTGGGGTTGTATGAGGTTCTCATGTGTAGTCAGTCTATTACCCTCTGCAGATGGCGATCAGTGGTGTCACTTTTACAAGAAGGGGGGAGAAGTCACTGCACCGGAAGTCGAAATTGTACTGCTGCAGACAGGGTCAGCAGAAAAATGTTTTTTAGCCAAATATCTAAGTGCTTACCTAAAACATCAATATCCATTCAATTGTATGCTAAATTTAGGATCTTTTCACCTCTTTAGTTGGCAACGGCCAGACGTTTTTTGGGGGGGGGCACTACACTGCGCAATGTACCACTCCACAAATCAGCTGTTTGGCTCAGCAGAAGTGAGATGATAGCCAACATATTCAGCTGTCTGGTTGCAAAGCAATGCAGTGAAAAAATCCTAAATTTAACGTACAATTAAATGGATATTGATATTTTAGGTAAGCATTTATATATGTGGCTATAAAATGTTTTTCGGTGCAGAAACTTCTGCCCCCTTCTCCAAAATGTGACTATCTACAGAGAGTAATAAACTGACTATGCATAAGCACCTCATGCAACCCCACTTCAAAAATACTGAACTATCCCTTTAAGATTTTAGTGTCAGGGGCATATTTATCTGAAAAGGTGTTACAT
>JAQFJA010000023.1:19902298-19916731 GCA_029874485.1 Naso brachycentron
GACAGAGCAACCCATCCCTGGTTTTACATGACGGCTCCCGGGCAAGATTCTTGAATCTCCAGCGGAGGCAGCAGCCTAAACAGCCTTACAGAGGATTCAAGGCCCTGAGATATCCGTACCCAAGGTAGACCAAAGCACAACCTTAGCAGGTCGGATGCTGCGTGCGCCGCGGTCGCCGCTGGGCGCAGGGGCCTCGCGCTCTGCTCAGCTCGACTGAAGGCAGATCCGCTCTCGCGCCGTGCAACACATGTACTATATGTTAACATATATTATAATAGATAATAAACAGTTTTGACAGCGGAGGGGCGGAGTTTGTGGATCCTATCTGAAACCGCGTTGTGTTGTCACGCCTGTTTATGTCTGTCTTCAGACGGACAGTTAAGTTTTATGTCGCTAATTTATTAGTTTTCCCATCTTTTGAGTAACGTTTACTAATTACTTGATACTTTGCAAAATGCGGGAGTCTCTGATGTGCTGTTAAGCAAACACATAACGTAAATTAAGAAACTATTCAGACTAACGTTAAATGCCATGTCCACGTATTTTACGGAAAACCCACAACTTTAACTGTGTAACGTTACGTTTCCGTAACTTCACTAACTAGCACCAACTTTCTTGTTGAAAGCTAACGTTGACAGTAATGTTAGCTAGCGGTTAGCTAACATTAACAGTTGGCAAAACGAGAGATACTTGACTTTAGCTAGCATGCAGCGGCACTTTCGTCATATAGCTAGCGGTTACACCATACAGTCTACGGGTTACACGAGTTTCGAATAGTAACAGAAATACAATTAGCCGACTAAATATTATCTTGTTGATAATTTACATGATGAGCTTTCAATACAGTATCGCTGCCTGTTACCGCAACGTCCCTTCGATAGCTCAGTTGGTAGAGCGGAGGACTGTAGTGGCTGATAAGCTGAAATCCTTAGGTCGCTGGTTCGAATCCGGCTCGAAGGAGACAAATTTTCTTTTGAGGTGTCGCCAACCGTTTACCCATAACGTCAGCTCTGTTGTACCGTCAGATTCGCAATAGCAGGCTATTTTGTTAGCTTACGTGCTGCTCCTTCTGTCAACATTTTTTCCTGGGCTTAGCATTAACCTAGCGTAAGAAAGTTTTTAACTGTTAACGCTGCTTCCCTGGATTTACAGCATTGCTTTGGCGTATGCCTTACTATGAACATTTAGACGTGAAAATGTAAACTACAACACATAAATGTTCGGGCCCAAGCAATTCTAATATGGTCTCATCTGTGTTAAATCACCTTTTCAGTGTTTTTGCTCTGGTGCTACCTGTAACTGGTTTGTGTGATAATTCAAGAAGTAATGTGCACGACCCGGTGTTAGTGTACATGTGGTTTATGGCATCTTTAGAAAGTTGTTAAGCTTGAGGTTTTGTTAGAAAAACACAAATTAATTTGTCAACATACCAAAACCACTTTAACCAAACACATTAGGACAAAGTTTTTAATGTAAGGCTGAACTGTTTAGTGCAAAACAGACCTCTGTTGTGTGTGTGGAATATCTGTTGTGAGTTGTGTGACCTTTGAAATTGTTTACTGCCTTTACAGACAATCCACATCTTCCTGCAGGTTTTCTTCACGTAACCTGAAGGTGGCAGAGTGACTTCTCAGGCTAGACAGGTATGTGCTGTTAAACTGGCCCTAGCATTGCTGGTGTAAACACATTCCTCTCTGTTTACACTGAATGTATGTGTATGTAAATTAAATACTCACAGGAGAGACAGTTAACAGCCTTTGGTAAATAAATGAACAGATAAAACTGGATGAATGCCTGGAATTGGTGTAATGATATGAAAACGTGCAAGTTTAAAGGGCTAATTTGTTTTATAAATGTACATTTTAATTTCTTCATCACAGATAAACACAATTAAAACCATGTTTTTGTACCATGTCGTTCCTTTGTGTGCTGTTTTGTCAAACTACCCCACCCCCACAGTATTTAACCATCTTTCTACCCACATCAGTACATCTACCACACCACTACTACAACTTAAAAAATCCTCATAATGATCAACTACCATAATTTACTGTATCATAGTCAACCTCAAACATGCAGTAAATGTACAGACATATTAACAGGAATTCTGAACAGAAAGCAGGACTTGTATAATCACACAACTTGTAAAAATTGCAGCTTTAAAAACTTTTATTGTTGGAAATGTATAGATGACAATCATTCAATTAAACCAGAAAAAAAAATTAATCATATTTAAGTTTTAGCTACATCATTAAAAAATATTTGATATGAAAATGGTACAATGGCTGAGGTAGTCATGTGGTAATAAAAAGTAATTAGGCGCATTTTAAAGGGACAGGTTTAGATAAATACAACTTCTGTGCACATTAATGCAGCGCACATTTAACACCCATTAATTACTAAAGTTAAGTATATATACTGTATATTAAACCCTATTCTTAATATATAAAGATGATCTCAGTGATTGGAAATGTTATTCATTTAGTTTACAAGAGTCAAAACTTTGCATCCTCAAATAAATCTTTGGTCCTCCGTCGAAGCCTAAGTAGGTTTTAATTAAAATCTACAAAAGTGTCATTAAATGATGTTTTTAATTTTAGTCATTGCAAAATAACAAAATTCAACACGCTTTCACTCATGACGAACACGCTTCCTGGGCGACGCTGGAGACTCCAGAGAGAAGGCAGTAGGAGAGATGGGACGGGACTCAGGGATGTACTCTGACTGATACTTGTCAATGTAAGGTTTAGCCACATTCCACACCTGAGAAGAAAAAATAAACATGTCTCTTAAACATGCTGTTTTTTCATGAATCTACATCCATGTGGAGCTTACATGAACAAATAGATTGGACACATTTCACATCCATAGTAAGCGTTATCATCACTGCCCGAATAAGTTTTGGCACTTGCCTTCTGGTCAAGCAGAAGACGGTGAACAGCTTCAATGTCTGCAGACATGAATCTGTCTTTGATCCAGGGTCTGTAAATGTCAGAATAGTTGAGAGTATGAGAGAATCAGAGGTGAAACTGTGGATAAATATTAACTATCCTGCACACCATTTCAGTAGATTTAAATTTGTGTACCTTGGCCACATCTGTTTGACTTACTTGACCACACTGCGCACAAGTTCATAGACCTTCTCCAAAGGCGTGGTGGTTCGAAGTGGACGAAGGAACTCAATGCCCTGACATGCTGCCAATAGCTCTATAGCGAGAACTGAACACAGAAAACATCAGTTTGATTAGGCAAAATGTTGCTACTACTTAATTTTTTTAGCTAATTTGCAAAAGGATACAATTTAAATGTACAATACTTAACATTTCCACATTAAAATGTCTTAGAACGCCTATTTTGTTTACGGTAATTTGTTTTATTTAGTTGTCTGTCACTGACTTCTGTGGTAAGAGAGATTGAGGAGGGACGCTCACAAACGTGACTAAATTTAACGTGAAAAAAACTTTAAAAACATTACCTCACCCATGAGCATTTCTGCCTGAGTCAGTCAGATAGATTTTTATCAGCAATAGTGGCTGTTTAACAATGAAATAAACAAATCCCATGATCCCACACTACTTCACAACTCATCAGACGTCTTTTCATCGCCTTGATTGAGAGCCCCCTAACGGTGGGAACCGCATTTTGTGAGATTTAAGTCCTCTTTTAGTTGTTTGTTTTTTCAGTCACCTCTTACCTCACTACTTTTGACAATGTTAAGTGACAATCCTGTGTTTGCAGTAAAGAGCTTTAGCAAGGACTGCATATTGGATGCATTAATATGGATTACACAATGCGAGGGACTGGACCTAATCTTGAGGTCACATGACAGCATTTTCAAGTTAAAAAATTGAGACTGGGAGAGGCTTCAGTCGTCCTTTGGAGAACTTTTTGCTCCCTGAAGTCAAAATTCTCTTTTTCTTTAAAGTTCAGAGCACATTGAAGACATTTGGTTTCATATAGTCCTTAGATTATTTTTACAGATGGCTATGCGTATTATATTCATTATATAATACATAAAACACAACACAGCAGCAAGGAAATTAGATGTTACGTGTTCAAGTAAAGTCCATTTCAGATCCACTCCAGTTTTTCGTGGTCCAACCAGTCACTGTAGGTTGAGAGGACTCTGTACTCTTCACAGCTGTTTGTTTTGGCTGTCTATTTCGACACATACTGCAACTACGATATCTTATTGTATCTTATGAATATTTTTTGAGAGATAATAAGGACTGTAACATAAGTGACACATTCATTTAGTTGTGTATTTTTTAAACCTGTAGTTTTATGGTTAGATACCGTATCCACTGAACAAGTGTGATTTACAACCATGCAAATGTTTGCTGATGCAGTTTTATCGGCAGTGTACACTGGCTTGACTTTCAGCACTGTTACCTTTGCACTTTTTGTTTCAGAGGCATCGAGAACTGAATGTAGCTTTGCAAATTTACTCGAAATAAGTTGGTTATCAGACCTTTTTAAAATCTGCCGGTACCAATGTTCATTGAACTCTAAATAACTAATAAATAACTCAACTATGTAGCAGTTTGTGTAACTGCCATTCATGTTGCTTTAAAGTTATTTCAAATTTACCTGTTACAGTCAGTTTAGCCGTTTTGCTAATTGGTTTATTTGATCTGTCCTTCAGAGGGATACTTTAACACTTCAAGAACATTCCATAATTAGTCAGTCCTTCTACTTTTACAAGTATCTTCAGTAAAGAATGTATGTAGTTTTGCCACCTCTGGTACCTTTACAACAGGAGTATCATTGGATCCATTATCTAAAAATGCTGCCCTGCTGTCATGAATGAGGAAAGCAGCTTGGCCCCTTTTCTGTAAACATGGTGATGTTGTAACTTCCAAAACATAACCTGTCCTTTCCATCCAAAAGCAACTGTTATAAGGCTTGGACATGATTTTGGAAGTTCCTTTTTTGTCTTTAGCATTCCCATTGCCATGTTTGCGAGGGGCCAGTCATGCTGGGATTCTTATTCTTATTTTAAAAAAAGAAAAACAAAACAAAACAAAAAAAAACCCTCACCTTGCTCCACGTGCTCCACAACCCTCAGGGCCTTCCTAGCTGCCCAACCTCCCATGGACACATGGTCCTCTGTGGCAGCACTGGTGGACAAGGAGTCCACAGAAGATGGATGACACAAAACTTTGTTTTCTGAAACTGAATAGTACAAAAATGAAGATTATTAGGGTTAAAGTTCATGCTAAAATATTTAGTAAAAATGCACAAAAATACAGATAAATAAAACAAAAAATGCTGTTTAACATAACTTTTTTTTTCATGGTTCAATGTTAAAACATAGAAGAGACAGTAACTTAACATTAGCTCTGCTATTGTTCATGCTCCATTTTATTTTATTATTTTGAACACTTACCCAAAGCAGCAGCAGTGCAGTGAGCAATCATGAAGCCTGAGTTGAGTCCTCCCTCATTGACGAGGAAGGCAGGCAGTTCGCTCAGAGACGGGTTACACAATCGTTCGATCCTCCTCTCACTGATAGAGGCCAGCTCATGGACTGCAATGGCTAAAAAGTCCAGAGCCTAAAAAAAAAAAAGAAAGGGCAATGAAAGAGGAGAAGAAAATAAAAAACAGATTGCAAAAAGATGTTTTATGACTCACAAACATTCATACCTTAGCCGGGTATTCGCCATGGAAATTTCCTCCTGAAATGGTCTCACCTCTTTCCGCAAATACCATCTTGGACAGCCTTTAAGAAAAATAAACCAAGTCTGACAATTTGTGGCAAGACCTAGAATTCCCGAGTGAGCCAATCTACAGTTTTAGGTCAGTGAATTGGCACATCTGGATTCAGGTAACAGTCTAGCACTCTCATCTTTAAACCAGGGAAGGATACAGGATTGTCAGTGGCGCTGTTGATTTCTGTATTGATGATGTTCTGGACAAATTTTATTGTGTCGTTGGTGACTCCATGAACCTGTGCACAGAAACAGAGTGGTACCGTACGCTCAGAAACAAGTTAAAACTTCAGCACAGTCTGGTTCTAGTTCTGACTCACATGGGAACCTTTTCCTCTCTAAGAATCAAAGGTGAATGGATTGAAAAGTCATGAAATAAAGACCTGTGATTTGGGGATGTAAAAATAAACTCAGCTTGAGGTTACCTGAGGGCAACATCGCATGGTGTAGGCATCCTGCACCCTGTCACAGAACCGGTGGCTCTCTGGAAAAACATACCAACACCAGATGACAGAATTTTACGTAATATATATTTAACAGTGCAATCCAGGCATAATATTACCAAAAGCTACGTTGGATTATTTCCTCTAAGGGAGATACACCCTCTGCATTTGACCCATTAGAGCTATTTATGAGCTGTGGGCAGCCACAGTGCAGTGCTCCAGCTCTAAAACCAGTAAGTTGACCAAGTGCAGTGGTAAAAACATCCCTTATAGATGTGTGTTTTAGGGTAGATACTGTAACATGCAAACTCCACACACTGTGGCCCTGTAAGCCATAGATACGTTTGCACACAGGATCATGTTGCTGTTGAAGTCCCAGTTGCTCAGATGTTAAAGGGATAGTTCAGTTAATTCAAGTGGGGGTGTATGAGGTACTTATGCATAGTTTATTTATATATAGCCGTCTATTTTGGCACTACATTTTTTCGACCGTAGTCGCTTCGTATATTACTACACCCACTCGCACCGGCTTCTGCCTGAATCCTAAATTTAACGTACAATTGAACGGGTATTGTTTTTTTAGGCAAGCATTTTTTTAATATATGACTAAAAACCATTTTTCTGCTGACCCCATCTGCAACATGACAATGCCTACTTCCGTTGCAGCGATCTCTCACCCCTTCTCCTAAAAGTGACACAGCTGAGAGCCATCTGCAGAAGGTAAAAGACTGACTATGCATAAGCACCACACCTCAAAAATACTCAACTATCCCTTTAAGTGTATAAAGATAACTACATGTGATTATTAACTAATGGTAAATAGACTGCATTCATATAGCACTTTAATGGTCTTTCACTTACTCAAAGCACTGTACAACACAAGTCAGCATTCACCCATTCACACACTAATGGCAGGAGATTTCTCTACAAAGTGGCCGACGGCTCATCAGGAACTTATACACACACATACAGACAGAATATCAATCAGGAGCATTTTGGGGCTCAATGTCTTGCCCTTAACCATTTGAGAAGTTGATGAACTGCACTATCTGCTGAGTCACTGTAACTAAAAATCTCTTCCTTCGAGCCGGAATTGAACCAGCGACCTAAGGATTCCAGCTTGTTAGCCACTACAGTCCTCCGCTCTACCAACTGAGCTATCGAAGGGACAACTGACAAGCAGTGTTGTCCAGCTTCTGTTTTTGGCATCCGGGTCTATCCTCTGACCTGCGATCTGGGATGGATGGTGATCAGAGTCCAGCAGTGAGCGGAAACGTAGGGCCACCTCTATCTGCCCCGGGTGGGGACGCAGTGTGTGGATGTCTGCAGGAGGAAACCACAAAATGAGGCAGGATGAAACATACGCAGAATCTTCGGAGTTGGAGGTGAATGTTTCACTCTAGATTGATGATTTTGTGTATCACTATTGCTGTTGCTCACCACTGTCAAAGGCCTTGGTGGTTCCCTTTAGCACCTCCAGGGTCAGAGCAGCGATGATGTCTGCCTGCCGGGCAATTGCCTGGGCTCGCTCCACAGCCTCGGCCCCTAGAGAGGTGATCATCTGAGTCCCGTTTATCAGAGCAAGACCCTGTGAGAGAAAGACTCCAAATGAGAGAATGATTTTCTCCTCAATCAAACCATTGGATGAACGCAACGCACTGTGATCTGCTGTATGTTGTCCTGTGTTATTGTAAACAGTATGCTTGTTTGTCTAAATTCTGTAATGCAGAAAAACAAGGCCTTCCTCATGAACCCTGGGTCATTAGGGCAGGTAAATCAAACATGAAATGGTTGGTTTTAAACATTACCTCTTTAGGCTTCAAAGATATTGGCTTCAGTCCGTGAGCCTCCAGGACCTAGCCAGAGATGAAAGCAGAAAAAACATGTAAAAGGTTAAGGGGTCATTAGAAAGCAAACATGTTTTCCTATTAGACCTCGCAACCTTTCATTCTTACAAGCCGAATACAAGTAATTGCGAATGGATCATTGGAAAGTCTGGAAAATTCTGTCTTACATATTTGGCATCTGCCCATCCACTCTTGGGCGACCACATTTTGCCTTCTCCCATCAGCCCCAGGGCCAGGTGAGACAGGGGTGCCAGGTCTCCACTAGCACCCACTGTTCCCTTCTCTGGGACGAAGGAGAGGCAAGAAGCTGCAAGGGCAAAGAGAGCCGAAGATGAAGATTGGTCATGTGACAGTCACCTTACCCAATAATGAACCTGAAAATAAGTTATCAGCAGCCGACTGGAGCTGATATCCCGGATCGGCTAAGGTAAAGTTAGGCTGGTGGTTTACCGTTGAAGGCTTGGATCATGGCTTGAAGGGTTTCCAGAGATATTCCACTGTGTCCCTTGGCAAGAATATTGATCCTCAGAGCGAGCAGCATGCGGGTCCTTTCTGGGCTCAGTGGATTTCCCACACCTGCACACATTGATGATGCCAATTATAAACACAGCTAAACCTATAACATTTTGTCAGGTGCACTGAAGAGCTCAAGACTTTAAAATCTAGACTTGTAAGTGAGCTTTATAGAGTTTTATCACCTGCTGAGTGCGACCGCACCAAGTTCTCCTGCAGCTCCCTGTGGAACAAGAAGGTGCATTGCCATCAGTCTGCACATAAACACAGTTCATTCTCCAACAGGAAATCTAACACTGAAAAGATCAATAGATAGTAAAATGTTCTCTATACTTGAGCTTGCTGACAGGAATGACTGTTCGGGCGAATTTGCCAAAACCTGTTGTGATTCCATAGACAACTGGAGGAACAAAGAGGAAGATACAGACCAGTGAGTAAATGTGATCTTTGACTTCTGAAAAACTAATTTTGCAGTAGCTAGTTAACATTAAAAGAACTTGAGGTCTCTAGTAAATGTAACTTTACCTTTGTTTTCTTTGACGATAGTGTCTAAAAGCTCTCTGGATTGCACAACTTTTTTTTCTGCCTCCAGAGTCAGCTGAAAATGTTAGTAAATTAATGAGTCAGAGGTTATCACAGACCAGCCATGACAACAGATCCAGTTTGTTGATCATTACCTTTATCTTGTAGAGTCCCCTTCCTAAGTTGACCAGATCTGTCGATGTCAGGCTGTTGCCGTCCAGGGAAATAAACTGCACATGGAGACTCGAGTTAAACAGAAGTCCTCCGCATAATGTGTTTTAAACTTTAACTGAGAAATGGTAAACACTTACTCTTTCTGGTTCTCTGTATGCTGCTGTGCTGTTTCACAAAGTCTCATTAAGGAAAATTAGAAAGAAAAATCAATGTTGCATTATTTTATTACAGAAATTATAAAAACGTTTATTAAAAATATGACTTTTTATCACAATCCAAAACAGTTTTATAGGTTAATCAAAATAAATAAAGTATATAATAAATAGTATTTGGCACTAACTACAGTGATCAAGCATCTGGGACACAAATAATCAACAGGTTTAAGGATACAGATGTGAAACTCCAGGCTCACATGGGATAAAGTCAGGAGACATGGTGTCGCCCTCAATGGCTGTAAGTACACAATCATAATGCACATTGTGCAATAGCTGACTTGTAGATTAATACATGAAATGTCACATATCACTGGTACAAAACTAACCATGGCACATTTACGCACAAGCTAGTGGCAAACATCCCCAATGTTTCCTAAATGTGATGCATTGCCTACATTTCTCATATCTTAAGTGCATATCATGTTTTACCGAGCTCGACAAAGTCATTATCCTCCAGCACATCCTCGATGGTGTCATCCGCGTCTAACAAACCCAAACTCTGGCACCTGCGCACAACAAAGCGAGTGTCCTTCACGGCCGTGATGCCGCCGTTGTCCGGCTTGTTCTTAATGTAACGTTTAAGGGCTTCGTGTCCGAGCCACAGGATGGTGTTGGAGGAATCCCGGCACGGCACTGCCAGCCACTCATCTCGGATGTGGACAGTAAAGCGAGGCATTACGCTTCAGCGGGACTCTGCAGCAGTGAGCGTTGCTCGCAGCTCTCCAAGGTACCACGTTCAGCCGCCTGAAGTCCATCCTCCAATCAGACGCGCCGCTCGAGAGCCACGCCTCGCCCGTGTCGGTGTCACACTTCTGGTGACCGCTGATGTGCATGGGACAGTTCGGTCACACGGATTTTTGGACCCAAATGTGTTCACGTGGTAACAAACATGGAAGTGCGCAGTGAAGCAGCCAAACATGTTCAGTGAGGTCTGCTGTGCACTTTGACCTCTGATGTTTTTAGAGGCTACAAGCCAACAGGTGGACCAGGTCCAGGTTTTACTTACAGTGTGACAACTGAACCAGTTAGGGTACTGTTTTGCATTAGGCCTTATTACTGGCTCAAGTGGATTTTATTTTTAAAATTACAAATTAATTGCAAAACATCTGAAAGAGGAAATGTGTCTTATTTTTACTGATGCCTTCACTTGCTGTCAGACATTTTGAGTCTGTCAACAGGCTATTTTGCAGATGAACACAACATTTGCAATTCAGTGTGATTAACATAATGTTACGTTTAGAGATGCAGCAACATCTTTATTTTTTTGTTTTAATGCAAAGATAAACTGAATTGTCCAGACCTCCCATTCATTCTTCTTAAGGGTACAGTTTTATTTTATAAGCAGAAATGTAAATCCTACCTGTTAGCCTGCCTTAACCCTGTCACCCACTAAATATTCAACTAACCCCAAGTTACTCTTTCAGATTGGATTAGATTTGCCTTTTCAGATTTCTCTGAAAGTTATTACAGACAAAACAACATTCTGTCAGTCAGCATTATATTATTACAAACAGTTATTTGTTGGCCTGTAGTCAAATATTACAAATATAGTTGCATTGTAAACAAATCACTTACCTCCACATTGAGTGCACATTGAATACACTAGCTGTGTGTATTACGTCAGCTCTGTGGTGTCAGATACCTCTGGCCTATGGAGAGTCTGTTAATAAACTGACATATTGTGGGAAAAATACAAATTATTAAAATAGAGTTCGAAGCCTGTTCAGTCTAAACTATGAGACAAAAATTCAGCCAAGATCAAAGATATTTACTAGATAAAACCTGAGAGGGACATGATGCAAACAAAAACTTTGTAAATCTTCCTGCTGAAATGTAACCCATTCCATGGCTCCCTTCAGGTTTAAGGTTTGTAGCATATGTATATTTGCCACATCACCAGTTCAGTGACAGCTGAGGACCTTTGTTGCATTTTATCACACTCAAGTGTAACCTTCTCAAAGTTCATATCAAAAAAGCTTAAAATCGTATGTCAGACTTTCAGTTTTGCTGTTTTATTCATAATGCTTTGACCTGCACAGTAGCAGTAAACCGAGTATTAAGTAGATATGAAAGAACTAAAGGTACATTTTGCTCAAATGGTCTTATCACCAACTTTTATTTTGAAAGAATATTCCAAATACTCACAAAATAAAGGCCCACTCAATTTCTAAATGTATGTATTTTTTTAATTAAATATATTTTACTTGTTTTAGAAACAAGAACCACATATTGAATTGAATTGAAATTTATTTACTTTGAACATGTTTTTAAAAAAGTAAGAAAGGATAAAATGAACATACAAACATACAGACATATCTGAAAAGGAGTGGGTGCAAACTTATTAAATCCCACCCCTCCCCGTTCAGTTACTGAAAAAATTCATATGCTTTCATAGAGGTTGAATTTCCTTAACTATATAGGCAGAACACTCTTTGTACATTTGCTGGCTGTGAATTGTTTTATACATTATTTGTGCTGTTTGCAAATCCACAACATCCATGAATTTTGAAACTTGTGTGTTTGTGTTTGTATGATCCCGATATCTGACATTGTGAAAATTTCTCATTGCTGTTTTTTGGAGGATGATCAGTGAATATAGTGAACTTTTGTCATTGTTGCCCTAAATCTCTGCACAGTACAGAATGTGGAGTGCTTTGTGGTCCAGTAAATGCTTTGCTTTGTTAAGTACATAAAAACATAAGAGATACATATGTACTAATAATAATAACAACGATAATACCCAACATAACATAGTAAGCAAATGGGAGGCCAATGTAACAATCATTTTATAAACATCTTAGAGTTACACAACTGTGAACTACTAGATTTTGCACACATATTTTTTACCATTCTTTTAGGTATTGTACTTATTTGTACCTATTTTTTGTGTCTTGTGTTGTTGTAAAATTTAAAAAAAATTGAATATTCTCAATTGTGAGTCTTGTCTATCATTACTGAATGTATAAACATGCAGGAATACTTTGGTACCTTTACCTGAAGTGTCCCATAGCCTGACTCTGACTGATTTAATACAATACACTAGGGTTGGGAAACATACTCTGGAAATGTAATAGGGTACATATTACTAGTTACCCTATTAAAAATGTAATAAATGATGTAACTATTTCAATTACTTTAAAGGAATAGTTCACCAAAAAATGAAAATTCAGTCATTTTTGACTCACCCTCATGCTGATGAACACTCAACGAGAACTCGCGATACACAACACAGGGTAGAAGTTGACCTCGTTCTGGTGTCGCTCTCGGCAGAATGTAAATACCGTGCGTTGTGTATCGCAAGTTCTCGTTGATTTTGTCTGCTTCCGTAGTGCAAGCGGATCGCATGAATGCGTGAGCGTGCCCCAGGCAAATACAATGTAGGACTGTTTAGGCTATAAAAATGAACAAAATGACGTTGTTTCGAGTAAACTATGGACGTTACCCACTCAGGACACTTGGATTACAGTGGACGAGCAGTATGGAGGAATATTACAAAGTTTTTGTGGACTTTTATGGACCTTTTTGTTTCGGGCGCTAGCGACTCTCGTTATATGGATTGCGGTGGACAGCAAAAGCCCTCCCGGGTCTCCAGCTGCATTTATAAGAATAGAAAAATGCTCCGCAGTGAGCAAGAGGGTGAGTCGATAATGACTGAATTTTCATTTTTTGGTGAACTATTCCTTTAAGCCAGACCACACCTCTCTTTGTGTGTGTAGATGTTCCATTAACGCCAACTGGAGGGATGGTTTGCCAAAGTCAGCATGACAAAGCAGTTTAATATTTTGCATTTTGATGATGTTAAGCTCTTTATTTTCATACTTGAAAGCCACATGTTCACCCCTCAGGGTAAATATGATGCAGGAGTGAGACAGATTTAATACGTAGCTGTTTTCTCAACGTTGTTGCTGGAACAGTCGCATTAGTGTTGAGACTTTTGACCGCCTTTTTTTTCTTTTTTCTTTTTCCCTCTACTGTAATAGCCTACCTGCCAGTATCAGTTGGCTGACAGGCAAAGATGGCAACTAGTTGGTGAACAAAGTGAAACATTTAGCAGCTAAGCAGCCAGATGTTAGTCTTAAGATATGGGACCAAAACATTTTGAGAGAAGTGCATGTTGAGATTTCAGGTACTGTAAAGCAATCCAAGCACCAACTTTGAAGCGTGCTGAGTCCCTTTGGAGACTGGTTGTTAGCTCACTAATTCAGTGGTACAATTCTAATGCTAAGGTGCTTATGGGAAGCCAAACCCACACTCCTTGGCTTATTAAGTAAAGTGGGTTAATCTGATCTCGTGCAACTTTGTCACTGATTTCTCTCTCACTGGTATTTTACTGGGACTTTCTGTTGAAATGGGCCGAGGCTCATTAGGCCATCGGCTCCCAAACTGAGGGGCAGGTCCTGCTAGTGGAGCATGGAACCACTGAAAGGGTCGTAGATGATGGCGAAAATAAACTAGTATTTGCTACTGCTATTTTGCTGACCTTTATTTAAATAAAATTCAATTTTCGATTTAGCATAAGTGTTTTCTGTTAACGACTCATTGAGAACATTTTCCAATGGGGTGACACATCCTCATCTTTTCTTGACTTTTGAAGAGGGACATGCAAAGCAGGACATACAATTGCATCTAACCTACTTACCTGTTCCTCCTGTTGATATCCACTCTTCTATATACTGTATGCCTCAAGATGAAACTTTTAACATTTATTGAGGAAATCTCAAGAACGTTTTGAGTTCATGAGGTACATGTTAAATCAGAGCATCCTCCCCTCTCTTGTTCCATTTGGATAAATAAACTATAGGAAGGCTTGGGTGCAGTCCCACCCTTCAACTATACAAAATTGAACTTTGTAGTGTACACTGTTTACCGGCAGGTGTATGCATGCAGGGTTTTCTCTGCCTATCTATCTCAAAGGCGAGCAACCTTTGTCTTATTGGTTGTAGCCTTTGTTAAAAAAAAAAAAAAAAAAAAATGCAAAGGGCTTTTTTTTTTTTTTTTTTTTTTTAAC
>JAQFJA010000023.1:19916831-19927365 GCA_029874485.1 Naso brachycentron
GCGACTCTCGTTATATGGATTGCGGTGGACAGCGAAAGCCCTCCCGGGTCTCCAGCTGCATTTATAAGAATAAAAAACATGCTCCAGAGTGTTCATCAGCATGAGGGTGAGTCGATAATGACTGAATTTTCATTTTTTGGTGAACAATTCCTTTAAGTAATGCAACTTACTACATTTGATTGCTTTTTGATTAAGGTTTTCAGCTGTTAACCATTTCCAAATGTTTAAACCAGGCGGTGTTAATGACAGACTGGGGCGCTGCAAATTCAAACAAGAACCAATCAAAATCCTTAGAATAGCATCGAACTTTACTAAACAGTTCTGAGTGGAAATGACAAAGGAAGGCATTGTGCCCATCAAAACATGCAAAGCAACAAAAAGAGTATTATTCAACATTCAGCCTACGGTTTATATAGAAAATATTCAGATGTAACCCCAAACACTTTCATAAGTAACTGTAATTTAGGCTAATTACACGTTTTTTTCGAGTAGCTGTAACAGATTACAATTACATTTATTTTTATAATCTCATTTCATGTAACTAGTTGCTCCCCAACACTGGTAAAAACACCAAACACTCCGATTAAGAAAACAAAGCAGGATAACCACACGACTTGTGGCGTGTGAATGAAAGTGTTTGAACTAACGAGGCGTGCCTGAAAGCATCACAGTAGGCTGCGGACTGATGATGTCAGTTTAAGGGCTGTAGGAGATTCTGTGTGACCGTGTGCCGACACAGAGCACCGTAGGCCTACTGCTGGCCGTCAGCGGGCAGGCAGAGAAGAGGAGGGGAGGAAAAGTGTGTTTACACAGACGGCAAACTGCCTGGGGAATCGTCGGGGAGAGGAAGTCAGCCGGCTCTGTGTCTGCCTGCTCCAACTTCCTGCTCAGAAAGAGAAAAAGCCCAGGATCCTATTTCAGTCCAGCACAACTGTGTAGACCAGAAGTAAGCATGGAAAAACAAGGAATCACACAAGCTTCACCGTAAAGTTTCGCGGAGGGAAAAATCAAGTCAGAGATCGCAGGTAAAGTAAAATAAACTGACATCTCTCTACGAGCAGCGCTTTGTTGGCTAAGTGGTGGCTTACAGATGGTGAAATAATGCTTGACGATTTGTATCAGCGGCCGAAATCACACTTAACAAGAGCCGTTTTTTTTTTTTCCTGTAAAGTTTTCTGCCGTGTTCGGATCGTTTGTAGTTTTTAGTTTTACGCGAGATTTGTCAAAGATAGAGATTTGGACACAGTCGTGTCGTCTTCCGGTCCAAGTAACATCTTGAAAATGAGTCAGTGGGGCAGAATAGCGATCCAGACCTCGTAACAGTTACTGCAACTTTCAAGTCCCGGATACAAAACTGAAGCCTCCCAAAGAAAAAGAGAAAACAAATAAATAAATAAATAAATAAAACACAGAAGGGCAAACAAAAGGCGAGCAGTGCAGAAGGAGGCTCAGACTGAGCGTAGAGATGCTTTTCTTCTGGGCCCATGCGATATTTTTCACCGTCTGCGAACAGGAAGAGAGCAGATTTAGTCATGTCTAAGTAATGTCTGCACACACACCATCTAATCTCATTAGGAGTTTCCGTTCAGCCGACACACTGGTTGGCTTTGTGCGCGCTGCGAAACTCCTCAGCGCGAGCATCCGCAGCAGGGCTCCTGATCCCCGACCAAAACCACCACAATGCTCCTGAAATATTCCTAGAAAGAGTTTACCATGTCTGCGCTACAAAAGATACTGTTAGTTACCTCACTGTAGGGTCACTGTGTGGGGTTTTATCTCTGTGTGGCAGGGACATCACTAATATGTATATACAGGATCAGTGAGGACATGATAATCCCTTTATTCCACTTTAAGAAAGTTTAAAAAGTGTTTCTGATTTCAGAACAATAGCTTCCTGGTGCGTTAAAGTTCCTCTGTGCTATTTGTAGCATCTTGCAAAGGTGAATGTTTATAAGTCTCACCGGCCTAATTGCAGCCCTGTCAGCTCAGTGGCCCTGCATTGGCAAGCTTTACTCCTGCATCAAAGTGTTTGAGGGCCTGACCGAAGTCTGTGTTCAGGGTGGGTTGAAGGGTGGAGCTGTGGAAAAGGGGACAATGATCCGATCTTTTGACCCCCTCCCTTTGGGATTTTGGTGGGAAGTGTGGCAGGACTTGGGGAAATGCTCCCCTGCTGTGGGATCCCCTCTCCTCGCCATTTGTCCTTGGAAGTAGAATAGGAGGAAGTCCTGACTTTGACAGGTTTGTAGTTTCACATGGAAGACAGAAAACTCAGGGGACAGCCGGTGTCGGAAATGAGCCCAGCCCTCCCTGCCTCTGTCTGTCTGTCTGTCTGTCTGCTCTGTATGGTCAGAGATATATAAAGGGTGGAAGGCCGGTCTGTTTTGTTTTTTACCGTCAGTCCTCACATCCACAGACAGGAACACAAGATGAGAACACAGGACAATTAGCATGCAGAGCTAGTGCCAAATCACACCTGAGCAGTGACTTACTCCAAAATAAGTGTATAATATTTCATTTAACCAAAAAAGCCAAACTTTTCCCACAAGCAGGTGAAAAAATGTAGCTAAATTTAGAAAAAAACGAGGGTAAAATTGGCTAAACTTTAATTTAAATCAGTAACATTTTTCCAAAAAGAGGAAGTGTAGGCTCTAAATCATCTACAAGCCTGATCAGGCATGAATGCCAACCCTAAGTGCATGACAGTTTTGATTTTTGGACTCAATATGGTCAGTTCCAAAAAATTCACTGAGTGCTTTCTCTCTCCAAAAAGTCAGGAAATTGTTAAAAGAGAGAGAGAGAGAGAGAGAGAGAGAGAGAGTTTTCAAATTGTCCATTTTGACCATCAAAAATCTAAAACTCAAAAATCTAAAACTAAAACACATTCAAAACTGAGAAAAGAAACCCATCAGATTCTTACATTTGAAATGCTAAATTGTTTTTTGGTGTATATTTTTGCTAGTTTATTATCCCTCATTTGACTAATCGATCAATCCTGTCAGCACGGCTCTAGTGTTACTGTCTGTTGACACACACACACACACACACACTCTCACACACACTATTAATATGTCAGCTCTAAGCAGGCAGACAGGAGCTGCGAGGCTGCACATTCCTCTATTAAAGGAATAACCCACCCTGGGCCCGTCATACTTCCTGTGGAGAGAGGGCCAGGTTGAACCGCAGCATATTTCTGGCTTGAGCTGTTGTTCCTCCTTATATTTTTTTTCTCCTCTGCCGCCGCTGCTACATTACACTACACTCCCAAACACACACTGTTCTATTCATCACCGGCCCTCTCTTCCTTACAGCGCATGTTACAGCTCAAACAGGCTGTTCCCTCTTCAGTCAGTAACCTAATTTAGGTTTTATGCGGTAAAGTACGCTGGCAAGACGGAAATCAGGAAAAGGGGCATTTAATTAAGATGAAACATCAGCTCTTCCTGTTCTCAACAGGCTCCTCAAATGCACAAGATACGTGTTTTTCATCAACAGTTAACGCAGATGTAAAATCTAGAAAGAAAAGAGCTCATTAAGGTGCGAAGAGCTACACAGTTTGTCTCCCTCAGAGTGCTGTGCTTATTCTGTCACTGTAGCATCTGGCAGGTAGTGTGGGAGTGTGTAGTTTCACTGCTTTTTTCTATCAGCTGACGGCTCTGAGTAAAGAACAAAAGGCAGCAGGAGGAACACCTCAGGCATCGTCATGTGATGGCTTTAAAAATAGCCAATGGGGGCTTTTGAAGTCTTCAACGTCACATTTTTCCACTTTTCTCACACCCGATCATGTCTCACTGCAGGTATGGACAGCGCCATCACCCTGTGGCAGTTCCTGCTGCAGCTGCTGCTGGACCAAAGTCACAAGCATCTGATATGTTGGACGTCCACAGACGGAGAGTTCAAGCTCCTGAAGTCAGAGGAAGTGGCCAAGCTGTGGGGGCTGCGCAAGAACAAGACCAACATGAACTACGACAAGCTGAGCAGAGCCCTGCGCTACTATTACGATAAGGTGAATCAGAGTGACTATAGTTAATGTGCAGGAGTTCAACCGTAATTATGTCGTAGCAGCTTTTTGTTAATGAAAGTAGTTTAGTACCATGACAAATTCTGCGTTGTTCTTCTCATAAAAGCCACAATATCCCCTGATACGCACTTCCACTTCCTCTTTCTCATTAAGTGCACAGTAGTAACCGGCCTGTGAGGTAGCACTCTAACACACAGTTGTTTCAGTTTGGTGTTTGCCATCAACCCCATGATAACTGACATGTGTTCTGACTATTTCTACATTGAAATTAATTTGTTGTATGTAAGGGTAAGTGGTGTAAAATGTTCTTATCATTGTCAATGGCGTTTGTCTGTTTTACAGAACATCATCAAGAAGGTGATTGGCCAGAAGTTTGTCTATAAGTTCGTTTCCTTCCCTGAGATCCTAAAGATGGACCCCCAGGCGGTGGAGATGGGCCTGGCCTCTGGAAGGTTTCCCCTCCAGGAAGGAGAGGCCTCTGAGCTGGAGGTGGAGGAGGAGGAGGAAGAGGAAGGGGAAGAGGAGGCCCAGAGGAGAACCCTGGCGGCCCTGGGGGCGCAGCAGTGTCGGAACGACTACCTCCGCTCGGGTCTCTACTCTTCCTTCAGCATCAGCTCCCTGCAGAACCAGCCGGAGCTGCTACGGGCCCTGCGGGAGCGCCCGGAGGAGCCGCGCTCCGTCATCCGCTTTGTCACCAACGCCAGCGAAAGGAGCTCCCCTCCCTCTGCCAAACCCGAGGCCTACGTATCACCCAGGCTATCCAAACACCATTCCCCATCCTCTCCCCGCACCCAGTCCTCGCAGCCTGGTCGAAGCCGGAGCCCTGCAGCCAAGGAGGAGGAGGAGGACGACTGTGACCCGAGCGCTCAGCCCCTCAACCTCTCCTCTGGGCACAGGGAGCGAGCCCTGCAGCCCCCTGAGAGGAGCGGCAGCAGCAGCGGCAGGAGTAGCTCTGCTAGCAGTAGTAGTAACCAAGGAGATGGACTCCCACCAAAAAGTAAAAAACCCAAAGCTCTGGAGATCTCCGCCCCTCCCCTGCTGCTCGCAGGGAGCGACATCGGCTCCATCGCCCTCAACAGTCCAGCCCTGCCGTCAGGCTCCCTCACTCCTGCCTTCTTCACTGCACAGGTGAGATGATTCAACCCAGCGATACACAAATATAATTTCCTGTAGGAGATAATGACTCTTGAGTTCAAATGAGTGACCCCCTGCTTTATAGTCACAGGGTTTAGAGACTCTACATTATGATTGTCAGCACTTTGAGGGCATGGTGACCCATTTAGATTATGCTGGGATGAGTTCACTTCTGTGTTTTGCTCAATATTCCGCACGTACCTGAGACTGCTCCAAAACCTGTTTGTCTCCATCCAGTTGAGACATGTTTACACACCCCAATGCTGTCCTGCGACGCATTTTTACAAGGTCTCATCTTCCCGCTCTCAATAATTTAAGGTAGACTAGAGATCATGTCGCTCTGTGCCAGCCCTGGCTGACGTACAATGAGCCCAATAGTAATCAAATCTCGGAAAGAAAGAGAGTAATTCTGTGATGCTATCTGTTTCCGTACCCTCTGTGTGGCGGCCTGGCCGGCCAAAGCGAGATGATGGGATCAGTCCAGAGTATGATGTCAGTGTCCCTGAAGCAGTGAGAGACATCTGACACAGCCTGGCATTCTGTGGTGGAAACGCTACCAGTACCCGCTATATATATTTTAGAGGTCGTTTGAGGCCAAATTTACCCACGAAAAAGAGAAAGAAAAGGTACAAAAAGGGTAAATTGGTAGGATTTTTGTGCACAGGCATTTTGGTGTCATAGAGGGAATTCACATTTTTTTTAAACATGCAAATTTAGACTAATGAGTCATTGTATGTGGTTGGTTTTGCGATAAAAGCTCTCAAATCATTTCAATAAACAGCTCTGTGGGGCAAAGGCCAAAATTACTGGCTGGATGTTTATGTGCTGCAAAATGACAGGCCTCCTAGAAAAACTATGTCTATACTCAAATTAAGTTTGAGAAATAAAAGTGCTTGTAAAATGTAAATTTGCTCACGTAGAGTGCAGTAAATTCAGTAGTTACTTTTAACCTCTTTGCGTTATCCAGTCGTAAATGAAATGACTGCTATAGGATGGATTTGGGTTTTTACGGCACAGTTTTCGAAGTGCACTCGTATTCTGCCACAAATTTAGTGCCACATTCATCCAGCCGTGACACTTGGGTTTGTTTTGATCTGTGCTTTAACCCCAAAGGCTCTGGTACAAGCATCAACTGGTTTTTAACCACCTATATCAGTTAATAACCTGTTTAGATCGGAGTTGTTACAAAGAAAAATCCCGCCGCCACATCAAAGGCCGATCCACACGTTGAAAAAGGCATTAATGTTGCACTCACACTGTCTGTTTATGAGGGGGCAAACAGCGAGATCAGAGGAAAACAAGCGATTTACAGAAATCTTCTGCAAGTCCAGCCTATGAGAGGGGGGAAGAAGCCCTAAGTGATGCCATATGCTCCAATAATTCCATTAATAATGAGAGCAGGGCCGGGCTCCTCCGCAACACTGGCTCACTTCTCTGAGGTGACACAGGGGGAAAGTAGGGGGGAGGGGGAGAGAAGACCAGGGGAGAGAGAGGGAGAAATTGATTTCATATGTTTTCTCTCGAGTTGGTGTTCCAAGTGCTGCAGGACCCCCTCCACACACAAACCCCCATCAACAACAACCCCCACTGTCCACCTCCCCTCCTCCTCCCCCCTCATCACTCCTGTATTCTGAGAGAGAAACCACAGACTTCCTTCCTGCTCCGTCAGTTTGTTTTTCCAAACGCCAGAACGCGTCCATTTACCAGTTTGGCATGTTTCGTATTACCAGAGTCCTCAGAGCAGCGCTCTCCAACCAATGTTTTCCTTTCAAAAAATGTTGTCTTCACTCGTTTCTCTTATTTACATGAAGCCTCCCTTCCTCTGTGTGTCCCCCCCCCCACCCCTCCCTCACCCACGTAGACTCCCTCTGGTTTGCTGCTGGCTCACAGTCCGCTGTTGTCAGGCATCCACTTCTGGAGCAGCCTGAGCCCCGTCGCCCCGCTCAGCCCCGCCCGGCTGCAAGGCCACAGCTCCCTCTTCCAGGTAAGACACAGCCACAGACGCATCGAGGAAGAGAGAGGGACGCAAATAGCAGGAGATGAGACAGAGGGTGTGCTCTGAGGATTTTAGCTGACTGGGAGGGTTTGAAAGGCAAGAAGGAAGTTGTGAAGCTGTGCAGGTGAAATTAGCACAGCTGTAAAATCCCCGTTCTTAAGCCAGGTGAGTCAAACCGGAAATTTTTAAGAGATTAAGTGGAATCAATTTCCAAACATTAACAATAGGTATTAATAGGTTTGGCTCCAGTTTTTATTGACGAAGTAGAATAATTTTTCTTAAACCTGACTCGACAGTAATGTACCCCTTTAAGGGGAAATTGGTCTTATCTTCTAGATTTAGCGTTTTTATGCTGGTATGTGTTTAACAGGAAGTGTTTATTAAACATAAAAACTAAATGTTTTTGAGATCTGCACCAGTGGTTGTGAAACTAGTCCAGACTCAGTAAGCAGGTCCAGCAGAGGTGTCCTGTTTCAGCACTTGTGAGAGGGAGAGGAAATCCTGTGAATACTTCCTGTTTGAGCCCAGGGGAGCCGGTTTGAACAGGGTGGACTGGTTTGAGAGCTGCTCCTCATTTGTGAAGCACACACACTTAGACCACACCCCCTCCACAGACGTGCACACACACACTGTACTCGATTCTCTGTGCACAAGTAATGTTGACTTCTCCTTCTGTTGCGGAGGTGCAGGGGACAGAGACGAAAAGGAAGAGGCACAATGAATAAAAAAACAGGAAACCAGAGCAGTGACAATGCTGCAGTTCCTCACCGGAAAGCAGCTTTCACAGAGCCTCCATCCCCTCCTCGCTAACTCTCAGCCCCTTTCTCTTCCTCCACAGTTCCCCAGCCTAATCAACGGACACATGCCTGTCCCCCTGCCAAACATGGAAGGAACTCCCTCCTCTCTGCTCCTGTCCCCCACCACCCACAAATCCTGATCCAGGGTCTACGAAAAAAACCACCCATCCTCATCCATCTCTTGCTGAAATCTTTTCATCATCTGCAGCAGCATTCTCCTGTCAGTCTTGTTCAATTTTTGCTTCAGAAAAGTCCTACGAGACAGTATGTGACCTCACTTGTTTGCACTTGTGTTGCTTCAGATTCCAGTGGTTGAAAGCACTTGGTAAAAAGCCATACACCACGGTGTCTGTGAGGCATCGGGCTCTTTGTGATAAAACACAGCACATTTCCACATGACCCTGTCCACGATGGACAGTAGTGACATTTAGCTAGCTGCAGCCGCTCATTCTGCGCAGAGAGCTTGGTTGTTTTCATCTTATAAAAAACAACAACTTTTTTTCTCCTTAAATGTTCATCACAAAGTGAAACTGGTCGTTTCACTTGTTGTATCGTATGTCTTGTATGCACTATGCTTCTCAGATAATACCGGCTGTGCCTTGTTGCCCTTTTTTTCCCCAAAAAATCCTTTAATGAAGACGAGATTTCAAATCAATGAAAAGCCTTTGTAACACTTGTAATGTTCTTTTTTTATACTGGACTTGGTATACAGTTTGTATTCTGTATAATTTTGTATTTTGAAGAATGTCTTTTTGTCATTTTCAATAAACAAAGCATTGAATGCTTGAACACTGCAGTAAATTTAACATTTCGCAGACAGAAAAACATCAAAACCACTTCATGTGATTTCTGTTTAAACTTTAGATTTTATTTTTTTTTACTCTGGAAAAAAAAACCAAAAACGCTCAAATATTGGAGGGCTTCTGCAATGAAATCCCACACCAATAACAATTATCCACAAATAAAGATTATCATACAAAACATCTCTTGTAACACTGTTAAATAGACTTTGACTTAGTATCGTATTCACTAGGGGGCAGGACTATAGCTAGTGCTCCCTGAAGTCAGGAGTTCAGTGGGCTGTGTGCTTCCTCATACAACAGAGCAGGCATGCAACACAATGATGGGGGCAATCCAGAAACAAGGAACTATTTTTACAGTTCGATGGAGATGGGAATGGCAGAAAGGAGAGCAAATCTGTAATACGTGAAGGCAGCTTTCAACACTGGGAACTCTCTTTGTAACAGACTGGAAGATATAATGAGTCAGATGGGGGTGAAAAAGGATGAGAAGGTTGTTCACTGTAATTAAATATTTTCTGAAGAATTAAGGAGGCGATCCAATCCTGTAATGCCCTTGTAAATAATTTGACAATGCCTTCCCCTCCCCTGCGTTTGTTCATTGGTCGCGACAGAGACCGCAGCGTCCTGGAATGATTTGCCAGCATCTGACAAAAAAGTGATTTTTATGCACCGAGCTTGGAAGCGCAGCTCTCATATTAGCCTCCAGTTAGGATGAAATTATCAGTTCTATCAAAGCTGGCCTCAAAAAACCTTCAGAGGAAATGGTCATAAATGATGGGTGCAGCTGAGAACACCACCGTGGCAACAGACACAGAAAATCAAACCCTTTCGAGTTGCCACAGAAACGTCCCCCTGTGTGATTTACGCTCACCCACACACACTGAGGAGCTTCCAGGTGGAGTTTTGTATGTATGGAAATGGAAATGACAAATATCACTAAAAATACCACCACTTCAAAAAAGAATTAAAAATCTATACACATTGCATGTACTCATTAAAGTGACTGAGCCAGTTAGAATTCTAGACAGTAGTTGTATTTAGCAGCAAATTCTCTTCTCAATAAATATAGATGTACAGTATATAAATGTCTCTTTAGGGCCAGCTTCAGGCCAAACCCGGAAAAGGGGGGTGGTCACACTGTGGACACAGGTTTCCCAAGTAGCTTGGGGGGAGTAATGATGATGACCATGATGCTCCACGCCAACAACCCTCTCAGGTTACTGATCCATCCGTGAGACTACAGCAAGGAGATCCTTCCCAAATTAAAAAAAGTCCAGAGAATCTAAAACAGCATGCTTTGTCTTCTGCTCTTCCCGTTGCCTGAAGGGAAACAAAGAAAAAGTGTAAATTATTCTGTTTCTGTTAGAGTTCACAGCAGAGAGTTTTAAAGTCAGACGCAGAGGGAGCCCCTCAAACATCATCAAAGTAAAGTGATCGGGTTAATTAGGGATGATCAGGCTCTGAATTTCAGAACAATTTCCACAATACTTTGAGGGTTGTGAACAGGGAAATACGAAGTTGTCTTGACAAGTAAGAGTCTGGCCTACAACTTGAGCTGTGTGTTTTGTTTTTTTTGTTTTTTTCAAGCCAGTACTTGTTTACATTTTGCAAACTGGCATCATGAACGCATGCCAAGTCCTTTATTAACATTTCCTTTATGCAGTGACTCCAGACATCTATCGTTGGATTACTTTGTCATAAAAGAACATAAAAAACACGATCATTTCGAGGCAATTTTCAACATTTTAAATTTTAATTCTGCACAGATTGATGGACATTTGTCAAC
>JAQFJA010000023.1:19972641-19984312 GCA_029874485.1 Naso brachycentron
ATGGAGTAGTTACATAACCTGAACTATGGTTTAGGTTTTTTTTGGTTTTTTGTTTTAATTTTATGTTAGCTTAAAATTGCTCAGGTTAGCTGCTTTTTTGTTGCCAGCTAAACGCTGCCACTTAGTGCGTTCTGCTAGCCTACCAGCGTTTTCTGTCATTTCATTTTCTCCAGCCATATTTTCTAGCAAATAGTTAAAATGTGCTGCAGTGGCAAAGTAGGGAGTACATAAAGGGTTAAATGTTTGCCAGACCAAAAGTAGGAAAGTTACGAAGTTGAAAAATAAAACGAGGTATTGTAGATTGGAGGAAAAACATATAGCTAAAATGTTTTCTTTTTACACTCTATTGGCATTACCTCTGCATAAATTAGATATGCATTGATTTTATTTTCAATCTGTCGTTCTACTGCCTTTTGCAAGTTTTTGGGGCACACACACCTGGTCTATTATTGAAATTATTAGAAATGATGGGAAATTATGGGAAAATAATGTGCTGCATTTTACTCAAAAAATGTTTCAAAACACATACATACTGAAACACAGACATCATATGTCATAGCTCACCCGAGTCGGATATGTCATCCCAATACGGGGCATCAAACTCATAGTCTGCCTTGAGAATCTGCTCAAAGAGCTTCGAATCATTCTCGTCATAGAAAGGAGGGTAACCGCAAAGCCTGAGAAGATGAAGATGGATGATTACACAACAGTCTGTGTGAGTCATCCAGTTGATGGTAGAAACTTTAACCTAAATCTAAAAGGATTTGCTCTGGCCTAATCTCATTCCCTGGCTGTTTGATTTTTCATACAGCATGCAACAGAAGACGGTTCAGAGGGATTATAAACACTACACGAATATTAAGGAGGAAAAACAGAACAAAAACAATCAACTTTTTATGATATGGAAAATAACAGACATGCACACTAAATTTGGAACAATAATTAATGCAGTATTTTTAAGTTGCTATCATGATTATTAAAAAGTATGCTACAAACTGCTCCATCATAACCACCAGCCAGCTTTCCACTGAAAACTATAGACTCTGTAAAATAATAACAGTAGTTGAAGGAATCCCTCAGACCAGGCTGATACTTGACTCTCAAACAACTTTGAAGTTGTGCTTAAGGTGCCACATTTTATTGCTATTTTGTGATCTTTTATCATCATCTTTACGATGTAGTTCAAGTCTGTTGGTCAGTGCCAATCGGATGACTCCCATGGAATTCAATATTGACATTCATGGTTCCCAGAGAATGAATCCTACTGAGCTTGGTGACCATTTGACTTTTTAAGTGGCACTAAGATTAGATTCACGTTTTTGTTTTTTTAAGGAACTATCTCAACAACTGTTGGATGGACTGCCATGAAATCTGGCAATCTCCTGCAAAGCTTCTGTACGGTGGGGCCCAAAGAGCATTAGCACCAGAGACTTCGTCTGGCTGTCCAGGCTAAAGCCTGGCATACACTGTGCAAGTTTATGAAATGTCGTCAAAACTCCAGCACATACTGTACGAGTCAATTGTCTGCGATGTGACGCCAAAGGTCACAATTGAGGTCCTCACACTGTACGGTCTGATCGTCAGCCACGACATAAAGTCATCACACTGTACGTGTAAAAACGGCCCATCGACCGCCGTAGACCATCCTGGCTCTGGACAATTGTCAATAAAGATTCATTTGAAAGCTCACAGGCAGGTTTGCTGACTAGCAACAATACTAACAAAGGCAGAAGCATGCTGCCTCGATAATTTGTGCTATTCTGTGTGCCAAAACCTCTAAAAAAAATGTGCCGGCACGTACAGACTCACAGATGGCTTGGAATACGTGTACAGTAATGTTATGGCTTGTTCATTTTGCAGAGAGACTTGGAGGTAAGTTAGCTACTTTTACTGTTTTTAACTTGATAGCTAACATTAGCAACGCTGTGGTTACTGTGGCACTGTTTTATTTTTTCCTTATTGTGTGCGTGTCGCCATGGCACTCAGAGGCTCTGTTTGCCACTTCAGGCAGGCGCAGTGAGAACAAAAGGCTCTGATCTCGGCGAATCAGCTCGTGGCTCTGCTTCAACTGTGCGAGAGCCTAGTGACAGCCGACCAAAATTTCTGACATGTCGGAAATCCATCCGATCATCAGACTGTGTGTCGGGAGCAGCGTATCGGCCCTCGCTCCCCCCTGTACACTGCACGATAAGCGATGCACGATGACGCTGGAAGTTGGCCCGACTTCAAAATGACTCGTGTGTCTCAAAATCGGGTCAAAACGGGCCGAGATCGTACAGTGTATGCTAGGCTTAAATTGTGATTTGGCAATCTGCTAACTTAAATTGGGCTAAAATGATTTAGGTCTTCAGCTCTTCAAAACTTTCCAAATGTATCACAACAAATGGATCAAATGCTTAGAGTGAAAGGGGGTATTTTATACACACCAAAATTTATCCACTCTTTTACAGCTGCTTCATTCACCATGTAAGATTATGGGGGAAAGTCTTTCTTGGGCCTTTGAATTACACTGTACATTGCCACATTGTCTTCAAAATCTGATGTGCTGCCTGGAGGCTTGATAACGTGACTATCAACAAAACAACAAAAAAAGTTTGTTTTTCAAAATACTTTTCCATGTTGAAAATTAATATTGTGAGAATGATTGCATGCTAACAGTTTAGTTCAAAGTCGAACAGAGCAGCCAGCATGGCGGCAAACTCACTGATTTGTAGTTCTGATCTTGTTATCTGTTTTAGGATGCTCGTCTGTAACTCTAACACTGATCCTTTTGTTAACCAGGACATTCTTAATAAAGAGGTTTATAATTTAAGCGAGGTTTTCCTGGCAGTCTCTAATCTGATCTGAATGAGGACTTCCTGTTTAAATAAAGCATCAGAAAATACATGAAAACTAAGCTGTAAACACAAAATAACCATATTCTATTTTCTACACATGTTAATATTTTAGCACTTACAGAATATAAGCGATGACCCCAATAGACCAGCAGTCCACAGCTTTACTGTAGGGCTTCTGAGCTAAAACCTCAGGAGCTGGAAGAATGAAGTCATTTTTAAAAAATGGTTATAGAAACTTAGATTCATCTGAGGAAACAATGCAAACTGTTTTCAACCATGAAACGGGGATAAGGAGAAGACTGTTTTCCTGTAGCAGATGGCTAAGGTTATCCTGTGGCTACAGGCAGATTAGATTAGTTCATGTTTAGCCAACTAGTGGATCTAATTATCTCAGAGCAAGTTTCCACCAAAGCAAGAGCTCAGAGGGCATCCTCACCCACGTATCCTGGCGTCCCACAGGCGGTTGCCATCACATCGCCTGTTCCCTCCATCTTCGACAAGCCAAAGTCACTGATCATGATCTTTGATTCATCATGGGGACTGAAGTACAGCAGGTTTTCGGGCTAGAAATAAGCAGACAGAGACAAAATGTGTGCATTTATATGACCTTATGTACTGTCCACGTAGATTAATTTCATCCAGACACGAAGATATCAGACAAAATATGAAGGTAAATCCTCCGGGCTTGTCATTCAAGAGTTGTGGGGGAGTTTTTCAGTTTATCCAAGAGCTTGATCAGTTTTACCCAGAGGGAAAATCCCTGACATTTGACCTTGGTGGGTGATCCTCACCAAACGCTCACGTAACACTCACACAGGTTAAATGGCAGGGTATTCCCCTCTCTTCAACAACAACTGCTGTGGGTTTTGTAAGGAACTACGCCAACTGAAAATATTAAACTCTGTTTTACCTTTAGGTCTCTGTGCACTATGCCCATGGAGTGCAGATAGTTGACTGCATCCAGAACTTGTCGAATGAGCCGACTGGCATCCATTTCTGTGTAGAAGCCTTTCTCTACGATGCGGTCAAACAGCTCACCTCCAGACACCCTGACAACGCAGAAAATTCAGTGCTGCATTGATTGTAATATAATTAACCACAAGTAATGGGTTTCCATGTCCAAACAAAATTAGTGTTTGGCTGATTATCAATTGCCATTTGTAGCTCTCAGGTTAATCTAAATCGCCTGGACAAAACAGCTGAAGCATTTCACCACTACTCACATGGAGAAGCTCCTTTTTTTGTGCATTGACTGTTTTTAATTAATATAAAAATGCTTACTGATCAAAACAATTACATTGTCCAAATAAATTAGTTATTTATTTTTATGGCATGCCTACTACTTTTTAGACTGTGAACCATTTTGTAACATTGTTTTGCAAAATGTTACATAAAATCATTGTGGGGGTCATTTTAAATTTTTTTTTAACACACTACTTGTTACTTTTTTAAAAATAAAATAAGGGATAATGGATAAAGCACTGATGTTTTGAAAGGTGCCATATAAATAAAATCATGAATATGATAAAATTGCACATATTAATAAAGTAGAGGGACATGAAGTGGATAAAATAATAAAAATATCTCATTCAATTCAGAGCAAGAGCTTTCAAGTAAAAATATTTATTTATAGCTTTTGTTTCATTGTTGCTTTATGTGTTGAAAGTTTTCATTGAATTTATTTATCATTTATCATTTATCAGTCAAAAGGCACTTTTCCAGTGTTCCTCCATATGTCTTTGTGATTTGTGAGACTCGTCCCTTTGTAACATTATGTAACTCTGCAGTATTTGCAGCAGATGTACCAGCAGTTCCTCTCAACTACTTAAAATCACAATTACAAAAAGGCTAAGACACAATAAGTGACTCATACGAAGCTGAGCATCAATCATGAGTATGCGCCTGCTTTTACCGATGACTGGTAATCAACATTTTTGTGAGAGAGAGTTAAAGGCAACATTATGCACCTCGCAGAGGTACACTGAGGGCAGATAATTGTTGCTTCGTGCTGGTGCATTAGTCACAAACACTGTGAAATTATGTGGTGAGGGGGAAAGGTCCCCGAAATAATGACGACATAAGCCACACACAGGAAAACAGTAATGGCACAGAGGAACCGCTGTCACACAAACACCTCCGCAAACATTGACTGAAATACTTATACCAAAAAATGAAAGATTTTTTTAAAAATGACCTTTCAGTTGAGTCAACAGCTCTGACAACCTGAAACTCAAGTCTGAAGGGCTTAGAAATCATGCTTACTTCTTCTACTGCCAAGAATCAAATGAGAAGATTGTTACGCCTCTGTCTGTGAGATCAATATAAGAATTTGCCTTAAGAAAAAAAAAACTGCTTTGGCGTCACCTATAAAGCTAACAAACTGATAGCCTATGTTATTGGTTATTTATTTCATCGAAATCATTATATGCTGGAATATTTCCTCCTTCTTCCTCAGCTAGCCACAGCGACGACTTGTGCTTGTTGAATTTGTACATGAATTAAATTTTTTTTTTAAATTCTATCTTTGATGTAACTTTCTATTATTTTGTATTTTAACAAAAAAAAAAATCACATAATATATTCAATGTGTATCATAAATGTCATGTAAATTCTGGCTACCTGGACAGGAAATAAAGTTGTAGCTTGGGAAACGAGTATATTCTAATAACATAAATAATAATAACAGAGAGGAACACAACATCTAGACACTTCATAACATTATTCCCATGATGCCACTGCATCTTTTTTTAAAACATCAATTTGACTGAATTAAACAAAAAGATACTTTTTCACAAAGCTAGCCTACCTGTTTTCCCTTTTTTCCTGCCTTATTCCTAGCTAAGCCAACATTCTGCTAGCTGTATTTTTATGTTTAACACACAAATATGAGCGTGATATCAATCTTCTCATCTAACCACCAGATAAGCATATTTCTCATCTGTTGTCTGAATGTCTTATCTATCTTCAAAGCATTGCTGCGTTCATTCAGACACTCATCTGAGGGCAGATGCCTGAACAACATTACAGACGCTTATTGAAGCCAAAACACAATGTGGTGGGTTTCTGCACTTACAGCTGCATGATGAGGTACAGGTGGTTTGAGCTCTCATAGATGTCCTCCAGAGCCACAATATTCTCATGCTTTATCCTGCAGAGAAAGAACAGAATTCACTTTCTTGCTGTCAGCCTGTGTTTCATTTCAGCACAGGCCACTAATGAGGTGCAATCAGCCTCCTCTTTTGTTAAAACGATGCCCTTTCAACTGACAATGCAACATTTTTTGCTTGCTATTACAGCGCTTTGCCTGTATTTAGACTGTGTGTGTTTGTGCACGTGTGTGGTTCACGCTTGGTTAAAAGGACCTGGCAAAGTGTGTGTGCTTCATTCAAAGGAAAAAGCATTTTGTGTGTGACAGAGAGCAGGGAGATTCTTAGGGGAAGCTGATCAATAAGTCATGCAGCAGCCATCACCGTCAGCAGGAGCACCTGAAGAAAATAATATAGGATGGATCACGACACTTTAAGTCTGTGTCCAGGCAACCAACCAACAAGTTTTTAATATTTAAAAAAAAAAAAAAAGCCTCTGCGAAAGAAAAATGCATATGACAGAGAGTGTTCACGGGGGCAGGTGGCTGAAAAGGAAAAGGTGGGGGTGGAGGAGGAGGAGGCGGGGGGAGTCTCAAAGGACCAAACAACCTTCACAACTTCCTTTCAAAGTCCAGGACGAAAATGAGGTTGCAGTCTGAGGGCTGTTAGACAAACAGAGGCAAGCAGGAGAATGAAAAGCGGGAGAGGAACGGATGAGAAATCAAGATGGAGAGAGAGAAAAAAAGAAGGAAGTCGAAAGATAGCAACTGTAGCCAGGCAACACCACCCAACAGCTGGCATGCTGACTTCAAGAGTGACTGATAACTGAGCTTCTCAGTGGAATTATTACCCATCAGGCACTGGAGGAGTGTCACCTGGTGTCAGTGAAATCCTATCATACCCTGTGTAGGTGTGTGAGCGTGTGCATACACTGTCAAGACCCAAAATGGTGACTAGATGGGTTTCGACAAGAAAGTCACTCAAGCCTGGCAATTACTTTTAAATAAACTGAGAGGCACCAGCATCCCGACTCTGAGTCATTTCTCAGAGTGGAGAGAGACGCACAGACTCTTCCCAGAGGACGCCACGAGGTGGTGACCCCTTCTAAAGTGGTGTTCTTCTTCTTCACACTCCCCCACGGCCTCGCCATGCAGTACCTACCTCCTAAGCACGGCGATTTCATTCTCAATGCTCATCTCCTTCCCCTTCAGCGCTTTTTTCGGGATGCACTTGATTGCGACCATCTTTCCTGTGGCCTTCTCCCGAGCCATCACCACTTCAGAAAATGCTCCGCTACAAGACAGAAGGAGGGACACGTTAGTCCTGCTTTATATGCACTCAGGCAATATTGACACAGAAAACCTATCGCCTGCGAGCAGATAGGAGGCACTCAGAGGCAGACAGGGCCAGAGTACACAAACAGCATATTGTGGATATTTACTGAGAACTGGCAAAGTCCCTGCCTATGCCCAACAGCCTTCTGTGTTGGCTTACGCCTGGTGCTCATGTGCAGCCAAAAGCATGGCAAACACTTTTAAAACCTTCAAAAAACACCCATTTAGGACGGCGGATAGCGTGTCTTCCGCAGCCATCTGTCTCCATACATGAGAGAGCCTTTAAAAACAAATACGGAATTAAGGGAATATTTGCTCAAGCAATCTGTATCAGTTGCTATGATACCACAGCGAGTCCACCTTAGTATTTTCTCACTGAGCAGACAGCAGGATTGCTTTTTTTTCCCCCACCTCTTGTTTTTATTTTGCACCTTCACAGGCTCCTTTTCCCTCTGAGCACTTCGGGTTTGATGAGAAGATGTAATAAAAAAAAAAAAAAAAAGGATAAAGGATTTGAAATTCTCTGGGTCTGTTCACTGTACCAAAACAACTGAAGTACTGTTGTACTGCTGTGACGTACTACTATCCTACCGCAGTTCATGCATTCTGGACCAACTCTTGCTTACAAAGCCATGAGGTTTTCCATTTATATTTTCCACTACACCTATATGGTTTTAAAATTTCTTTTGCTTTTTGACCATTCAACATGGTACCTTTTTCCTTTAACAGCTGTTTTCATTGTTAAAACTTTATTTTATTGCTATTTTCGAGCAAACGGGGCAACAGCAGCAACAGCAGGGTATTTAAATTACATACACAATAAATCAAAGTTTAATCGAAAACACAATGTGAACTACTGCAATTTTTACAATCACGGGGGGTGGAACATTTGTTCAAGGAGAAAATATTTCTGTCAAAATACAATTTAATTCAGATATTGCGATGCTGCGAGTTGGACTGGCCTGCACATCATACTCTACAGACTTAAAACATCTTTGTTTGGTAAAGACCCATACAAAAATCACACCATAATCATATCAATGGAAATAATAATCATTATATAAGTATTGTAACTCCCTATCAAAAATCATATTGCATCATATTCACAATAAGATTTTATTCAAATCTTGCAGCCCTAATATTTATGATTATAATTATATTGCAATTTTATTCGCCTTATAGATTTTTGTAATTGCTTGTTGGTCAAAACATCATTCACTATATACTTTAGTTGTCATCGCTGACCTGGTATCGTCTCTCCACCACATAACTGCTCCTGAAAATTAATTAGTTAGCTTGCTTGCTCAGCTAGCTAGTGTTGCCGCACAAAGAAATTGGTTTTCTTTAAAAAGAAAGTAGACCACAGCCCATCACACAAAAGCTAAACTCCAAAAAAACTCTAGCCAAATCAAACTCAGTACGAGTAAAAATTTACCACTGCATGCTATTTATTTATTTATTTTTTGTATCTGTAGCTGTGTTGTTAAATTTAAATTCCCCCTTCTTGCAAAAGAGGGGCCAGCTATAAGCTCATGTTATTTCAGGGGCCTTGGCATGAAAAGTTTGGCAACCTCTGACACACAGTATGTAATAGGTTACATGTTATAGCTGCACACATATAGTCTTGGGATTGAGGTCAGTGTCTCCATACAGTTTATTAATAGAAGTGGCCACTTCTGTGCGATGTTTTTCTTGCTAGCAGCCAAAAGTATTTGAGAGAAGAATGCAACCTGTGCCATTAAACCATCTGTGGTTACAATGTACCAAAAAAGCAATCAACTTCTAATCTGGCTATTTTCATCATCCCTAATCTCTCGCCAACAGAAAAAAACAAAGAGCATGTCTTTTTTTAACCACACTGCTTTCTTCATTAGTTTTGTCCCTTTCTGACATAAGCTTTCTGCTGAAATAAGGAATGTTTTGGATTGTCAACACTTAAAAACTGAGGCAGAAAAACACACTTGGAGTGATCCACAAAAAGCGAGACGGCCGGCAGCAAAAGGTCCCTTATGTTCTCAAAGTGTAATCAGTTCCTCCGAACAGGCTCTAAACTCAGCACTGCTCAATGCACTAAGCCCCACCGAGGCCATCAAATCCACGCTAATCCCTCACTCCACCATCACACGCCGACAGTGGGGGGTTGGGGGGTGGGGGTCAGTCGGAGGCACGACACATAAAAACAGACTGTGCACAAACACACTACCTGGCCACATAGGCTGGCTCCAGGTGTGATGAGGTGGAACGCACTCACTGCAAACAAACAGAGCTAAGATGGCTCGGAGCATACGTCCTTCTGACTTTGACCTCATTCTGACACATGATGTGGGACAATATGTAAATTCAAGGGCTTGTGTAAGTGAGGGAGGCGCTGGCCTGGTGCGGCACTATCTTCCCACCGCAGCTGTTGCCGTGAGGACAATGAGCATCATTTCTATTCAGCGCATGCGACCGGCTTCCGCAGCTGTGTGGATATTAGGAGAAGCACAAAATTCACACACCAGCACGCCGAGCCTGTCAAGCAGCTCTCTTGCAAGGTTTTTCAGAGCACGCTCTCTGCAGCAGGAGACACACAATGACGAAAACCACAGGAAACCCATGAACGCGCTGAGCAGGGGGTTAGAACGTAAGGTATCATTTCTGTCACCCGGCTCACCACATTGACAAGCTGCAGCATCACTTCCTGTGAATGACAACATAACAGAATCCAGGCCTGTGACTTTCCTCGCTCTGTCAATGCATGAACATGACAAAGTGTGCTGAAAGCTCTCACAGAAGCCGATCTATTAATTCATCATTCACAGGAAAGAAAAAGGTGTGATGTCCGCTAGAGACATGCATATGGTGATGCTGCTTCCCACCATGTTGTATCTGCATATTCATACAGTAACACACCCGCAACAATCACATATTACTCTAAACAATTAGTTGATTAAAAGAGAATGGATCAACAACTATTTTGATTGGTGATTATTTCTCATTTTCAAGCAAATGATATAAGAGTTTATTGCTTTTCTTTCTCATATGCTATATAAATTAATTATCTTTTAGGTAATAAAGGTATTTTTAGATGCAACTTCAGGCTGGTTAAATTTGCAATGAGCATTCTTAGCTACTTTTTAATATCTCATAGACCAATTGATGATTTTGGATTATAATCAGCAGATTAATGGAAGATGAAACTAGAGGTGAGCTGCTGTGCTGCATTACTTGACAACCTATGTGACTACCAGCACATCAAACTCATCTCTGGGAATAATCCTGGATGTGACCTGGTGCACATTAAGCGATGAGAGAAAGCTCTATTGAAATTGGACCCTTTGTTGAAGCTTTTCTCAATCTATTACTCAAGATAAATATGATTGTATGGCTGCAAAATGTTTCTGACCCCCATGTCACAGACTGCACAATCAAGTGAGCACCCTGCCTCACCCGCTTGAATAATAATAGTTGAATTTTAAGTTCTTCCTGGAGCCACTGAGCTCCCTCTTTATGGCTCTTGGACGACAGAATGAGCTGTGTGTGTGTGTTGTGACAGTCTGCAGTCACACACACACACAACCACACTGTGTGCAGGAGGGCCAAGCCAAACCGGCTGACTAATGTGAAATATGAACGTGGGCAGTTCTCTGTGTGAAGCCCAGGACTGATGCTGCAGATGCAGAAGCGAAATCCTGCATCAAACAGTCATGAAGGAAACTTTTTCGGGCCGTGACTGCGGCTGGTCATCTGGGATGATGAAGTTCAGAACTATTGATGGGGGAAGTTTTTTTGGGATGGAGGGGTTGGGGGTCTCAAAGGCTGAGGTTGGCTTATTGATACCGACAGACGGTGCATGTATTGTGGTGCTGCTGAGTAATCACATCGAATCATCTTGTGTAAGATGCATTACTGTGGCCTGTTATGCAACATATGGGATGGAAAAGTCAGGACTTAATCATCCAGGTAGAGCTTCTGCTGGTGTAACCTTCTGTGGTCAAAGTCACGGGGCAATGACAGTTTTAACCAGAAACACTATAAATGACGTGATCAATTCTGTCAAAAAAATAAAGAGAAACAATCTATAATTTGGGGCTAGCATGCAGGATCCCTTGCTAATAAGCGTAAGAAAATCTGTACGTTTGGGACCATCATTGATCTGCCAAGATTTTAAGATTTTTAATACTTCGACTTTGCTAAAAAAAAAAAAAAGTTTATACTGGCAGCAGACATTTTTACAGTTACACAAAACTCTTATTTTCCCAACAGACTTCACACCACCATGCGCTCAGCTGTGATATGCTTCTTTGTCTACATAGAGTTTTGTACACTGACACCGTTTCTAACTCACAGGCTCTATTTTCTGCCGTATGCATTATCACTTTCATCATATACTGGCCTCTTTCCTCCAGGATCAGGTTTCTATGTTTGCTGTAAA